>JASDDO010000004.1:164385802-164896298 GCA_030015575.1 Agapanthus africanus
CACTCAAAACATCAATCCACCATTGATGACCTCAAGCTTCTTCACTTGAAGCAAGGAAGAAGAAGAAGAATATTATTATGATAAGTTCAAAGAATAAGAAAAGAAAAATCAATTCTTATCATAATTTTAACCCAAGTTAAGTGTAGAGAATTGACCAAGGTTAGAGAATGGTTAGGGTAAAGGAGATGAGACAAAAATGGTGACATGAAGAAAGCTTCATGAAGCTTCAAGTTGAAAACAAAAATAGCCACCATTTTTGACTTCTTTTCCTTTTCACATTTATCTTTTAAATACAAATGAAAATAAAAATGAATGAATAAAAGAAAACCCTAATCATTTATTTAACCTAGGTTTAATTCATTACACTTAACAAAAAGATATGTATCATCAAATATGATACAATCAAGTGCACAAAAATCATATCGCATATGCAATGCGCACACCCGAGTGAGAAAATCCATTCAAAGTGAACCGATACTAGTTAATGCAAAGTAATATATCAAATATATAATTATGCATTAAATCATTAAATCAACACTTGATTTAACGACCCGGTCATGACGCACATAACCGACGGGTATCATTAGTAACATCTTATCGAATCAACACTTGATCCGATAACCCGGCTATATCGCATATAACCGATCGATGTCACATCGCGAGAATCGAATACAGTATCGCATACAGTATTATTCTCGGTCCCGCACATATCTCATATGCGCTCCTATTTCGTTTCGCTTGAGCCAGGAAACCTCTGTGTAGGACTCTAAAGACTCGTCAATACGCCGGCAGCGGATGATGATCATATCAAACATCCACAAGCCGTAAGCGGTCTGCTAAACGTAACGGCCACCCGGGTATTGAGCGATCTGAAGATCGACGAGCAAGCCCGCTCACACTCCAGTGAATCCGACCAGTAACACTACCGTACAGTCCGGTCTGATCATCTGATATGTCGCATATCTTGCCTAGGGGTGGTAAACGTCAGACCCCAATAGCTCGATAAGTCGTGTCGATATGAGGTCTATAACACTTCGAGAAACTACTGGTAACACTTACCAGTAAATCTCAGCAACCCTGGCCAGGGATTTCCTGTTATAGCCAATCGAAGACAGCGCAACATCAACTCCCTATACCGGGAGAGACGAATCCCCTCCTATCGCTCATTGCCTCCATGTGACTCGGGACTGTACCCAAAAACCACCGTTTTGCACGCCCTCTTGGACGTGGTAAGATGGAAATCAAAGCACAGTGGGAACCACACAAGACTCTATGACGATCTCGGGTCAACAGACTACTCTGTACCAGTGTCACCAGAGAACTGCCATCTGACGTGAGGTATAATACCATCTGGGAGTTCTTGGCGAGTCCGTCCAGTGTACCCAGTCTCTACTGAGCACCCATATATCATCTCCGATGTCAAACACCAATGGATATGGGATCATCCATCGCCCATCACATGGGTCGAGAAGCGTATACGCTAGTCTACTCTGGTATATCGATGCCCCGTCTCGATACACCCACGACTAGGGACTCTGAAGGATGTACTTATGGACTACCATGTCCCCACTAGTATGATCCGCATCATAGTCCAGGTAGTCAAGTACAGATCCTAAGGGCTTTACCAACATGTAACAGAGAGACAATCAGTATACACGTTAAGGTAAAGTTCAACCAGATAGCATACTATCATGTCGAGCAAGAAAGTCCTCCCTATATACGTCCCAGCATCCACTACAATATACATCCCATGTATAGTAATGGCCTCTAGGGCATACATATAACTAACAATCTCCCACTTGCACTAGGGCCATCTATAGCAGTGGTTGCAGTATCTCATACTCAACCATCCCATAAAAGTCTCTCTCTGGGAACAGGCCTTTGTGAGTGGATCCGCTGTGTTGTCCTCTAGGTCTGCTCTCCTGTCCTCGATCACCCTGGAGATCAACCATCTCCATGATCAGGTGATACTGCCTTAGAATAAGTCTGGATCACTAATGGGACCGGCGTTCCTTGGCAAAAGCCACAACTCCATTGTCACACAATGGGAGGAACATAGTTCATCTCATGAACCATTATACATCCAAACATACTCTTAGGTAGCATCTTAAGTAGCGATGTATTGTGCCTTTATCGTCTAGTATGTCACGGTATCTAGCTTGGAACTCTTCCAACATACCGTCCCTTTACTGAGGGTAAAGACAATGCCTGCGACTGACATTCAGTCATCTTTATCACCCTGGAACACTTCCAGTGATTCTCCCCAGGATCGATTGATACCATCTCACTACAACTAGTGAGAATTCTAACATCCAATTAAATCTATCTCATAGATCCAAAACTCAGGATTTAGGAGGTATCACTTTGATCCTATATGGAGAATCTTTGTGATAAACGGAGATTGATCGAGCGTAGCATAAGAAACTTCTTTCTTATCAAGAGTATGTCATCCACGTACTCTACGAGGATCACCACCATACTCCCTACTACCCTTTTGTTTATACAAGGTTCATCTACCATTTTGATGATGTCAACTTCTTTGACTAACACATCAAAACAGACGTTCCAACTCCGCGATGCCTGCTTTATCCTATAAAGCATCTTGTTCACGTTTCCGCTGCTCCCACTGTTTACGAAGCCCTCTGGCTGTGTACTTACAGACGTTCTCTTCTAAAACATCATTTAGAAAATATGTCATGGCACCCAACCGCCAGATATCGTAGTCATGGTATGTAGCCGTGGCAAGTAGGATCTGGATGGACTTAAGCATAGGTATTGGAAAAGGTTTCATCATTATCCACGCCTGGTCAATGAAGAAAACCTTTAACAAGTCTAGCTTTGAAAGTCTCAACTTTTCCATCTACACCAAGTAATCTTCTCAAGATATACTTGCTCCTGATGGGGATTTAACCCTTCAGATATAGCAACTAAAGTCCATACTTTGTTGGTGTATAAGGATTCCATCTCAGATCGCTAAGCATCCAGCCATTCTTATAGAGTCCCACTCCTGATGGCCAGCTCGAAACTAGTTAGGTCATCATCTCATGATGCAATCCTCGCTCCCACTGTCATAGAGAAAACGAAGTATCTCTCAGGTGGGTGAGGAACCCTACTAGATCGGCGGAGAGGCTGAGGTTCTTTGGTTTCTACTGAATCCTTTGGTTCTATCAAATCATCTGTTGTAGTTTTTATAGCTGGAACACTTCCAGTTCTACATTACAGACCTTGCCTCGAGCTTGTCCAGATTTTGCTTTTAGACATAGGCCGGACAACCCCAAATCTTAACTAGCTTAAGACATGGGCTCTTCCCTTTCCATATCACATATGAAGCGGTAGGCAACTGATTTGATTGGAACCCTATTCAATAGGTATGCAACTTCTCAAGTGCATAACCCCTTTAAGGAAAAAGGTAACTCAGTAGTACTCATCATAGAGCACACCTTATCTCATAGGGTGTGATCTGCTCCGCCCCGATATACCATCGTGCTATGGTGTATACGGAGGAGTAATGCTGAGAGAGAATCTCATTCTCCTTTACAATAGTCCAGGAATTCCATGCACAAGTATTCTCCTCCCTGATCTCATCAAAGGACATAATACTTATACCCGTATTTCGGTTCTCTACTTCTCGCTTATATTCTGTGAATATCTCAAAAGGTTCGGACTTGTGTTTCAACAAGAACATAGGTCTGAATCTCGAGAGATTATCAGAGAATGTAATGAAGTATAAAGAATCAGTCCTGGCATGTGTAGACAGGGGACCTTACATACATCAACATGTATCATCCCAAGAGTTTACTAACTCTTTCTCTGTTTCCAGTAAACGGAGCTATGGTCATCTTATCTTTGTGACATGACTGGCGAGTTTCACAAGATGTAAATTCAAACTGATTTAAATATACATCTATATGTAACTCTAGCTAGTCGGGTCACATTGATCTGACTTAGTCTACAATACCTCAAGTAGGAATCGTTCAGTTCTGAACTTTTCCTCTTGTGTGTGTTCCCTATACTTAGAACTGTAGTTTGATTTAGAACAATAATGCTTTTAGATAACGTGCCTGAACCGATCAACTTTTGATATAGGAAATGTTCAAAACATTGTGCATCAATACAAAATTATATCCTTTCTTTACTAATAAAGAGACCGATATGATTTTGTATATCAGGTTCGGTATCTAATAACATTCGTTCAGAATCAATGTATTGGTAATACAGGATGACAGTAACCAACAGACTTGGCTGCAACACTTGCCCCGTTTTTTGTCTCACGAAACTTATCACCCGTTCTCAGTTTTTCTACCCTTTTGTAGCCCTATGTAACATCTTACATATCTGGGATCCTGGTCCGGTATCATATACCAAGGATGCGGAGGATACTGAGAAACAGTTCTGTATAATGAACACACCCGAAGATGATGCATCAGCATGCACTCTCTTCGTTTGGGCGGCACGGGAAATCTGGTATTCCCCAAATTCCTGCTCTGTCTTATAACATTTATAAGTTGGAGCGGGACCAACGTTCCCCAGCTCAGTATAACAAGCGGGTTCGGTCAATAATCCGTATTATTATCTTGATTAAGGCGTGATATGGTCGCTACCAGGAGAGAGAGAGAAGAAAACACTCAGCGTGCGCTCTTGCAAGAATAGATTGGTTATATTTTATCTAATCAGGATGGCTCCCACTGCTTTTTATCAAATCTTCCTTCAAACCCTAAAAGGAAAGACTAGCCGGGATTAATTACACACTACAAGTTCGCCAATCTTTCAGCCAGGCCAGTGTCGGTACTTTGAGGGAGGTCCCCCGTGCTTTCGCACGAACCTAATTAATGTAAACCTCGTTTTCCCAGAGGCGTAACCCCGTTGAGACCTTTCTAGACACCTACTTGATCGGCTAATTGTAATGTATAAAACTCTCCCAGGAGTAACTCTTACTCATCAGCGGGTATCGGGATCCAACTATCTCATAGAAGGTATGCAATCTCATTGCAAATTTCAACACTTGAAATTCCCGATAATATTTTGCCCCTAACGTGCTATGACCTTGACGAAAGCCAACAAACCATAGCCCGCTAGTCAAGTTCAACCCGTACATTTCTTGATCGAATTAAACCCACCCGCACGACCCTTGACGAAAGCCAACAAAGCCGCACGACTACCCTAATCCAATCGCATCGTATGCTAACAGATAAGGAGCATATAGCTACCGCACACTGCACCTTGACGAAAGCCAACAAATGCAGCACGAATACTATATACAACTTATCTGAAATGACGGAGGGCTACGACAGGTTTTTCTGAAAACCTATTGCGTAATGAACTTGATATCGTTATAGAATCAAATGAAGTTTAAAAATGGAGTGCTTTTGAGGCTTTTCTAGTTTTGCTAAAGGAGTCACTCCCGGTGAAGGGATCGTCGGTCCTTTCCTCGTCGAATGAGGTGCGGGATATATCACATATATCACTGTGCAAAGCAAAAACACTTAAAAGCAATCAAAAACAAACCGAGGGTGTAGCATCTGCCAGCTATTGCTAAAGGAGTCACTCCCGGTGAAGGGATCTCGGTCCTTTCCTTATCGAATAAGGTGCAGGATATATCACATATACCGCTGTGCAAAGCAAGAACTGTAGCTACCTGTTTTAATTTGAAATTCGATTCTACAACATCTTAGGTTTCTTTTATTTCATTAATCTCATTAATGAAGTCCCATCATTTAAGTACCTAAACATCACAGATAGATATGACGTACACTTATGCCATCCGCATTCGCCTCGATGTCCCCTCGTGCACCGTTAGGTTAGGTAACTAACGACAGAGCAGGGCAGGGCTAGCGCGGGTGCAAAACATAAGTAACGTCTATATAATATATCATATATACTATATATAATACCTGTCACAGAACATCACATGATCACAGATAAATCACAGCAGAAGAAACATATGAAATATTGGATATACTAGGACGTCCGTGTTTTCAATACGAGCCAGTATAAAACACGGATTCCACGGTCGTGATGAATAGCCAATCCCACACCCCTAGACCCCTACGAGAGCGGCAAGCAACCCTACCAATTCTGGAGTTAGAAGACCCGAACTCGACTCCTCGAGTTGGTCTCCCACTGGACCCCAGAACCCGGTTACTTGTGCTCCCCTCCTTGGGTCTATCCTAGTGCAGAAAAATAAATAATATACAAACGGTGACTACTTCCGCAACCTGGAAGCGCCCCAATAAAAGAATATTACATACAAGTTTTTACATGAATGAAAATGAAAAACACTCATCTCACATAAAAACCCCCGGCCATTCAAACACGACGATCCAATATAACATATCCAGTAACACATAACATCACATGTCATCAACGTAAGTAAACATGCGCATCCCAATTGTCGTTGACATATAGCAACGAAACCGGCGATATCACATATTACACTTACGGTCACAGAAAAGAAAGTATAAAACTACAACAGTTGGAATCCGCAACCACCTCAGACATCACATGCCTGACGAAATGAATTCTTTAGACATCGCATGCCTAATAATTATAAACCCCGCATTTTAGTCTCATTATCGAAAACTCTTTTCAATATCAAGTCGGGCAATTCAACAAGATTCCCGACATCCTGATCGAATGCTCGTCGCAAACTTCAGTAGGCGGCCGCACCCCCGATACCATCGACGAAGTGCACCAAGGCGGAACACCGCTGCCGCGAGCATCCGGACGGATGCTTTCGGCGACGGGGTTCTCCTACAGTCACTTGGTCGGGGCTATGGAGTGAGGCTGTCTATTAAGTTTACCCGGCGAGTATCCGCGTATGCTACGTGATTGCAACGGACTTTTGATCACATCAAAATTCCGTGGCAACCGATCAAGTGAGACTAAACTGCTACGTTTACAATATTCATTCTGTTATCTCATAACAATTTGTGAATTCCAATTATTGTATCACATTCCGGATAAATAGAAAATGTTAAACTTTTCGATCGAACAATCGAACACCCAAGTTTTCCCGATACAGATCAACACATGAAACAAGTCTAAAAACATTCAGTTCGTGCCTCAGTACCAACGGTCCAGCCGTAGAAGGGTCAAGCCAACGCCTCACATGTGGCACGCCGTACTGCCCCAAACCCGAAGGTTCAAAGGGCAGTTCAAGACGGTCACATAATCGAGTTAAGGTTTGTTGTCTTCTAGAGGGACCATCGTGTCACTTGCACTACTTAGAACGTGATTAAACTACAGAAATATCCAACACTTGGAAATTTCCCGACAGGGGAAAAATTGGGTATTTATATCCGGTCGAACTTTTTAACATATTCAAAAAATTATCCGGAACGACACATAGACAAAGTTTGACAATCCGATCGAATGTATGAACTCCCAATACAACCCAAAATACTCAACTCTTTATTTCAGATTAAAAGTTCCCAGGAAAACCAGCACTAAAAAATAGGAGTTACTGTGCAAAATTGAGTGCCTAATAAGACAAAACGGCGGCGGAAGGGCCGCATTATCACGCTAATGCCGCGGTTCCGCCGCACTTTTGAGGGATCATTAGGTAATTTTTGCACCGTAATTCTTAGATTTACCTGCTGATTTTTCTGCATATTTTTAATTTGCAAAAATCCACATTTTACAAAAAAGTACAGAGAGCAATTTGGAGATCGGGTTTCGGTTCGATCGGACTTCAAACTCCGTCTACGCTTCGCCTAAGGCTCTAGCTAGGCTCTGATACCACTGTAGGGTTCCTAGGCACACTAGTGAGGTCTCCCAAGCCATCAACCATGGCAATTTCAAAAAAAATGGTGCCTACAAACCCTAGTGTACGGATCGATAACTAGATGTCTAGGCGAAAAGAAAGCTAGCTAACAACTTAGCTAATGAGAATACGGAAATACAACCTTTGTAGATCCGGTGCTCCACCTCCACGGCTCCGCAACGAGGTCCTCTCCGCTGTCCAAATCAAATCCGGGCTCTAGGATCGACTTCGTCGGAGAATGGGCAAGCTAGGTCGTCGATGTCCATGCCGAAGATGATCTACGTCGAGGCATCGATGAATCAAGCTCCACCTTCACCAAACCCTAAAATCTTGTGAAGGAAACACACTCTACTTCTTGGCAAGAGGTAGAGGATGAAGAAATAGGATGTGGGTAAACTTTGGAAATGGATTTCTCACTCAAAACATCAATCCACCATTGATGACCTCAAGCTTCTTCACTTGAAGCAAGGAAGAAGAAGAAGAATATTATTATGATAAGTTCAAAGAATAAGAAAAGAAAAATCAATTCTTATCATAATTTTAACCCAAGTTAAGTGTAGAGAATTGACCAAGGTTAGAGAATGGTTAGGGTAAAGGAGATGAGACAAAAATGGTGACATGAAGAAAGCTTCATGAAGCTTCAAGTTGAAAACAAAAATAGCCACCATTTTTGACTTCTTTTCCTTTTCACATTTATCTTTTAAATACAAATGAAAATAAAAATGAATGAATAAAAGAAAACCCTAATCATTTATTTAACCTAGGTTTAATTCATTACACTTAACAAAAAGATATGTATCATCAAATATGATACAATCAAGTGCACAAAAATCATATCGCATATGCAATGCGCACACCCGAGTGAGAAAATCCATTCAAAGTGAACCGATACTAGTTAATGCAAAGTAATATATCAAATATATAATTATGCATTAAATCATTAAATCAACACTTGATTTAACGACCCGGTCATGACGCACATAACCGACGGGTATCATTAGTAACATCTTATCGAATCAACACTTGATCCGATAACCCGGCTATATCGCATATAACCGATCGATGTCACATCGCGAGAATCGAATACAGTATCGCATACAGTATTATTCTCGGTCCCGCACATATCTCATATGCGCTCCTATTTCGTTTCGCTTGAGCCAGGAAACCTCTGTGTAGGACTCTAAAGACTCGTCAATACGCCGGCAGCGGATGATGATCATATCAAACATCCACAAGCCGTAAGCGGTCTGCTAAACGTAACGGCCACCCGGGTATTGAGCGATCTGAAGATCGACGAGCAAGCCCGCTCACACTCCAGTGAATCCGACCAGTAACACTACCGTACAGTCCGGTCTGATCATCTGATATGTCGCATATCTTGCCTAGGGGTGGTAAACGTCAGACCCCAATAGCTCGATAAGTCGTGTCGATATGAGGTCTATAACACTTCGAGAAACTACTGGTAACACTTACCAGTAAATCTCAGCAACCCTGGCCAGGGATTTCCTGTTATAGCCAATCGAAGACAGCGCAACATCAACTCCCTATACCGGGAGAGACGAATCCCCTCCTATCGCTCATTGCCTCCATGTGACTCGGGACTGTACCCAAAAACCACCGTTTTGCACGCCCTCTTGGACGTGGTAAGATGGAAATCAAAGCACAGTGGGAACCACACAAGACTCTATGACGATCTCGGGTCAACAGACTACTCTGTACCAGTGTCACCAGAGAACTGCCATCTGACGTGAGGTATAATACCATCTGGGAGTTCTTGGCGAGTCCGTCCAGTGTACCCAGTCTCTACTGAGCACCCATATATCATCTCCGATGTCAAACACCAATGGATATGGGATCATCCATCGCCCATCACATGGGTCGAGAAGCGTATACGCTAGTCTACTCTGGTATATCGATGCCCCGTCTCGATACACCCACGACTAGGGACTCTGAAGGATGTACTTATGGACTACCATGTCCCCACTAGTATGATCCGCATCATAGTCCAGGTAGTCAAGTACAGATCCTAAGGGCTTTACCAACATGTAACAGAGAGACAATCAGTATACACGTTAAGGTAAAGTTCAACCAGATAGCATACTATCATGTCGAGCAAGAAAGTCCTCCCTATATACGTCCCAGCATCCACTACAATATACATCCCATGTATAGTAATGGCCTCTAGGGCATACATATAACTAACAGGACATTCGGGTTCCATGATTTTGATGTGTCATTGATGGACACACGTTGATTGATATTCTCATGTTTACATCCATATGCTTTCATGATATTTACATGCATGATGTTGTTGTGTCATTGATGGACACGTAGATGTTATCCACATGCTTACAGGCATTGATTATATTGTTGACACATATGCAGATACGGTCACCCTAGATATCATAGTATTACCTTTATGATATAGTTGACCAAGGAATCGTTGTTTTATTCAATTTCTACATGATGATATTTTCTACTCACGAGTTGGCAACTTACCCCCGTTGTGCCACAGTTCTTGCAGGTTGACCGCATGGATCAGTAGCGGCATCGCTGGCACACAGCTGAATTCAGGTGTTTTGCTTTGGTAGGTGGTACATGTTATATCGTACCACTCTTGTATTTATTATTCCTTTTGTATCTAGTTAACTCAATTAATCAGAAACTAGTATTTGTATAAGTAGTAAGACTTAGAAGAGACTTGTGGTTGTGAGACTTAGAGCGATGGGTTATATGTTCGCTTGGTGGGTTGATGTCTTGCTTTATTCTTTGTCCTTTGTGTGATCTTCGCCGTTGGTCGTCGTATACTTATATTATGACTTGCGTGGTTGTGATTCCGCCGATTGGTGAAGAGCTAGCTCCAGCTTGGGGATGCCTTTTTATATTATCATGTATATGTGGTTTTGGATTAAAATATACAAAGGAGGTGCTGCCCAAATTTTTAAAAGACGAAACATGTTTTTCAACTAGAAAATCTATTTGCATATTCATGTTCCTTTATCCATGCATTTAATAAAATGTTTGATTTCATCATACCTTTATTTCAAAACTTCATCTCTTTTATTTTCTTAAAAAGGTTTAGATTTCTTAGCTTTGGCTTACTTGAATTACATTACGCCTTTAGACGTTGCGTGGTTTAAATGCCGGTCACGAACAATATTTTTGGGTTGTGACAAAGTTGGTATCAGAGCGCTAGGTTTAACCTTGGTTTAAGTCTAGGTTTGACAATGTGGAGTCTGGGGCGTAATCTATTTCAGAACCTAGGCTTGACCTTACGGAACTAAGACTTGAACAAGGGGTATTAGACCCGAACTTTCGTTACATAGGTTGACCATGATTGATATAGTAGGTAGCTTGAGTAGAGTGACGTACCGTACATATGTTCCGTGACATATTTACGATACGATACTCCGCTTAAGAAACCTTAGGATGCACATATCTTGAGACTTGTGATTCTTTTCGTCCCCATGATCATACATCCATTTGAGATCCTTGATTCTATTCGTTCGAATGATCATACTCTCATTGATTCCGTTCCTCCTTATGATCATGTATCCATTTTAGATCTGTAGATTCCTTTCATTTCTTTGATCTATTTTCTTCGATACATACTTGAGGTTCCTGTCACCATGGTTTGAGCGCAGATTGAGCTGCTGCTAGTGATGCGGTCTGGGCGAGCTCATCATGGACGAGGACTGACCATCGTGTTTTCTGGTGACATGGGAACGTATCGATTTAGTGTTTGTGTTGTGACCTCTCGTTTGAGGCGAGTGTTCAGCTTTGCACCGGATAATCGGGCCATTGTTAGAGGCTGCCTATTATGAGAGGACTGTTGATGTACAGCCTACCTCAGAGATCGTAATGTCGTCCACCTTGCAAACAGATGACCCAGCTGTTGCTGAGATTGATGGGATGTCGCTTCCAGATCTTATGAGCTGAGATCGCTGGAGCTTTTAGGCAGAGATACGATAGATGATAGCTATTCTATCTCGAGTTGAGTTGAGCGACTGAGATGATTCATCTGATTTGATGCACCGACGTAGGCCTAGTTGAGTTAAAGATTTCCAGTGTGGAGAATTTTACTCAGATCTAGAGATGACATTGTTTGTTAGATGATCCGATAGGAGATCAGTAAGTGGACCGTCTTCGGATAGAGGACCTCACCCCGATGCATTGTGAGTTGATCGAGAACGGACGAATATAGAGTATTCCTCCGATGATTGGGACCAGTTCCCGAGGACGTGTTCGGCTAGATATCTTCTACAGAGTGATGAAGATACCGAGTTCGTGATTTCAAGTCTATGTGAGAGACTCCGGATTGACTGTAGCCGAGAACAATTGCAGTACGCAGATAGCATGACGTGACGTCGAAGTGGACGATAATAAAGACGGGTAGAACAAGAGGTTCGTGCGAGATGCTGATGAGCTGTTGTTATTCCCCATTGAGATTAGAGATCAGATATGTATACAGAGGCGTTGGAATACTGCCAGTTCCTGAGGAAATGCTTTGCTTAGAACGCAGATGTCCAGAAAGCGAGAAAAGATTACGTAAGAGTATCGGCCTCCGTACAATTCAGCATAGGCGAGATCGGAAGAGACCTTGATCAGGTTCCTTCCAGGACACTGCCGCGATAAGAATTGCACCGAGGATCTATTGCATCACGTGCATTCAGAGGGCCAGAAGCCGACGCCAGTGACGTGCTGCTTTACGAGTGGTCATGCAAATTGGCCGAGAAATGACCAGAGGAGTGCCAGAGCGGAATTGTTTCCGTTAGCACACCTGACCGGGATGATGAGCCGATGGATTGCAAGATTGGTAATCCACAGAGAAATAAGGACCCAAAGACATAGGACGCTAGACTATGAGTAGGAGGCGAGCGAATGTTCTTGCTCTGCCAGTTTTGGGCGCACAGGTATTTCTCGACATTGTAGGAGGTGTACCTCAATGTCATTTATTGCGATTTGCGTTTGTGATCCGAGTATCACGCTTATATCTCTTGGATTTTAGTTTTGATGATTGAGTTTCATGATATTGTTTTCGTGCACCATGGCTGTACTTACTGGGTATTTACATTTTATGCACAGTTATTGCACTTAATTTATATTTATACGCCGCTACATCGGTTTGCGATTTGTGCATATCTATTGCACTTGATATTGATTTTGTGCCTTGGCTGCACATGTTTTTGATTTCGTGGATTTCATACAGTTGATTTGATTTTGTGCATATGGTATGCACTCGATTTGATTTTTGCACTCGGTATAGCTCACATAGGCTTGCAGTGCATTGATACGTGTTTTGTGCACGCAGTTGCACACGTTTATGATTTTATTCACCCTGGTACTCTTGGTGTTGTTTTTATACGCATTTGAGTTATTGATGCGTTTCTGTGCACTTGTTGCACCCGATTTGTATTTTGTGCATTTGTTGCACTAGATTTTTACGCCGTGCATTTGTTGCCCAGATTTGTATTTCGTGCACTGGATGCACCGGATTCGTATTTCGTGTATTGGTTGCACCGGATTTATACTCCGTACCTTGGTTACACCCGATTTATGTCTTTGAGCATTTGTGTAACCAGATTTTTGTTTTTGTGCGCGTTTGTACTTGACGTTCGCTTTCGTGCATGCTACTGCACTAGATGATTTTTACGGACCTGACACGCTTGGGTTGGATTTTTGCGCATATTAGGCGCTTGGTATTGGATTTTGTGCGCATTGGATGCACTTGATTTAGATTTCATTCGTGCATGTTGGATGCACTTAATTTAGATTTCATTTGTACATGACGAATGCACATGATTTGGATTTTCACGCATGTTGGGCGCATGATATGAGATATGATTTTGTACACACCGGATGCACTCGATTGGGATTTTCATTCGTGCATATTAGTTGCACTTGATTGAGATTTTCGTGCACTATAGATGTACTAGATGTTGTTGTCGTGCACACCCGTTGCACTGGACAGATGCTTTCGTGCACACCCGTTGCACTTAGTTTGATTTTGTGCACATTCGTAGCACTCGTATTTGGCTTTGGTTTCCGTGCGCACCAGACGCACGTGATTGTTGGACACGCCTTTTGGGGCTGATTTTGCTCTTGAGCACTTTGTTTTCATGATGGGCACTATATTATGTAGTGGCCGAACATGACTGATCTAAGGACAGTACCTGAGTACTTTGCATTCATTGAAAGTTTAACAAGAGATTTTCAAAAAAGAGCTATAGTCTCGCTATTTCTGAAGGGTTACCCTAGTGCCCCGGCCAACTTCCGTGGCCAAATGCGGAACAAAAAATTTCTATCGAACAAAAACTTGGCACTAGTTTAACTCTAAACCCGGATCTTTGCATAAAACTAACTAGCTACACTAGGAGAGCTATCTACTATGATGAGGAATTCTTACCAAACGAACCAAGTCCTTCGGTCTTCGTTCTTCATCCTTTGCTCCTACTAGCCACCTTGAACTTGCTTGATCTTCTTTCCTTGCTCCGTCCGTTCTCCGGGATCGAGCTTGTTCTCCGGTCTTCCTTGGTCCTTGATGATCCACCCGGGGAGTATGATCCATGGCTCTAGCTCCTAACTATGTAACAAATAGGAGCAACTAGAAGACTTGGTTTGCTAAACCAAGTAGTCTAGGATATAGTTTGGATGTCTAAGTGTTTGCTATCTCTTTTCTAACCTCTTCACTTGTTTCTCAACACATAAGAATGTTAGTGAAGAGGAAGAAGATGAAGATGGAAGAAAGCAAGAGGAGGGAGGAGCTTGGAGAGAAAATGGAGCTCAAGAATTTATGAAGCATAGCATGAAAGAGAAAATACACACATAGGTTTTGTGTATGAATTCTTTCATTAAACAATTAGCAACCATGCTTCAATAGTAACTCCAAAATGAATTATAAATTCATTTGACTACTATTGAAGCATGGTCACCTCTTTTCCTCCCATACCCTTTACTTTACACCTCATTTCCAATTATCAAATAAAAGAAAAAACATAATGAGGTGTCCACCTTCTAGAAGGAAATCTGTAATAAATACGGATTTCAGTCTACCGTACATATGTACCGGCAATCAGATAAAAATCCGAACGCCCAAAGAGATAGAATAACACGAAGAACGTAATACTAGAATATATATATATCGAAATACATATATGTAAATTATTAAATCAATACCTGATTTAATAATCCGGCTGAAACTTGAGCCGGCTAGTATTACAAACTGTCCGATCGAAAATCCGAGTACAAAGTGCATCAATCGATCGAACCCTGCACGTATCAGATACGGCTACTACATCATTTCTCCTGAATCAGGGAAACCCTCTGTGTGGGACTCTAAATACTCGACAGTACTCTGGCAGTGGGTTTAACCATAAGCACGTCAGCAGCACTAGCTGTATGTAACGGCTACCCAGGTACCTGTTGAAAAGGAAAGCCGATGAGCAAACTCATCCGGATCTCCTACTGAGCCTATCCGTAACAATATCCGTACAGTCCGGTCTCTTCGTCAAAGAGTATCGCATACTGGGTCTACGGGGTGGTGAACGTCAGACCCTAATAACCTGATAAGTCGTGCTGATGTGGCTCAGGACCAATCCGGGAAACTACTGATCAACCTATCAGTAAATCCCAAGTACCTTGGCCAAGGTCTTATGGTCCTGACCAATCGAATCACAGTGCGATATTGACTCCCTATACCGGGAGAGACGAATCCCCGACAATCGCTCACTGCCTCCATGTGGCTCGGGACTGAATCCAACCAAAACATGTTTACACGACGCAGTAGAGCCGTGATAGGGTAGTGATCAAAGTTCAGTGGGAACTCACACGAGACAAATGCCGATCTCGGGTCTAAGGACTAACCTGTATACAAGACGATAGGTATAGTACCATATGGAAGTTCTCGGCGAGTCCGTCCAGTGTACTCACCTCAGTGAGCACCTGTATACGATCTTGGGTACATCAGACCAATGGCTGCGGGACCAACCATCCCCCGACGGGGGTAGAAACGTATACACTAGTCTACTCTGGAGTATCAATGCCCAGTCTCGATACTTACGCGACTAGGGACCATTTAAGGATGTGCTTATGGACTATCCTGCTCCCACAAGTATGATCGCCATCACAAAGCAGGTAGTCAAGCAAGATCCTAGAGGCTTTATCCACATATAACCGCAATATGTAATAACGAGTATAACATATGCTATGTTATGATAAAGAAAAACCACAATAGTATACTACCGTATCGAGTCTTTATCAATATGTGCAAACCAGATATAATAACAATACAAATAAATACACATATCCCGATAAAGACAAGTCAAATAATATACTATAAAACTGAGCAAGATTGTTTTGTACATACATATCCCTAGTATCCATATGTATACATATACAATACTGGCCTCTAGGGCATATACATCCAACAATCTCCCACTTGCACTAAAGGTCAGTAATTGGCGTACCGAATACCCAACGCCTGCACTAAGGCCAGCTGCTGGCGTACCGCATACCCAACATCCCCAAAAGTCACTCGAACTATGCTTGAAGGAGTGCCTTTATGAATGGATTCGCCATGTTGTCTTCGTATCCACTCTCCGGACCTCGATCTCCTGGCGATCTACGATCTTCTTGATCAGATGATACCGCCTTAAGATGTGCTTGGATTTCTGATGGGACCGTGGTTCCTTCGGTAAAGCTATAGCCCCATTGTTATCACAATACACTGGTATTGGATCAACAATGGACAGAACTACCTGAAGTTCAGCTATGAACTTCTTCATCCAGACCGCCTCTTTTGCGGCATCGCTTGCAGCAATGTATTCAGCCACAATCTTCGAGTCTGCGACGGTATCCTGTTTGGAACTCTTCCAACATACAGCCCCTCCGTTGAAGGTAAACACAAAACCCGAGACAGACTTGCAATCATCCTTGTCACTCTGGAAGCTTGAGTCGGTAAAGGACTCGACCCTGAGGTCACCATTACCGTTAACCAGGAACATCTCCTTAGTCCTTCTCAGGTACTTGAGAATGTTCTTTACTACTGTCCAGTAGTTCTCACCTGGGTCTGACTGATACCGGCTCACCATGCTTAGCGCGTAAGCTACATCTGGTCTTATACATAGTATCGCATACATTATAGACCCTACCGCCGAAGCGTAGGGTATAGTGCTCATGCGAACCCTCTCCTCGTCAGTCTTGGGAGACATCTCCTTGGAAAGGGTGATTCCGTGCAATGCGGGTATGTTACCGCGCTTGGAATCTTCCATACTAAATCTCATTAGTACGGTCTCTATTTACCTGGACTGCGAAAGTCCCAATAGTCTCTTTGATCTATCTCTGTAGATCTTGATCCCCAGAATGTACGAGGCATCACGTAGGTCTTTCATAGAGAACCTTTGTGATAAGAATAGCTTGACCGATTGTAGCATAGGAATGTCATTTCCTATCAAAAGAATGTCGTCCACGTACAAGACTAGGAATACGACAGTTCGTCCTACAATCTTCTTATAAATACATGGCCCATCTTCGTTCTTGATGAAGTCAAAGTCTTTGACTGTCTCATCAAAACAGATGTTCCAGCTCCGCGATGCTTGCTTCAATCCAGAAATGGATTTAAGAAGCTTTCACACCTTCCCGCTGCTCCCACCGTCTACAAAACCTTCTGGCTGATCCATGTAAACGCACTCTTCTAAACTTTCGTTTAGAAAAGCCGTTTTCACATCCATCTGCCAGATCTCAAAGTCATGGAAAGCAGCAATGGCAAGCAGGATCCTAATGGATTTGAGCATAGTCACTGGAGAAAAGGTTTCGTCATAGTCCACTCCTGGTCTTTGACGAAAACCTTTTGCAACGAGTCTAGACTTATAGGTTTCCACCTGCCCATCTACACCAAGTTTCTTCTTGTAGATCCATTTGCATCCAACGGGTTTTACCCCAGGTGGAGCAACTTCCAGGGTCCATACTTTATTGGTGTACACGGACTCCATTTTAGATTGCATAGCATCCAGGCACTTATCAGAGTCCCTACTGATAATGGCCTGCCTGAAACTAGTAGGATCATCTTCTTCCAAGATGCAGTCCTCTCGATCCCCATCTATGAGAAAACCATAGTATCTATCGGGAGGATGAGAAATCCTACTAGATCTGCGGAGTGGCTGAGGTTCATCCAGGGTTATTGAATCCTGAGGTTCCACCAAGTCTTCAGTCACAGTTTGTCCCTATGGAATTTCTTCCAGTTCTACCGTGCTCCTACTAATTTCTTTTGCAAAAAACTCTGTTTCCAAGAAAACAATATGTTGAGCAACAAACACCTTCTATTCCTCGGTGTGGCAGAACAGATATCCATAACTATTCTTTGGATATCCTACAAACTTACATAAAACTGACTGTGTCTCTAGTTTATCAGGTTTATGCTTTTTAACATAAGCCGGACAACCCCATATCTTAAATTTTTTATGATATGGTTTCGTACCATTCCACATCTCAAATGGTGTTTTAGGCACGAACTTGGATGGAACGTGACTCAACAGATATGCCGCCGTTTGAAGCGCATATCCCCAGAATGAAAGAGGCAACCCAGCATTACTCATCATGGAGCGAACCATGTCCAATAGTGTACGATTCCTCCTCTCCGACACACCGTTGTGCTGTGGTGTATACGGAGGAGTAAGCTGAGAGAGAATTCCATTCTCTTTTAGGTATTCTAGGAATTTCGTGCTTAAGTACTCCCCTCCTCTATCAGATCTGAAGATCTTAATACTTTTTCCAGTCTGGTTCTCTACTTCGTTTCTGAATTCTTTGAATTTCTCAAAAGCTTCAGATTTGTGTTTCATAAGATACATATATCCGAACCTAGAGAGATTGTCAGTGAATGTGATGATGTACGAGAACCCACCCCTTGCATGTATAGACATTGGACCACACACATCACTGTGTATGAGTCCCAAGAGCCCCGATGCTCTTTCTCCATGTCCGGTGAACGGAGATTTGGTCATCTTTCCTTTGAGACAAGACTGACAAGTTTCATAAGATGAAAATTCGAACGTGTTCAAGAATCCATCTTTATGTAACTTACTTAGTCTTTTCTCTTTGATATGACCAAGTCTACAATGCTACAAGTAGGATTCGTTTGTATCTGAACTCTTCCTCTTCCGTGTGTTTTGTACATTGAGAACTGTGTTTTGATTTAGAACATAGATACCATTACACAGTGCACCTTCTGCAACCAGTACCTTATCAAAGTAAATGTTCATGATATTTCTATCAAGAACAAAGTTATATCCATCTTTATCAAGTAAAGAAACTGATATGATGTTGCAAAGCATGGAAGGTACATAGTAGCAATTGTTCAAAATCATAGCATTGCCATTTGGCAATACTAGGTGATATTCACCGACGGTTGCAGCATTAACTTGTGCTCCGTTCCCTACTCTGAGGGACATATCACCAGGTCCAACTATCCTACTTTTTCTCAGTCCCTGCAATAAATTACAGATATGAGATCCTGATCCGGTATCGAGTACCCAGGATGTAGGACTGACCGAAAAACAGTTCTCAATAACAAGAATACCCGAAGAAGACGCAACAGTATGTTTCTTCCTCGATGGGGTTATCAAGAAATTCAAACTTTCCTCTTTCCCTTACTCATACTCATGACCTTTGTCATAAGTTAGAGCCGAACCGACGTTCCCCAGCCCCGAATAAGAATTCAGATCGGTCAAGCGATACATTTTATTATCTTGATTAGGGCGTGAAATGGTTGCTACCTGGAAAGAGAGAGAGAGGGAAAACACTCAGCGTGCGTTCTTACAATATTAGATTAGTTATTATTTTATCTAACCAGGATGGCTCCCACTGTTTCCTCAAATTCTTCTTCAAACCCTAAAAGAAGAACTAGTCAGGATTAATCGCACGTCACAATACTTACATAGCCTTTCAGCCAGGCTGGTGTTGGTACTTCGAGGGAGGTTTTCCAACGCTTTCGCGAAGTTTCTTAATTACATAACCTCTTTTCTCTGGAGGCGTAGCCCCGCTAACACCGTTCTAGACACCTACTTGGTTTATAGCATTGATTGTTAAGTGAAATGATCTCCCAAGAGTAATCCTACTCATCGGTAGGATCGGGATCCAACTATCATTATGTGAAGCACTAGATAGAATCCACTCTAGTCACCACACTCCTGAAGGTATGCTAAATCTGCAAGTTTCCTGTATGTTTGAAACTCCCGATGTGGTTTTTACCCCTAACAACCTATGATCTTGACAAGGTCAACAAATCATAAATTGCTAGTCAAGTTCAACCTGTCATTATCTTGATTACCCTAGACCCACCCGCATAAGCCCTTGACAAGGTCAACAAGGCTATGTGAATGTCCTAGTTAATCGCATCATGTGCTACAAACAAACACTACCCAGCTACCGTTCACTATGCCTTGACAATGTCAACAAACGCAGCGCGAATATTAAGTAATGTCCGTAGGAAATGACAGAGGGCTACGGCTGGGTTTTTGGCGAAAAACCCGTTAACGTAATGAACTTGATATCGTTGATGGAACCCGAGTAGTTTTGTAAATATATAGTGGCGAAAAACTTTGCTAAAGAGGTCACTTCCTGTGAGGGGATCTCGGCTCTTTCCTCGTCGAATGAGGTGCAGGATATTCCAAAATGAATACCACAATGCAAAGCAAAAATAGTCGACTATATTAAAGTTATTACCCTGACAGAAATTTTACTCAAGGGGTCACTCTCGATGAAGGGATCTCGGCCTTTGCCTCGTCGAATGAGGTGCTGGATATTTTAAGCTGAATACCACTGTGCAAAGCAAAAGAGAACGTCTGTAATGTCAGTTCTTAAAATCTGGTTCCAACATCATCTTTTTTAGCTTTTTATCTTGCATTAATTAAAATTAATGCGTCCCCATCAAATTTGTAACCTATCACACCAGAAAAGAACAAAAATATGATGTACGTATATGCCATCCGCATTCACCACGGGGCCTCGTCATCACCCGTTAGGTTACTTAACTAACGACAGAGCGGGGGCTGGACTAGCGCGGTTGAAAAACATATACAACATTTACTAGTATATATATATGTATATATAACATTCGTCCCAGGCATGATAATAAACAACATCACAGATAACATTACAGAATAGCGGATAATCTTGGAGCCCCGGGTTTCATTTGAGCCGCAAATAAAACCCGACATTCCGGTCGTGTGGATAGCATGTGCAATGAAAACCTGTACCCCCTACGAGAGTGGCGAATAGCCCGCCAGTTCTAGAATGAAGCCCCCTCCTTTTTAGCGCTATGAGAATGAAGCCTCCTCCATCTCAATGCCATGAGATGCGGGCTTGTTGCCTTCTAGAACCCGGCTATCCGTGCACTCCTCTGTAGGGTAATCCTAGTATAGAATATTAAAAAAAAAAAAATATATATATATATATATATATATATATATATACAACCGGTGACATCGACCTCAGCCCGGTCGTGCCCCAAAATAATATACAAACGGCAAAGACGGCAGTCCACATATCGGACGCTCGCCCCGCAATAACAAATGTACAAATGAATTATAAACTGTATTTCTAACATTGCACCACACGCTATCCACCATGACAATCCAACCACAATCACAGCACAAGCACACAACATCAACGCGAATGCCACGTTCGCAAAACCCGTCTAAACGAACATATACCAATCAGACGAGTTTTACCGATCGAGTGACATTCCCGGTCGCAGATAAAAGTGAATGTACTGAAAATAAAATACGTATTTTAAAATTATGATCAACTAAACTTTCCAAGTGGGTCCCAAGTATTAAACCAACAATGTAACAAAACTGGGCCCAAAAAGAATTATTCCAGAAACCACAATTTCCAAAAATAAGAGGCCCAAAACAAATTTTGTTCACGTGGGCCCCAAAACGGCCACGGAATCGCCGCCAATAGGGGGTTTGCGCGGCGGTTCCACGGTGGATTGGAGGGATCACGTGACCAAATTTTTTTAGGGTTCTTAAAAAAGCCTGCATGATTTTCTGAGACCATAAAATTGATTTTTCGAGCACGTTTAAAAATCGAAAGAAAACTTATGATTTGAAATGCAGTTTTTGAAATTTTCGGTCGATCGTTATTGTAAACACGTTTTAACAAGCTAGTGTAGGTTTTATATGATGGCTCTGATACCATGAAGGGTTACCTTAGTGCCCCGGCCAACTTCCGTGGCCAAATGCGGAACAAAAAATTTTTAACGAACAAAAATTTGGCACTAGTTTAACTCTAAATTCGGATCATTCCATAAAACTAACTAGCTACACTAGGAGAGCTATCTACTATGATGATGAATTGTTTCCCCCAATCAGAGCAAAGCTCTGTTTGAATTTCAAATTCAAAAATTAAAGCAACGCTTCAGATTACTTGCGCTGCGCGCATTGCGCTGCGCGCATTGCGCTGCGCGCATTGCTCTGCGCGTCAAAAGCTGACATGCCAGCGCAGTGCCCGAGGCAGTGCACCCAATCAGAGCAAGACTCTGTTTAAAATAAAAATAAAGGAAGCAACGCTTCAGATGATTTGCGCTCTGCGCTGCGCGACACGTGGCAGCGCATTTGCGCTGCGCTCTGCGCTGCGCGACACGTGGCAGCGCAGATGCGCTAGCGCAGTTGCGCCGTGCTCTGCGCTTCGCGATACGTGTCAAGTGCAGGTGCGCTTGCGCCAACTGTGCCAGCACCAAAACAGAATTAAAATTCTAGAAAGATCTTTCTGATCTTATTAAAACAATAAAATTCTCTTTTGTAAAATAGAAGCCCTTGGATCAAAGATCCAACGGTAGGGAAAAATCTCTAAATCACTCAGAGAAAGATCTATTTAACTGATTTAACAAATCAATTGGCACTATAAAAAGGCCCCTAGACCCCAAGTCTAAAACACACAGAGATAATCATAACTCCTCTAGAAAATTTTAAGAAGAGCTCAGAGAAAAAAAGGTAAAAAAAAAACCTTTGAATAAAAAGAAGAATTTTCTTCTATAAAGATCAATGATCAAAGAACAGATCAAGATCTTCAATTAAAAAGGAAAAAAGATAAAAAAGATCCAATCACAAAAAGATTAAAAGAAGTATTACTTCACAGATCATTTGATCTACATAAAGGCACTGCCTTTTGATGAACCATTGGTTCTGGAATCTTAAAAGATTCTTTTTTTTAATCCAAAATTGGATTAAGATATTAAACAGTGCCCTGCATTTATAAATCTGCACTGTTACGCTCTTGGGTTGGTGCAAGCCACCAGAGAACGCCACGTGTCAGTCTGCGCCTTGCGCTCATAAAATATAGAGCACTGCTCTCTTAAATTGGCGCACTGCACCAGAGTGCGCCACGTGTCAGCAGCGCACTAACGCAGCGCACTGCACTAACTGCACTTGCACTCACCAGAGCGTGACACGTGTCACCTCCACATGCGCTTGCGCTCATTAATTGGCGTAGAGCGCTTGACAGGCCACGTGGCATTCTGTCAGATTAATTGATGCACTGCATTATTAAAAAGGAGGGCTGGGCCCAATTAAAAAGGCCTAATAGGCCTAATAAAATGCCATGCATTATTTTAAAGGGCAGAGCCCAAACAAAGGTCTGTCAGACCAAAATAGATGATGTGCATCATTTAAAAAGGGACAGAGCCCAAATAAAGGTCCAACAGAGACCAAGATTAATGCTATGCATTATTGAACCAAGGGCAGAGCCCAAGCCAAGGCCTAACAGGCCAACTACAAATAAAAATGTTGAACATCTTCAACTGGACTTAGCCCAATCCTGGCCGTAAGTCCTCAAATTAATTTGACTATGCACAAATGCTCTCTTAAATCAATTTACACCTGGTTCAAGGGTACATCTCTGAACTCCTCTGATATTTGTCGTTGTAATCCTTCAACATCGTCAGAGAGGTGACGGGTCCCGACAACCATAAATCGATATGGACTGTGGGGTCCTTAAACTCATGGACTAATGCGTCCTTAAACTCACGGACTAATGCGTCCTTAAACACATCAATATGGACTGTGGGGTCCTTAAACTCATGGACTAATGCGTCCTTCAACTCATAGATTTATGCGTCCTTAAACCAACAGTACGGACTGCGGGGTCCTTAAACTCATGGACTTAAGCGTCCTTAAACCTACAGATTTAAGTGTCCTTAAACCATTGGACCACCATGTCCCTAAACTGGCATTGGACCGCCATGTCCTTAAACTGGCATTGGACCACCATGTCCCTAAACAGGCATTGGACCACCATGTCCCTAAACTGGAACAATAGAGCCCAAATACTCTTTTGTCTGATCTAAACGATCTAGTTAAGTTGATCTTAGTCTGAAATGAGACTAACGTATTCTTAACAAACGTTTAAGTTGATCTTACTCTCAAATGAGGCTAACGTATCCTTAAACCCAAACCCCAAACCCAAATCTAAGAAAATACGGATTTGGACTAATCCACGTCCTACGGGTGACAGCATAAATTAGTCTCCGTATACAATCCACGGGCAACCACAAAACAAAACAAACACCCACGACACGAAGTGAAATTCTGGAGAAAGAGAAAGTTGTTACCGCGATGCGGTAGCGTAATTAACTGCAGGGGCTTGCGTTTGCAGGGAAGAGCGTCACCACAATCAAAAACCCCTCTAATGAGGGGGAATCTGACGAAGTCTGCTACATCAGCCGCATCCGTCTAAACCTCCGATACACGGTGCCATAAATCAACTTGGTATCTTCGGAGAGGTTGACGGATAAAACCAAATAGCATCTGCCCCGAATCTCAGTGCCAAGACTTTTGCAGGTTTTGTGCGCCGTCTTTCGGAGGGGAACAGATTCTGGCACGCCCGGTGGGACCTTTTCCTCTTTCCACTCCACACTTCGTGTGTCGTCTTCGTGAACGAATCGCGGTTTGTTAATGGTTTCCCTCGGGTTTCAAGTTACTAAGATTTGGTCTTTTTCCTGGCGCAGGAATCAAGCATCAATGGCTTCCAACTGCTTAAACTGCTCCAAATGCCAATGCAACCGACGCTCCGCCTCACCTGGAGGTGTAGCCTATGGGCCTCAAGCGGCCTCCGTCCTTGCTATGCCGGTAGAATAAGTGACTCAGTGTAACGTTTTAGAAATCGTTATGTGAATTTGTCCGTTTTAGGGTAAGTTTGTCGGTATTTTCCGTTTTTACCCGACTGTGAACAAACGACCATATAGACTTGCCAGCACCTAGATTAGCTAAAATAAAGCTAGTGCGCGAGCTTTGGGAGTATATGGGACGTTTTGGTTCAATTTGATTTTTCCCAATTTTTAATATTATTTTAATGCGGTATTCAAATTCTGGGAAAATTTCTATAAGCGATCTTTTCTTTTAACTAATTAAGTTAAAGCAATCCTTCTCATTCACCCTAGGGATTTATGTGTGGCCTAGGATTTAAGATAGGATTTAAAAGAAAAGAAAAAGAAATGAGATAAGTAGATGCATGCATGAGTGAGTGTGTGTGTGTATGCATTTATTAGGTAATAAATGAAGGAAATTGCTAGGAAACCCTCACAATTCACCACCTCACCTTCCTTGGCCGAAATCCCCTCATTACCTACTGCCCTTGATCAATTCCCTTATCATTTTAATTCATTTTTATCACAAAATCCTCAAATATCCCAAAACATATCACAAAATAGCTAAAGCTTGGGATTTCTTGCTCTTGATCACTTGGAGATAGGGAAAAGCTTGGAACTTGAGAGCAAAGTTGTTAGGTATATTCCCTTTACTGGTAAATTATAGTTTTTGTGTGGTTTTGATCGTTAATTGTTGCGTAGAACGTAGTTTATATCGTTTGAGGCGATATCGTTTTTTTTAGTGTCTTTTTAGAGATATTAGTATCTGCTGTGACCTGGGAGTTTTAGTGATTGAGGAAACAACTTCAGAGAGATGTGCAGGTTGACCCGAGACACCACCTAGGAGACGGAGGCCATCCCACCGGCCGGGGCCGGCGAGCCTTAAGGAGGGGGCCGGCGACGCCGGCCGACTAGTTAGGGTTTGGGGTGGGGTTTCTGTGGGTAGTTGTCTTCTGTTATTTTGGGTTGTTTGGTACTGTTGATTTTATTTTTAAATGCAGTATACAAAATCTGGGATCGATTACCTATAATCTAATGTTTTGAGTTCGTGTGATACGTGTTGCGACACGAGTCGTGTGTCGTGCTGCGACGTACTCAGTTTGGGTTTAGGTATCGTTTCGTGTGTTTGCACTAGACGTGTACTCGTGAGTTGGTTTAGCGTTGATGCGTTTTATAATACGTAGTTTTGCGTTATTGTGATTGCTTCTGAGATGTTCGCTTTATTTCTTGTGTTTGTGATATTATAGCGTCGCAAGCGGGGACTTCAGACGCTGCGAACAAAGGGAAGCAGGTGGTCGGATTTTCATAGCTGAAGACCACAGAGTGAGTAGATTTAACATCTACGGGGAATCGCCCGTATGGCGCTAAGCGTCGGGGCTAGATATGATATAATATTAGCCGTATGCTGATTTGCTCATATAGAGATATTGCATGATTCATGTTGCATATAGTTACTTGTGCTTGATACTGTACCGGTTGTACACTGCACTATTATCGACAGTCCATGTTGCACGAGCACCAATGATATGCTACACACACCCTGTTGGTAATTGCCATGACACGCACAACACAAATGCTCATTTATATACCTTGCTGTTGGTTAGCGACATTAAACAGTTATACTTGTGCGATAGTACATATTACATAGAACATACCTGTATACCTACATGCTCATATGTATGCCATGCTATATTACTCGTTCGCACATATACCTTGCTATTGTTATGATCGGTTTTTATTGCATATATATCGGTGGTATGGGACGCTGTATATATATGTATTCTGGATTTGGATTGATTAGTTTTTATAGCATATATATCGGTGGTATGGGACGCTGTATATATATGTATTCTGGATTTGGATTTTTGGGAACCGCGAGATACATTTAATGACTTGATGCATTATTTGGCGAATCGTTCCGTGATATGCTCATATTGATGTTTTATGTTGCATTTGCTACTTTATATGGATTTATGCATTTGAGATGCGATATGGGAAATTAAAGTGTCGATCTTGGGCACTTACTTTCCGAGAGATATATGGGGTTTGACAGACTGATACGTGGAAATACAAGTGTCGAGGTGGGATACTTGGGTTTCGTGGAACGTATGGATATCAGGAAGACCGATGCATGGAAATACAAGTGTCGAGGTGGGATACTTGGGTTTTCGAGGAACGTATGGATATCAGTATTTATGTGTCGATGATAGGCACTGGTTTTCATGAATGTTTTCGAGTGTCGATGTTTGACACTCAGGTTTCATGAGACGTACAGGATTTGAGGGCCGATCTGAGGGCCGATCTGAGTATTTTGGGATTTGGGTGTTGTTGAGTTACACCGTATTTTCCATGCTTATGATTTGTGCATGAGATTATTTACTATCCCGCACTCAGTATAAAATTGATATGGATATCATGATAGTTGCATATTCATATTGTCATACTCATGCTATCAGTTCACATGTTTTGATCATTGCTGTTAGTGCATACTTGCGATTACTGTATGATGTTAATTATTATTCACGAGTTGGCAACTCACCCCCGTTGTGCCACAGTGTTTTGCAGGACACACCCCTCTGAGTAGTCGCGGCAGGGCAGCTTATCATCACTACTTTTGTGGATACCGCTACCTTTGGCAGTGAGGCCGTTGCATTATAGGTGGGTTTGCGGTTATCCGTTGTACATTGTATATCTTTTTGGTTGGATCTAGTATTCTCCATCTACCCCTGTTGTATATGACTTAGAGACGACTTGTGAGATATCAGTGTTGTATATTGGTTTTGGGAGCCGTGCTCGTAGAAGCAGGTTATTTTGGAAATGTTTACTTCCTTTACAATCGTTCTCTTTGATATTTCTTCGCTTTGGCGTCGTATACTTGTTGTGGTGATTGTCTCCGCCGGTGGGCGTGATTTTTCTCCCACTTGGGACGTTTTATATATTATCTGTGTTGTACCCGTTTTCGGGGCTAGTTTTACAAAGGAGGTGCTGCCGAATTTTCATGAAAGAAAATTTGAGTTAGAGATTTTAAATGGCGACTTCTAATACTTTTAAATTATGTTTTCTCCGTTGATCCAGTTTTGGGTGGTTTTGATTTCTGGGTTTTCGGCTTACTTAAGTTACGTACGCCTGTAGACGTTACGTAATTTAAGTGCCGGTTACGGACCGAATTTCGGGTCGTGACAAAGTTGGTATCAGAGCGTTAAGTTTTACCTTTCGGAGTCTAGGATGACCTTGGTATGATGGAGTAGGTAGCTTAAGCAGAGTGACGTAGCGTGTGTATGTTCCGCGGCATACTTACGACACGGTACTCCGCCTAAGTGATCTTAGGACTTGTTGATTGATATTCCTTCCGTGATTGATATACATCTTGTGATTCGATTCCGTTTCCTTATCGAATCTTGTTTCAATTTCCAGCCCATATGCCGCAGAAGACTACGAGGGCTCAGAGAGCGGCCGTGAGGGCCGAGGTCAGGGTTGACTCGTCTGAGGCGAGGACTGACCAGGATGGTACGCCTGTTGTACCGGAGTATATTGCTATGATTGGAGCTGGTATGCAGGATCTGCGCCAGATTGTGGGGACTTTGGTAGAGACCATCCGAGCGCAGGGGCAGGCAGTTGTTCCACCCGCTGCGGAGGCCACGATGGTACCTACGGTTCCGGTAGTCGCAGTTTCAGCTCCGGAGGTTATTGCTGTGTCGTTGACGGATTTCATGAGGTTGAGACCTCCGGTCTTTACGGGCACAGATGTTACCGAGGATCCGCAGTCGTTCATCGACCGGATGGCCAGGATTTGTCGCTCACTTCGGTGTTCCGACGAGAGATGGGTAGAGTTTGCCAGTTTTCGTCTGGAGGGTATGGCCCAGAAGTGGTGTGAGTCGTTGGAGAGGGGCAGAGCCGCTGGTCTTGCTCCTATGACCTGGGCTGAGTTTGTGACGTCTTTTCTTGTTCGTTTCCTTCCACCGAGCGTCAGGGATGCACGAGCGCGCAGATTTGAGTCTTTACGTCAGACGCCGGGGATGACGGTGTCGGATTATGATGTATTGTTTACTGAGCTGTCGATATATGCTCCATACCTGGTGGCGACTGAGGAGATGAGGGTGAAGAGGTTTGTTCGAGGCCTACTTACCCAGATATTCTTAGCCATCAGCATTCAGCATTGTGACACGTATGCGGCAGCGGTGGATGCAGCTCTTTTGGTAGAGGAGCGTTTAGCTGAGTCATCAGTTACTCCGAGACCGAAGAGAGTTCGTATAGGTGATCCGGCAGCGAGGCAGGCGTTTAGACGTCGAGACAGTTTCCGTTCTGATAGTGGTGGTTCGGGACGAGGTCAGCTTTATGGTTCTTACCCTCAGGATGATCGGCAGTTTGCTTCTGGATGTTACCGGTGCGGTAGTTTGGGTCATCGGGTTCGAGACTGTGCGGAGCCGCGTGTGAATGAGCCAGCTGTACCGCAGGTTACCTTACCACCTTCTCCACCTCAGAGAGCGTTGCCTCTTATTCCTGTAGTTGCGCCGCGTCAGACTCCTGTTCAGCGAGGTCGTGGTCGCGGAGGTTTTGTACCGAGAGGTCGAGGTGGCAGAGGCAGAGGACAGCCAGTAGCCGGTAGAGGTCAGGCTAGGGTTTTTGCCTTGACTCACCAGGACGCTCAGGCGTCCAATGCCGTGGTTTCAGGTACTCTTTCGGTATGTTCTTATGATGCGCATGTTCTTTTTGATCCGGGGTCCACGCATTCGTATGTTTCTACGCACTTCGTGTCGAGGTTAGGCCGAGAGTCGTGTTTGCTGGATCAGCCGCTGGTCGTGACTACTCCTGTGGGAGAGTCGTTTGTTGCGCGTTATGTGTTTCGATCTTGTGTCGTCCATATTGGTGACAGAGATCTGCCCGTCGACTTGATCCTTCTGGAGATGTTGGACTTCGACGTTCTGTTAGGCATGGATTGGCTAGCTACTTGCTATGCGTCCGTGGACTGCCGCGAGAAGACAGTTAGATTTTGTTTTCCCGGCGAGTCAGTGTTTGTTGTGCAGGGGGACCGTAGTGCCGCCCCTCACAGTTTGATTTCTGTTTTGTGCGCTAGTCGGCTTTTGAGGAGGGGATGTCGGGGATTCTTGGCGTTCATTCATGATACTGGAGCCACAGTGGAGTTGTTGGACCAGGTTTCTACCGTGCGAGAGTTTCCCGATGTTTTTCCCGATGAGTTACCTGGGTTGCCGCCAGAGCGCGATATTGAGTTTTGCATTGATCTGATTCCTGGCACGGAGCCTATTTCTATACCGCCTTATCGGATGGCTCCGGCAGAGCTTAGAGAGCTTAAAGGGACTGGTGCGTCCGAGTGTTTCGCCGTGGGGAGCTCCTGTTCTGTTCGTCAAGAAGAAGGACGGCAGTTTGAGGCTATGTGTGGATTATCGTCAGTTGAACCGTGTTACGGTGCGGAACAGGTATCCTTTACCCCGCATTGACGATTTATTCGATCAGCTCCAGGGTGCGAAACATTTTTCGAAGATTGATTTGCGTTCGGGTTATCATCAGTTGCGGGTTCGGGATGATGACATTCCGAAGACTGCTTTTCGTACGCGCTATGGGCATTATGAGTTTTTGGTGATGTCGCTCGGACTCACCAATGCGCCAGCAGCGTTCATGGATCTGATGAACCGGATTTTCAGGCCGTTCCTCGACCAGTTCATTATCGTGTTTATTGATGACATACTGGTTTACTCTAGGAGTCGAGAGGAGCATGAGCAGCACTTGGGGATTACTTTGCAGATATTGAGAGAGCACCAGCTGTATGCTAAATTCTCGAAGTGCGCATTTTGGCTTGATAGAGTTGACTTCCTGGGTCATGTGGTGACTAGTGATGGTATTCTTGTGGACCCGAGGAAGATCGAGGCTGTACAGCTTTGGCCCAGACCTGTATCAGTGACTGAGGTCCGCAGCTTTTTGGGCTTAGCTGGTTATTATCGCCGTTTTGTAGAGGATTTTGCGAGTATCGCTACACCACTGACTGGACTGACCCGGAAGGGGGTTCCTTTTCTCTGGACTGATGCGTGCGAGCAGAGTTTTCAGCAGTTGAAGACTCGGTTGACGACAGCACCAGTTCTTTCTTTACCTTCTGGATCGGGAGGCTACGTTGTGTTTTGTGATGCTTCTCGAGTGGGGCTCGGCTGTGTTTTGATGCAGCATGATAGGGTGATTGCATATGCTTCCAGGCAGTTGAAGAAGCACGAGCAGAATTACCCCACTCACGATCTTGAGATGGCAGCGATAGTCTTTGCGTTGAAGATCTGGAGACACTACTTGTATGGAGAGTCGTGTCAGATCTTCACGGATCACAAGAGTCTGAAGTACATCTTCCAGCAGCGAGATCTGAACCTGAGACAGCGCCGATGGATGGAGCTAGTGAAGGATTATGATTGTGAGATCCTTTATCACCCGGGCAGGGCGAATGTGGTAGCCGATACTTTGAGTCGTAGGCCCGTGGGTAGCTTGTCCCAGCTGTGCGCCGTTCGGTGTCAGTCTTCTGCAGATTGGCAGCTCTTGTGTGATAGTAGAGTGCAGTTCGAGTTCACCTCCACTGGGGGACAGTTTGCTCATGTCCGCGCCCGTCCACTACTTGTTGATCGTATCCGTGAGGCGCAACCCAGTGATGCTCGTTTGTCTGAGATTCTTGAGCTTGTTCGACAGGGTACAGTTTCGGAGTTCATGATTGATGACCAGGGTGTGCTACGATGCGGGACTCGCTTGTGTGTACCAGATGTTGATGGGTTGAGACGCGAGATCCTAGAGCAGGCACATCAGTCGGCTTTTAGCGTTCATCCGGGTTCCACCAAGATGTACCGTGACTTGAGAGACTTCTACTGGTGGGAAGGGATGAAAAGCGATATTTCGGACTTCGTTTCGAGGTGCCTGACTTGCAGCAAGTCAAGGCTGAGCATCAGAGACCGGCTGGAGAGTTACAACCTTTACCCATTCCGGAGTGGAAATGGGAGCAGATTTCCATGGATTTCATTGTGGGTCTACCCAGGACCAGTAGAGGGTACGACTCCATTTGGGTTATTGTAGACCGGTTGACGAAAGCGGCTCACTTCCTTCTAGTGAAGACCACTTTCGGCTATGTTCAGTACGCTCAGCTTTATATAGATGAGATTGTGCGTTTGCACGGTGTTCCCACATGCATAGTATCCGACAGAGGTACCCAGTTTACTAGCCGTCTGTGGCAGAAGCTTCAGGAAGCTTTGGGTACCAGATTGAGTTTTAGCACCGCTTTTCATCCGCAGACCGATGGTCAGACGGAGCGGACTATTCAGACTCTGGAGGATATGCTCCGTGCTTGTGTGCTTGATTTTAGGGGCAGTTGGGATCGTCACTTGCCGTTGATTGATTTCTCCTACAACAACAGCTTTCAGGAGACTATTTAGATGGCACCTTTTGAGGCTTTATATGGTAGGAAGTGTCGATCGCCAGTCTGTTGGACCGAGCTTAGTGAGAGTTTGGTTTTGGGACCCCAGCTTTTTCAGGAGACTACGGAGAAGATCCAGCTGATTCAGGACAGGATGAGAGCAGCCCAGTGCAGGCAGAAGTCTTATGCCGACCGTCGTCGTCGCAGGCTTGAGTTCGCAGTGGGAGATCATGTATTCCTGAAGATTTCTCCGATGAAGGGCGTTATGCGATTTGGGAAGAGAGGGAAGCTCAGTCCCAGATTTGTAGGTCCTTTCGAGATCCTTGAGCGAGTGGGTTCTGTTGCTTATCGCTTAGCACTCCCGCCTAGTTTTCCAGATGTTAACCCCGTTTTTCATGTGTCGATGCTTCGTAAATACCTTCATGATCCTTCTCATATGATTCAGCACGAGACCGTTCAGCTTGAGCGTGATCTTTCGTTCACCGAGCAGCCGATAGAGAGTGAGATGCGGAAGAAATTCCCCCATCTTTTTGAAGGTACGTCTAGTATGAAATTGTAATTCGGGGACCGAATTTCTATAAGGGGGGGAGATTGTAACGTTTTAGAAATCGTTATGTGAATTTGTCCGTTTTAGGGTAAGTTTGTCGGTATTTTCCGTTTTTACCCGACTGTGAACAAACGACCATATAGACTTGCCAGCACCTAGATTAGCTAAAATAAAGCTAGTGCGCGAGCTTTGGGAGTATATGGGACGTTTTGGTTCAATTTGATTTTTCCCAATTTTTAATATTATTTTAATGCGGTATTCAAATTCTGGGAAAATTTCTATAAGCGATCTTTTCTTTTAACTAATTAAGTTAAAGCAATCCTTCTCATTCACCCTAGGGATTTATGTGTGGCCTAGGATTTAAGATAGGATTTAAAAGAAAAGAAAAAGAAATGAGATAAGTAGATGCATGCATGAGTGAGTGTGTGTGTATGCATTTATTAGGTAATAAATGAAGGAAATTGTTAGGAAACCCTCACAATTCACCACCTCACCTTCCTTGGCCGAAATCCCCTCATTACCTACTGCCCTTGATCAATTCCCTTATCATTTTAATTCATTTTTATCACAAAATCCTCAAATATCCCAAAACATATCACAAAATAGCTAAAGCTTGGGATTTCTTGCTCTTGATCACTTGGAGATAGGGAAAAGCTTGGAACTTGAGAGCAAAGTTGTTAGGTATATTCCCTTTACTGGTAAATTATAGTTTTTGTGTGGTTTTGATCGTTAATTGTTGCGTAGAACGTAGTTTATATCGTTTGAGGCGATATCGTTTTTTTTAGTGTCTTTTTAGAGATATTAGTATCTGCTGTGACCTGGGAGTTTTAGTGATTGAGGAAACAACTTCAGAGAGATGTGCAGGTTGACCTGAGACACCACCTAGGAGACGGAGGCCATCCCACCGGCCGGGGCCGGCGAGCCTTAAGGAGGGGGCCGGCGACGCCGGCCGACTAGTTAGGGTTTGGTGTGGGGTTTCTGTGGGTAGTTGTCTGCTGTTATTTTGGGTTGTTTGGTACTGTTGATTTTATTTTTAAATGCAGTATACAAAATCTGGGATCGATTACCTATAATCTAGTGTTTTGAGTTCGCGTGATACGTGTTGCGACACGAGTCGTGTGTCGTGCTGCGACGTACTCAGTTTGGGTTTAGGTATCGTTTCGTGTGTTTGCACTAGACGTGTACTCGTGAGTTGGTTTAGCGTTGATGCGTTTTATAATACGTAGTTTTGCGTTATTGTGATTGCTTCTGAGATGTTCGCTTTATTTCTTGTGTTTGTGATATTATAGCGTCGCAAGCGGGGACTTCAGACGCTGCGAACAAAGGGAAGCAGGTGGTCGGATTTTCATAGCTGAAGACCACAGAGTGAGTAGATTTAACATCTACGGGGAATCGCCCGTATGGCGCTAAGCGTCGGGGCTAGATATGATATAATATTAGCCGTATGCTGATTTGCTCATATAGAGATATTGCATGATTCATGTTGCATATAGTTACTTGTGCTTGATACTGTACCGGTTGTACACTGCACTATTATCGACAGTCCATGTTGCACGAGCACCAATGATATGCTACACACACCCTGTCGGTAATTGCCATGACACGCACAACACAAATGCTCATTTATATACCTTGCTGTTGGTTAGCGACATTAAACAGTTATACTTGTGCGATAGTACATATTACATAGAACATACCTGTATACCTACATGCTCATATGTATGCCATGCTATATTACTCGTTCGCACATATACCTTGCTATTGTTATGATCAGTTTTTATTGCATATATATCGGTGGTATGGGACGCTGTATATATATGTATTCTGGATTTGGATTGATTAGTTTTTATAGCATATATATCGGTGGTATGGGACGCTGTATATATATATATATTCTGGATTTGGATTTTTGGGAACCGCGAGATACATTTAATGACTTGATGCATTATTTGGCGAATCGTTCCGTGATATGCTCATATTGATGTTTTATGTTGCATTTGCTACTTTATATGGATTTATGCATTTGAGATGCGATATGGGAAATTAAAGTGTCGATCTTGGGCACTTACTTTCCGAGAGATATATGGGGTTTGACAGACCGATACGTGGAAATACAAGTGTCGAGGTGGGATACTTGGGTTTCGAGGAACGTATGGATATCAGGAAGACCGATGCGTGGAAATACAAGTGTCGAGGTGGGATACTTGGGTTTTCGAGGAACGTATGGATATCAGTATTTATGTGTCGATGATAGGCACTGGTTTTCATGAATGTTTTCGAGTGTCGATGTTTGACACTCAGGTTTCATGAGACGTACAAGATTTGAGGGCCGATCTGAGGGCCGATCTGAGTATTTTGGGATTTCGGTGTTGTTGAGTTACACCGTATTTTCCATGCTTATGATTTGTGCATGAGATTATTTACTATCCCGCACTCAGTATAAAATTGATATGGATATCATGATAGTTGCATATTCATATTGTCATACTCAATGCTCAACAACAACCGAGCAACTTGAAGCCGGTTGTCCGTCAGAGCAATATGCGTCCACGCGTGCCCCTCGAGGAAAGGCTAGGACGTCCTTACTCATTTCCTCAAGATAAAATAAGAAGATTGTTCGAGTTGGCATTGCGCAACGGACTTGTCAATCTGCCGGATCTAAGACGTCCGTCGCAGCCAAACGACGTCAATGATCCCAATTACTGTCCCTATCACCGAGTATTAGGTCATCCGATCGAGGATTGCTATGTCTTCAAGAATTGGATTGAAGACCAATACCAACAGGGCAAGTTCGCGTTATCCGAAAGATGGAAGGTGAGCCCGCCGCAACCTCATACCCCTAAAAAGGTGAATACGCCAGGGGCAACGTGCTCTCTTGTTGAAGAAGCTCTGTGGGAGGTTGTGCTATTAGCCAAAACAAAAAGGTTGCTGAATGATCTCCAGACGTGCCCAGCAGTCAGGTGGAAGAACCCGTTGGAACCTGTGATCATCGAAGGGATGCTAAAGCTGCGCCCAACTCTAAAGATCGATGGCGGTGGCCCAAACACTTGTACCCAGCCGTCCAAATCTTCAAAGAAGAAGAAGAAAAGATCTAAAAGGCCCGTGAAACCTGGCGACAAGCGCACGGACTTACGAAAACAGATCGTCGCGCTGGAAGAATACAATCAAAAGGCACGAACTCCCATCACACTCCAGGAGTTCCTCAGCCATGTCTTTCAAGAGGAGGATGAGGGAGAGAGCTCGTCGGATGAATCTGAGGAGTACGTAGCGAGTTGTCACGTGATCTCTCACTCGTTCACGGACGATGAGAAAACTCCTTGCACTGAGAAGCTGCGGCCAGATCTTGAATTGGAACTTCTGGGGCTATCAGGCGAAATAATTGATGCATTCCTCAAAGAAGCTCTGTTGAAAAGTAAAGCTGACCGGGAACGCGAGACGGTCATATTTGAAAAAGCTAAACATCAACGACTAGATGAAAGGGTTGAGACACGTCCGCCGGATCAAAAAACATCCGTTGCAGACAAAACCAAATTCAAGACGAGGAAAAGGTTTGCTAAAGCCATGTCAATGGGGATGAAGCTACCACCCTCTGAAGGAGACATTGCTAGCAAAGCAGAAATGCACCCTTCCTACTGCTTATATCACCGAAAGATTTCGCACCCCACCGAAGAGTGCAAAGCTTTCAGTAGATGGTGGCAAGGGTATGTTGTTCACCGGCAGCATTTTAAGCGAGAGAAGCGCAAAACTCGTCGGGAGAAGAAAAGTACGGCCGAGGAGCTTAGAAGAACTACCGGCGATTGTCGCATGGTTAACGTCGGGGGAGGGCAAATGCTCACATTCGGGAGCGACTCTGACGAGGAAATGGCTCTTAGCCCTCTCTTTAAAGAGTCCACCTCGGGAAAAGAGGAAGAGCCGAAGGCCTGTGAAAATATCCGGCCGCGTAATCGTACGTTGCCCGAAAAGAATCTTAGACCCTCAAATAAAAAAGATTAGGGAAAGGAAAAGGTCTCTGAGGATATCGCCCTAGATGACCAAGTCATGGAAGAGCTAACCGCCAAGGACCCGCCAAAGAGAAATAAGGTGGACTACAACGTTCTGGCACATTTTAGGAAGCTACCTTCGCAGCTCAGCATTCTCGACGCCCTCTTGTTATCAAAAGAAGCAAGGGATTCATTGATCAAAGCGCTTCAGGACCCAGAGCAATTCCAAGCTTTTCTCGCCGAAGAAAAGATGAAGGACGAGCTGGAAGAAGTGCACACAGCTGATGTCACTTTCGGTGATGAAGACCTCCTCCTTGGGACATGCAAACACAACCGTCCCCTCTATGTCTCAGGATATTACCATGATATAAAGATGGCAAAATCTTGGTTGACAATGGCTCTTCTGTCAATCTCCTCAATGTACGGGTGTTGAAAGAAATATGCATGAGCGTCCAGCACCTCGCTCGGGATAAGATCACCATCTCCGGGTTCGACTCTAAATCATCCAGGACTCTCGGGTCTATGATACTAACGTTACGCTTTGGGCTGCTCGTCATGGACATTAAATTCCACGTCATAGACACCAAGACATGCTATAATGTTTTGCTCGGCCGACCGTTACACGAGTACAACATCATCCCTTCTACATAGCATCAGTGTATGAAATATTTTAAGGATGGTCACGAGTATACCGTGACGGGAGAGCTGAACCCATTCTCCGTGAACGAAGTCCGCAAATATGAAGATGCAAAATACTTCCTACCGGATTTCGAAGACACGGAAAGGTGTCACAAGCCGGAGAACAAAGCTAACGCCACCATCCCTGTCTTCGGGAGTGATACTGAGGAGGAGAAAGAGATAGTTTATTCGGGTCCACCCCAATACAACAAGCCGGGACCGTCCGCTTCTACGTTGATCTTTGGCAGTGACTCGGAAGATGAGGTCCATGCTATATTCTCTGCTCGGCCTTCAATACAAACATCCATTGATGAAGAGCAAAGTCTGCAAGTCGCCAAGGTTCCCCTTAAACATCATAGAGAACTGGACGCGCTGGATACCTACAGTGTAGAGGAGCTGCGGACGTTCTATGTCTCTCCCAGGCGAGAAGGCGAAAATGCCATTCTATTCTACCGCTCCGAAGAAACCAAAGAGGAGAAAGAAATCTAGCACGGTGCGGATCCTACGCTTGACAGGCTTCAACCCATCCGTCTACCTAGATATTATACAGAAGGCTTGAAAAGGTTGTTGAAGCGTCAGCGGATACCCTTCAAACAGACCACTCGAAAAGCTAAATTCTATGACAGGTTCTGGAACGTTCTCGGAACTCAGCATAAGTTGCCTAGTGGGAGGATGGAAACAATCGGGCTCGGATACGTTCGGCCTAAGAAACGGGGGCTACTCCGCGACTGCTATGTTGTGCATAACTTTGATGAAGAAGAGGATGCTCAATGGGAGGGCGCTAATCCTGAACCAGAAAAAGTTCCTAATGCAAAAGTGCCTAGTCCGTCGTTCGAAGAACAAATGGACAAGCATATAAGGGAAGCCGGTCAAAAAGTTTGAGACGACCATAACCGCGAAATGGCCATCTACGAGAAAGAAAGGACGCAACGCCTCCTCCAACAGGCTGTAAAAGACGAAAATGTCGCTCCCTGTCAACCTATTGTAAAAAAGGCCCGATGCAGAGGCAGAAACAAGCCGAAAACCGGAAAGGGCATTCAGCAGTGACAAAGTGGGACCAAGAAGCCACGCAGTCGGGAATCGAGCGGTCCTGATCTATCCCTTATGAAGAAAATGGGTCGAGCATACTCTTTTCCTCAAGACAAGACCAAGAAGATACTTGACCTAGCTATAAAACACTAAATGATTACGCTCCCGGAGTCCAAGCACCCCGAACAAGCAGGCGAAGTCTTGCACCCGAACTATTGCTCTTATCACAGGGTAATGAGACACCCTCTCGAAGATTGCTTCACCTTCAAGAATTGGGTCGAAGATCAGTATCAGCTTGGCAAGTTCGCTCTATCTGACAGCTGGAGGGTAACACCGCCACAGAAGCATGAGCCTAAAACCACGAGAGCAGAACCGGATCCACAACGGTCTTGGAGACGAGCTCGTACTTGTCATATGATAACAATATCAAAAGAAGAGCCCGAGAATGTGGATGATCTCCCCTGGTGCTTCGAAAACAACAACGACGAGGTGATCTCAGAATTTCCACCAGCGCCGAAAGAGCCGGAAGATGGAATACACACCACTGCAGATAACCTCAAGAAAATTGAGTTAGGGACGGCGAACGACCCGCGACCGACATTTGTCAGTGAACAGTTGTTTACAGAAAGGGTGGCTTCACTAAAAGACGTGCTTATGCAGTATAAAGATTGCTTCGCATGGAATTATTCCGAAATGCCAGGACTAGATCCAGAAATTGCTGTGCATAAATTAGCGATAGCCCCGGACGTTAAACCAATCAAACAAGCACCAAGAAGAATGCGGCTCGAGCTTGAGATGAGCATCAACGCCGAAGTCAAGAAGCTGATCGACTCTGGGTTTATCCAAGAAGTTCAGTATCCTGATTGGAACGCTAATATCGTCCTGGTGATGAAGAAAAATAGGATCGACTCTGTGTAGACTTTCGGGATCTCAATAAAGCCCGCCCGAAGGACGATTTCCCAGTGCCTGTCACCGAGCTGATGATAGATAACACGTCCACTCACGAGGTTTTCTCCTTCATGGACGGCATATCTGGATACAATCAGATAAAGATGCATCCCGAAGACCAGAAGCACACTGCTTTTCGGACTCCTTTGGGAATATTCTGCTACATGGTGATGCCCTTCGGTCTAAAGAACGCCGGTGCCACCTATCAAAGGGCTATGACGAAGATCTTCGATGACCTTATACATGAAATCATCGAATGTTATATCGACGACCTCGTGGTTAAGAGCAAATCATACGAGGAGCATTTAGAGAACCTGAAGACCGTATTTCAACGCCTTCGACAATACAACTTGAAGATGAACCCTCTCAAGTGCGCATTCGGAGTTTCCTCGGGCAAATTCCTAGGATTCATCGTCCGACACCGAGGTATCGAGATAGATCCGTCAAAAATCAAGGCGATCATGGAAATGCCTCTGCCGAGAACTCTCAAACAGCTGCGGTCTCTCCAAGGAAAGCTCGCGTACATACAGCGATTTATAGCCAATCTTTCAGGCAAGTGCCGCCCTTACAGTCACCTAATGAAGAAGGGAACCCCTTTCGTTTGGGATCATAAATGCTAAGACGCGCTAGACGAAATCAAGCAGTACCTCTAGAATCCGCCAGTGTTGGCTGCTTCGCTTAAGGGAAAGCCTCTCATTCTTTATACAACCGCCCTCGAAGGTTCTTTGGGTGCATTATGGGCACAGGAGAAAGACCAAGGGAAGGAGAGAGCACTCTACTATCTAAGTCGAGTTCTTCTGGGGGAAGAAAGAAACTACTCCCCCATCGAAAAACACTGTCTGGCGTTGATCTTCGCGGTAACAAAGCTCAGGCACTATGCATTGGCACATGAAGTCCGTCTCATTTTGAAGGTGGACCCCCTTAAATATTTAATGTCAAAGTCCATACTGACGGGGAGGCTCGCTAAATAGGACTTGCTCTTGATGGAGTTTTCGATAACCTATCAGCCTCTTAAGGCAGTGAAAGGCCAGGCCATCGCCGACTTCCTCGCCGACCATCCAATACCTGCCGATTCCCCTCTGAATTGCGAACTACCAGACGAACATGCGTTTGATGCGATCGACGGTAGCGATACCCGATGGGAACTCTATTTTGATGGAGCATCTTCCGTGAAGAAGCGCAAACAAAGAACCTCTATAATCAAATCGGGGGTAGGCCTCATCTTCGTAACTCCACAAGGAGGGATAATGCGCTTTGCCTTCTCCTTAACAGAGCTGAGGACGAACAATGAAGCCGAATACGAAGCTTTGATAGCAGGCCTCGAGATCGCCATCGACATGGGAATTGAAAACCTCCTCATATACGGAGATTCTCAACTGGTCGTTAGTCAAGTAAAAGGCGACTACCAAACGTGCAAACCAGAGTTGGTGAAGTATAGTGAAAAGGTGAAACAACTGTTGACCCAAATTCCTTCTTACACTTTGGAAAACATATCGTGTGCGGAAAACAGCAAAGCGGACGCGTTAGCCAAGCTCGCTAAAGAACTGGCTGGTGAGAACCTCGATGACGTCAGAATCGTGGTACAAAGCCGTCGGGTACTTGCCGCAGCAGAAATACCTCCGAAATCATCCAAGGAAAAGGGAGTGACTGAGGAAACAGTTATGCAAATAAAAGACCAGGAAAAGGCTGAGGATTGGAGAGAAGTCTTTATAGACTACTTCAAATCCCGTCGAATGCTTGAAGATGCGTCCTCAAGACATCAGCTCATGAAACGAGCTCTGTCTTTCGCTTTCGTCAATGATACTTTATACAAGAGGTCGTTTGATTTTCTGTGGTTGAGATGCCTGGGACCTGAAGAGGCGAAAAGAGTCATTCAGGAATTTCACGACGGACTCTGCGGTTCTCACCAAGCAGGCCCGAAAATGAAGTTGAAGATTAAACGGATGGGCTACTATTGGCCCACGATGATTCAGAACTGCCTCGAATATGCGAAGCAATGCCACTCATGTCATATTCATGGGGACTTTATCCATCAGCACCCAAATCCTCTACATCCAACAGTGGCTAGTTGGCCGTTCGAAATGTGGGGAACTGACATAGTCGGCCCCATCGAACCAGCATCATCCAGAGGACATCGATTCATTTTGGCGACGACTGACTACTTCTCCAAATAGGCAGAAGCAGTACCACTGAGGGAAGTGAAGACGGAGAATATCCTCCATTTCTTCAAGATGCACGTCATTTATCGGTTTGGAACTCCGCGACGGATCATCTCCGATAACGAACCAGCCTACAGAAGCCACAAGATCAGCCGCTTCGCGCAACAACACAACATAGACTGGAGATATTCCTCAGTTTATAATCCCCGAGCTAACGATCTAGCTGAGGCTTTCAATAAGACCTTGACGAAGATCGTGAAGAAGACGGTGTCCCGAAATAAGAAGGACTGGCACGAGAGACTGCAAGAAGCTCTCTGGGCGTATCGAACTACGTTCAAGACAGCCACGAACACAACACCGTACGCGTTGGTATTCGGTACAGAAGCAGTACTCCCCCTCGAGATAGAGTTACCCTCTCTACGAGTAGCAGTCCACTACGAGCTGATGGATGAAGAAAATGCTCATCTTTGGCTTGAGGAGCTTGATGCCCTTGATGAAATCCGGCTCATAGCACAACAAAATCTGGAAGCTTATAAAGCAAAGATGACGCGCTCATATGAAAGATTGACCAGTCCGAGGACATTCCGCCAAGGCGAACTCGTGCTAGTGGTCAAAAGACCTATGATCCCTAATCGCGCCAAGCGGGGAAAATTCGAGCCAAACTATGAAGGCCCGTACATCATAGACAAGGTCTACCAGGGTGGAGCCTATCTACTCATGGATATGCACGGCGAAAGGCCTTTCAGGCCAATAAACGGTCGCTTCCTAAAGAAATACTACGCTTAACGAGTCACGGCCTAGGTCAATGATAGATGACGACGACTATGTCCGCTCGCTATCTTCTTAAGCCCAAACTCTATAAGTACTAACTGGCCTTCTTCATCAATGGACCAAAACGTCCTTAAACTAACAATGGACCAAAACGTCCTTAAACTAACAACGGACCGAAACGTCCTTAAACTACTACAGCAGTATCTTCAGGCTGATGGGATAAAAAAAAGAATAAAAATAATAATAATAATAAAAAAAAACAGTATGTCCATAAGCAAAATGGGCACGGATAAAAACCCGAAAGGGCTCCGTGAGTAAAAACAGCAGGACTACCGGCGAGTGTTTGTGAAATCCCGAAAGGGCGCAACCTCATTAAAGGACACTTACAGGGTCCTCTCGACCTTGTAAGGAGAAACCATCCACGTGAGATCCTTACGACTCATAAGGGAGCAACACACTTAGGGATCTTCATGATTCCTAAGGAGAAATTGTTGGAGATAGTGCCCTCAGAGTCAATTATTGGATCACAGGCACGCGATTGCAAAGATTGAGGGAGGACCTATGCCGGTAGGACAGTCTTACTCAAGATGATAGTATGCTATCTGGTTTATCTTTATCATCGTGTACTGCTTTAGGTGACCTTACGAGTCGCTATTGCACATTGATAGAGCCCCTAGGATTCTTGCTTGACTACCAGCAGTATGAGGGCGATCATATACGTGGGAGCTGGGGTCTATAAGCACATCCTTAAAAGGTCCCTAGTCGTAGGAGTTTCGAGGCAGGGAATCGATACTCCAGAGTAAACTAGTGTATACAGTCGAGACCCCGACGAAGGGCGGTGGCCGGTCTCACAAGACACTGGTGTCAGTTGGTTCACCTAAGATGTATACAGGTGATCATTGAGTTATGAGTACACCGGACAGGACTCGCCGGGAACCTGCTAGTTGGTATTATACTTGACGTCAGATCGTAGTTCCCTGGTGATATGTGTACAGGTTAGTTCATCGACCTGAGATCATCATTTGTCTCGTATGAGTTCCCACTGTGCTTTGATTACTACCCTACCACGCTCAAAGGAGTCGTGCAAACAGGTTTTAGTTGGGTACAGTCCCGAGCCACATGGAGGCAGTGAGCAGATCTTCAGGGGTTCGTCTCTCCCGGTATTGGGGGTGAGGTCGCGCTGTGTCAAGGAGAGCCAGTATATGAAAATTCCTTGGCCAAGGTAGGAGATTTGCTGGTAGGTATTCCAGTAGTATCTCAGGGTGTTCTGGGCTACACTCCGACACGACTTGTACCGCCTTTGGGGGTCTGACTTTTACCAACTCCCTAGGCCCGCCATGCGATGCTCATAGACGAACGGACCAGACTGTACGGATATTGTCACTGACAGGCTCAGTAAGGTGTCAGGATGAGTTCGCTCATCGACGTCCCTTTTGGTCAATAGCTGGTAGCCCGTCACGTATGGCTAATACCTCTGACGTGCTAGTGGTTAAATCCACAGCCATAGTATTGACGAGTCTTTAGAGTCCACCACACACAGTTACTCAAGTTTCGGGCGAAACGCTGTAGAGGCCGTATGGAGATATGGCAGGGTTCGATCAGATACGTGCGGTATTGCACATATCGTGATCGGACGGTTTTTACTAGCCGTCTTTGGCTTAAGCCGGACCCTAGTATTTGATAGTGTAAATTTTGTCTCTTTGCATTTGTGTTCAGTGGGAATAAAAATGCGGGCATGTATATGCAGTCGCGGGGTTTTCCTTTAATTTATTACGGGATCGGTTTTCTGAAGTTTCCAGTTTGCATTCCGTTCCGGCCAGTTTTTCTTTGTTCCTTCCCGGCCGGACTTTTCCGATGGAGGGGGGTTATTTGCAGTTGTGCAAATTATCTTTGTGGAGAGGTTTTCTTGCATTATGTGGCTTCATGATGAGATTCTTTTTCCATCTCTTCCTTTGCATTAAATGGTGATTAGGATGGATTAGAAATTGATATGATATGGTTATCATTTCTTTTGGATGTTGTCACCCCTTTGCTTTTACTACACTTACCTTCCTTCTTGTTTTGTTTTTCCCTCCTCCATTTTATCATAAGGGGCCGGCTACATTAGGAGGGAGTGAGAGGGTTCATTTTTGATGAGGGAAAATTTGTTCATCTCATTTTCTTGCTACACAAAATTCAAGCTCCACTTAAAAGTTCATAGTTCATTCTATTCCTCCATCAAGGCAACTTCACCCCATTGAGACAAAGGTTTTCTACACTAGTCTACAGCAAACCTTGGACGCGTCGGCTAGCCAACTTCGCGCCCGAGTTGCCTCGGTCCAGAGGTGGGAGCCCGTAAAAGAACCCGGCGATGTGGTGCCCGTTTCGATGAGGAGGCGACGATCGGAGAATCCGCGAGGAGATCGGAGTGGAGGCAAAGACCGAAGGACACAGATCGCTTGGTATAGCTTCTCTACTCTCTTTTAGTTTGCTAGTAGCTAGGTTAATGGCCCGATCCGGGTTGACAGTGCGCGGTGGTGCCGGTTTGCTAGTTTGCAAAGTTTTTCGTTTCTGCAATTCCGTCGTCGGATCGACGGCTGGGGCGCCGCCGTGCACTTACATTGGTATCAGAGCCACGCCGTTAACCTTGCCTAGCTTCCTCTAGTATGTTTAAAGACTCGATCGAATAAAAATCCCAATAATCGTATTTTTCTTGCATGAGGTTTCTGTCGAAATTTTTTTAGCTCCAAAAATTTTTCAGGGTGTTGCAGAATAACATGCAGGGAATTATAAGACTTCTGGAAAAATTTGGTGGCATGATTCGACTATTCCACCATGGAACCGCGGCCAAACCCATGCATTGGCCGCGGTTCCGCGGCAATTATAACTCCTTGCTGCACCAATTTTTTCCAGAGGGTATTATACTGTGAAATGGGGTTTTTGGAATATTCTTTTTAGGCCCAGATTTTCTGTGAGAGCTACAGTACTGCTTGGGGCCCACTTCGATAAATTTGTTCGATCGAAAAGTTTAAACATGCTAGTTCACAGTATTTACATTATATCTGCGACCGTGAATGTCACTCGATCGGTAAATCCTGTCTAACTGCTATAGCCCGGTTAGACGGATTTGCGAACGTGATGTTCACGTTGATATTCTGTGTTGTGCTGTGATGTTGCGGATTGGTCGTGGGGATAGCCTGGAAGCAATGTTAGTACAGTTTTGTTTTATATGTACATTTGATATTACGGGGCGAGCGTCCGACATGTGGACTGCCGTCACTGCTTGTATGTATTATTCTTTTGGGGCACGACCGGGTCGAGGTCGATGTACCCATTGTATGTATATTTTACCTTCAGTACTAGGACTACCCCGCGGAGGGGTGCACGGATAGCCGGGTTCTAGAGGGCAACGAGCCCACATCTCATGGCGTTGAGACGGAGGGGCTTTACTCTATAATTGGCGAGCTATTCGCCGCACTCGTAGAGGGTACAGGTTGACCCAGGAGGGGTGCCCAAGTTACCAGATTTCGTGAAGTGCTGGGTGGTCCATTCACGTTGCTGAAGGGGGCTGCCTCGCTTCAAGTTTTGGCGGGTAACTTGCCGCGCCCGTAGGGGTCTAGGATTTCATTGTACAGGCTATCCACACGACCAGGGGAACGTCGGGTTTCAGTAGCTTTTCTATGAAACCCGAGGATCCCAGATATCTGTATTGTTCTGTGATGCTGATTACATTTCTGTGATGTTGCATTTTATCACGCCTTGAGTGAAATATTATATATTGATATTTATACTAGTAGATGTTGTTTATGTTTTGCATTCGCGCAAGTCCAGTCCCCGCTCTGTCGTTAGTTAAATAACCTAATGGGTGATGACGGGACCCAGTGGCGAATGCGGATGGCATATACGTACATCATTATTTTCGTTCTTTTGTGGTGTGATCAATTGATGGGACTGCGTTGATTCGGATCAATGCAAGATAAATAAACCTATTCTGATGTTGTTGGAACACTTTTCAAAATGCTGTTATTGCAAGGACGTTCTCTTTTATTTTGCATCGTGGTATTCAGTTGGAATATCCTGCTCCTCAGTCGATGAGGCAATGGCCGAGATCCCTTCACCGGGAGTGACCCCTTGGACAGAAGTTTGCGTCAGGGCAATAACTTCACTATAGCCGATTACTTTTGCTTTGCATCGTGGTATTCAGTTGGAATATCCTGCACCTCATTCTACGGGGAAAGAGCCGAGATCCCTTCACCGGGAGTCTCGACTTATAAGGAGAAAACCCTCTTGTAGGATCCTTACGACTTACGGAAGAAAATGCACTTAGGAATCCTCACGATTCCTATGGAGAAAACACACCTACAAGATCCTCATGACTTGCAGGGAGAAATACCTTTGTGAGACCCTTACGGCTTATGAAGTCAAAACCCTTAGTCGACATGACCCTAACCCTATTCGCTAAGCCACCTTTGTTCGACATCGACAGAGGCAAATGATGATTCGCTCCTGGCAATGTCCCAGTTGTTGCGGTGCTGATGCTGAAATCGGTGTCTAATTCCAGGCTTATGGCGAAAAGATAGCAAGCCACACATGCATACAAAATAACCGAAATGATGGGGCAACTTGCAATAAAAAGCAGCAAGTAAAAATGTATGCATACTAAATAGCCGGTAGGACAGTCTTACTCAAGATGATAGTATGCTATCTGGTTTATCTTTATCATCGTGTACTGCTTTAGGTGACCTTACGAGTTGCTATTGCACGTTGATAGAGCCCCTAGGATTCTTGCTTGACTACCAGCAGTATGAGGGCGATCATATACGTGGGAGCTGGGGTCTATAAGCACATCCTTAAAAGGTCCCTAGTCGTGGGAGTTTCGAGACAGGACATCGATACTCCAGAGTAGACTAGTGTATACAGTCGAGACCCCGACGAGGGGCGGTGGCCGGTCTCACAAGCCACTGGTGTCAGTTGGTTCACCTAAGATGTATACAGGTGCTCATTGGGTTATGAGTACACCGGACAGGACTCGCCGGGAACCTGCTAGTTGGTATTATACCTGACGTCAGATAGCAGTTTCCTGGTGAAATGTGTATAGGTTAGTTCATCGACCAGAGATCGTCATTTGTCTCGTGTGAGTTCCCACTGTTCTTTGATTACTACCCTACCACGCTCAAAGGAGTTGTGCAAACAGGTTTTAGTTGGGTACAGTCCCGAGCCACATGGAGGCAGTAAGCGGATCTTCAAGGGTTCGTCTCTCCCGGTATTGGGGGTGAGGTCGCGCTGTGTCTAGGAGAGCCAGTACATGAAAAGTCCTTGGCCAAGACAGGAGATTTGCTGGTAGGTATTCCAGTAGTATCTCAGGGTGTTCTGGGCTACACTCCGACACGACTTGTACCGCCTTTGGCGGTCTGACTTTTACCAACCCCCTAGGCCCGCCCTGCGATGCTCATAGACGAACGGACCGGACTGTACGGATATTGTCACTGACAGGCTCAGTAGGGTGTCAGGATGTGTTCGCTCATCGACGTCCCTTTTGGTCAATACCTGGTAGCCCGTTACCTATGGCTAATACCTCTGATGTGCTAGTGGTTAAATCCACAGCCAAAGTATTGATGAGTCTTTAGAGTCCCCCACAGACAGTTGCTCAAGTTTCGGGCGAAACGCTGTAGAGGCCGTATGGAGATATGGAAGGGTTCGATCAGATACGTGCGGTATTGCACGGATCGTGATCGGACGGTTTTTACTAGCCGGCTTTGGCTTAAGCCAGATCCTAATATTTGATAGTGTAGATTTTGTCTCTTTGCATTTGTATTCAGTGGGAATAGAAATGCGGGCATGTATATGCAGTCGCGGGGTTTTCCTATAATTTATTACAGGATCAGTTTTCTGAAATTACCAGTTTGCATTCCGTTCCGGCCGGTTTTTCTTTGTTCCTTCCCAGCCGGACTTTTCCGATGGAGGGGGGTTATTTGCAGTTGTGCAAATTATCTTTGTGGAGGGGTTTTCTTGCATTATGTGGCTTCATGATGAGATTCTTTTTCCATCTCTTCCTTTGCATTAAATGGTGATTAGGATTGATTAGAAATTGATATGATATGGTTATCATTTCTTTTGGATGTGATCACCTCTTTGCTTTTACTACACTTACCTTCCTTCTTGTTTTATTTTTCCCTCCACCATTTTATCATAAGGGGCCGGCCACATTAGGAGGGAGTGAGAGGGTTCATTTTTGATGAGGGAAAATTTGTTCATCTCATTTTCTTGCTACACAAAATTCAAGCTCCACTTAAAAGTTCATAGTTCATTCTATTCCTCCATCAAGGCAACATCACCCCATTGAGACAAAGGTTTTCTATACTAGTCTACAGCAAACCTTGGACGCGTTGGCTAGCCAACTTCGCGCCCGAGTAGCCTCGGTCCAGAGGTGGGAGCCCGTAAAAGAACCCGCTTTGTGGTGCCCGTTTCGACGAGGAGGCGACGACCGAAGAATCCGCGTGGAGATCGGAGTGGAGGCGAAGACCGAAGGACACGGATCGCTTGGTATAGCTTCTCTACACTCTTTTAGTTTGCTAGAAGCTAGGTTAATGGCCCGATCCAGGTTGATAGTGCGCGGTGGTGCCGGTTTGGTAGTTTGCAAAGTTTTTCGTTTCCGCAATTCCGGCGTCGGATCGACGGCCGGGGCGCCGCCGTGCACTTACATTGGTATCAGAGCCACGCCGTTAACCTTGCCTAGCTTGCTCCAGTATGTTTAAAGACTCGATCGAACAAAAATCCCAAAAACCGTATTTTTCTTGCATCAGGTTTCTGTCGAAATTTTTTTAGCTCCAAAAATTTTTCAGGGTGCTGCAGAATAACATGCAGGGAATTATAAGATTTCTGGAAAAATTTGGTGGCATGATTCGACTGTTCCACCGCGGAACCGCGGACAAACCAATGCATTGGCCGCGGTTCCGCGGCCATTATAACTCCTTGCTGCACCAATTTTTTCCAGAGGGTATTATACTGTGAAATGGGGTTTTTGGAATATTCTTTTTGGACCCAGATTTTCTGTGAGTGCTACAGTACTGCTTGGGGCCCACTTCGATAAATTTGTTCGATCGAAAAGTTTAAACATGCTAGTTCACACTATTTACATTATATCTACGACCGTGAATGTCACTCAATCGGTAAATCCTGTCTAACTGCTATAGCCGGTTAGACGGATTTGCGAACGTGTCATTCATGTTGATGTTCTGTGTTGTGCTGTGATATTGCGGATTGGTCGTGGGGATAGCCTGGATGCAATGTTAGTACAGTTTTGTTTTATATGTACATTTGATATTGCGGGGCGAGCGTCCGACATGTGGACTGCCGTCACTGCCTGTATGTATTATTCTTTTGGGGCACGACCGGGTCGAGGTCGATGTACCCGTTGTATGTATATTTTACTTTCTGTAGTAGGACTACCCCGCGGAGGGGTGCACGGATAGCCGGGTTCTAGAGGGCAACGAGCCCGCATCTCATGGCGTTGAGACGGAGGGGACTTTACTCTAGAATTGGCGGGCTATTCGCCGCACTCGTAGGGGGTACAGGTTGACCCAGGAAGGGTGCCCAAGTTACCGGATTCCGTGAAGTGCTGGGTGGTCCATTCACGTTGCTGAAGGGGGCTGCCTCGCTTCAGGTTTTGGCGGGTAACTTGCCGCGCCCGTAGGGGTCTAGGATTTCATTGCACAGGCTATCCACACGACCAGGGGAACGTCGGGTTTCAGTAGCGGCTCTATAAAACCCGGGATCCCAGATATCTGTATTGTTCTGTGATGCTGATTACATTTCTGTGATGTTGCATTTTATCACGCCTTGAGAAAAATATTATATATTGATATATATACTAGTAGATGTTGTATATGTTTTGCATCCGCGCTAGTCCAGTCCCCGCTCTGTCGTTAGTTAAGTAACCTAACGGGTGATGACGGGACCCAGTGGCGAATGCGGATGGCATATACGTACATCATTATTTTCGTTCTTTTGTGGTGTGATCAATTTATGGGACTGCGTTGATTCGGATCAATGCAAGATAAACAAACCTATTCTGATGTTGTTGGAACACTTTTCAAAAAGCTGTTATTGCAAGGACGTTCTCTTTTGTTTTGCATCGTGGTATTTAGTTGGAATATCCTGCTCCTCAGTCGACGAGACAAGGGCCGAGATCCCTTCACCGGGAGTGACCCCTTGGACAGAAGTTTGCGTCAGGGAAATAACTTCACTATAGCCGATTACTTTTGCTTTGGATCATGGTATTCAGTTGGAATATCCTGCACCTCATTCTACGGGGAAAGAGCCGAGATCCCTTCACCGGGAGTCTCGACTTATAAGGAGAAAACCCTCTTGTAGGATCCTTACGACTTACGGAGGAAAATGCACTTAGGAATCCTCACGATTCCTAAGGAGAAAACACACCTACAAGATCCTCATGACTTGTAGGGAGAAATACCTTTGTGAGACCCTTACGGCTCATGATGTCAAAACCCTTAGTCGACAGGACCCTAACCCTGTTCGCTAAGCCACCTTTGTTCGACATCGACAGAGGCAAATGATGATTCACTCCTGGCAATGTCCCAGTTGTTGCTGTGCTGATGCTGAAATCGGTGTCTAATTCCAGGCTTTTGGCGAAAAGACAGCAAGCCACACATGTATACAAAATAACCGAAATGATGAGGCAACTTGCAATAAAAAGCAGCAAGTAAAAATGTATGCATACCAAATAGCCGAAATGATTGGGCAACTCGCAATAAAAAGCAGCGAGTAAAAATAAAATAAATAGCCGAAATGATTGGGCACCGCGAAAAATAGCCGAAATGATGGGGCAATCGCGACTTTCGCGATATAAAGCTGAAATGATAGAGCATCGCGGAAATAAAACAATAATATAAAAAAATGAATGAAACTTCTGCCCTACAGGCGATATCACAGTAATCCCTGTATACTATCCAGGGGCGCAAAAAAAGAAGGAAACACATCTCTCCTCCCCATGCTCCATCAGAAAACGGAGCCAAGTCTTGACGGTAACTCATATATAACCCGAAAGACACATTACCTCGATTCGCGTCGAACCGCAGAAAAACCAGTGTCTTTGCAGGAATACCTCGACTCGTCTCAACCCCAGGGAAATCAGTGTCCTTGGCAACCTCCTCGACTCAGGGAAACCAGTGTCCTTGACGAGAGCACCTCGATTCGCGTCGACCCGCAGAGAAACCAGTGTCTTTGCAGGAATACCTCGACTCGTCTCAACCCCAGGAAAATCAGTGTCCTTGACAACCTCCTCGACTCAGGGAAACCGGTGTCCTTGACGAGAGCAACTCGATTTGCGTCAACCCGCAGAGAAACCAGTGTCTTTGCAGGAATACCTCGACTCGTCTCAACCCCAGTGAAATCAGTATCCTTGGCAACCTCCCCGACTCAGGGAAACCAGTGTCCTTGACGAGAGCACCTCGATTCGCGTCGACCCGCAGAGAAACCAGTGTCTTTGCAGGAATACCTCGACTCGTGTCAACCCCAGGGAAATCAGTGTCCTTGGCAACCTCCTCGACTCAAGGAAACCAGTGTCCTTGACGAGAGCACCTCGATTCGCGTCGACCCGTAGAGAAACCAGTGTCTTTGCAGGAATACCTCGACTCGTTTCAACCCCAGGGAAATCGGTGTCCTTGGCAACCTCCTCGACTCAGGGAAACCAGTGTCCTTGACGAGAGCACCTCGATTCGCATCGACCCACAGAGAAACCAGAGTCTTTGCAGGAATACCTCGACTCGTTTCAACCCCAGGGAAATTAGTGTCCTTAGCAACCTCCTCGACTCAGGGAAACCAGTGTCCTTGACGAGAGCACCTCGATTCGCGTCGACCCGCAGAGAAACCAGTGTCTTTGCAGGAATACCTCGACTCGTTTCAACCCCAGGGAAATCAATGTCCTTGGCAACCTCCTCGACTCAGGGAAACCAGTGTCCTTGACGAGAGCACCTCGATTCACGTCGACCCGCAGAGAAACCAGTGTCTTTGTAGGAATACCTCGACTCGTCTCAACCCCAGGGAAATCAGTATCCTTGGCAACCTCCTCGACTCAAGGAAACCAGTGTGCTTAACGAGAGCACCTCGATTCGTGTCGACCCGCAGAGAAATCAGTGTCTTTGAAAGAATACCTCGACTCGTCTCAACCTCAGGGAAATCAGTGCCTTGGTAACCTCCTCGATTCAAGGAAACCAGTGTCCTTGACGAGAGCATCTCAATTTTCGCCGATCCGCAGAGAAATCAGTGTCTCTACAGGAATATACGACGCCAGTAAAGCAGAGCCATGGCAAATGTCCCAGTTCCATGACTCGACAGTACATCAATGACCGAGAGTCAAACCCTTGACCCCGTGAAAGGCGGATAAGGGCAACTTTACCCATCACTTACGAGTCCTCACGACTCGTAAGGGAGTAAATTCTCTTGTGAGATCCTTACGACTCTCAAGAGAAAACGCACTTAGGAATCCTCACGATTCTTAAGGAGAAAAATACACCTACGAGATCCTCTCGATCCGTAGGGAGAAAAGTCTTTATGAGACCTTCACGGCTCATAAAGTTGAAAAGTCTTAGACAGCAGATCTGAACTTGCAGCCTAAGCTATCGCTACCTCTTGAAGAAGCCAAGATAGAATGCTTGCTCTATCATCTGCCAACCATGTTTACTAAGATAGCATGCTGAGAAAAAAAGGGAAGAAAGCGCAGGAATGACACAAGGCATTACAAAGAATGTATATCTTTTATTTATAAACTTGATTAAGTACAAGATACATTGTGCTAAAGAATAAAAAATACATTTTTATTTACAAATACAAATGATACAAAAAGTGGCTACTAAGAAGGAAGTGTCTTTAACAAATCCGCGAGCTGCTCTCGCACTTCCTTCAGCGCCTCCTCCTAAGCGGCTGCCGCAGCCACTTCCGCTTCCACCTGGGCCTGCTACTGCTGGTAGGACAAAAGTTGCTCCTCAGCTGCCTGCTGGGCTGCCTCCAGGTTAGGTGCATTACGCTCGATGACGTTAAGCTGCTGCCTCAGTGTTAACCCTTCGGAGAGGCATCGCAGGAGGCCTTCAAAGATAACCTTCAGCTGTACAACGTTTGCCTCCACTCGATCATGCAGTTGGGCAGATTTGCTCGAAGTCTCGCCGCGCTCCTTACGCCTTGAAGCAACTTCTTGTTCGAGATGGCGGAAATAAGGACCGCTCTGCTCAATCCATGCCGCCCGTTGAGTGCTCGCGGCCAAGATCTCAGGGGCAGGACGAATCAACTCCAGTTGATGCAGGCAGGCCTCGATCTCCCTGCAGTAATTAACCCAAGACGTGACGATGCATTCGTTATGGAAGTTTACTAGTATCACCAGTGTTGGGTTAACCTCCGTAGCAAAATCTGCGGCAGAGGTAGGAGTCTCCACGTCGAGCTCCTCAATATAGTCGCTCACCTTGCGCAGACTATTCGCGGCGCCATTTGAGGACGGACATCTAGAAAAGGGTCCGACCGGCATGATGACACGAGACTAGAAAGGGACCGGAACCAGAACGATAGCTGCAAAACAAGTCACGATCAGATGACGGTTTAAAAAAATATATGAGAAAGTCATCAATGGGAGAGTTTACTATACCAGCTGCAGCAGGCGGCAAAACCGGAAGGGCCGGTGGCGCAACCGATCTTGCATCTCCTCCTTCGATTTGTAGCACTGCAATCAGGGAAAGAAAGAATCAGAAATAATTCTATTACTAAAAACTATACTCGCCAGCGCCACTGCAGGAAGCGAGATTCGATGGGAAGGAGAAGTGCGGGTGCAACACCTGGTAAAGGTGATCAAAAAGTACTCCTATAAGGACGCAATAGTATAATGTCAATACATGAATTATACGGTCGAGAGATGAAACTGATGGGTCACGAATCCATACCTTCCAGCATCTGCGATGGTACAAGAGAAGGCTGAGAGGTGGCCACCGCCAAGGCAGTAGCTGACGGCGCTCCCTCGAGCAACGGAGCATCAGCACTGGCCGCACCTACGTTAAAAACAAAGATAAACCTGTCAGGAAGGATTGCAAGATAAAGAAAAAGGACAGTAACCCGAAATTTACCTGATGAGCTGCCAGCCGAAACGGAGGCGTCTCCCTCCTCCATCGACATGAGGCTACCTCCCGTGGCCTCATCACCAGACTCTACGGGGGCTGTCGTCATGCTCGCGAGGCCAATAGACGGTGGAGGACCGTAGACGAGGAAAGCAATGATTGGAACATTGCCAGACTCTTGAGAAAGAGCGGCTGGCTTATCCTCGGGAGTCATGCCCGTCTTACCCGCTACTCCCTCGGGCTCGGCGGTCGCTGCTGTCTCGTCCGCCGTCGCCATAGGGTCGCCGGTCTCAGGAGCTCCGTCCGCTGCTTCCCCAGGCTCGGTTGTAGCAACCGTCTCATTTACCGCTACCTTGGGCTCGGCATCGACGACCTTCTCTGGCACAGTTTCCTCAACCCTTAACTCGGGTCCAGCAACCCCGGCGACGTCGCCCACCGTCGGCTCGGGTTCAGCCGGTACCTCTTCCTCTGTTCCCTTAGGCTCGACGGTTTCCGCATCCCCTTCGGTTGGACTTGGCCCTGCAGGACAAGATATATAAGAACCGATAGGTTTACAATTCTTACAATAAAATCTTGAAAGATACATTACCTAAGGTGGACTGATCGTTAGCCTCCCGAGCTGCACGCGCCGCCTATCTGTGAATGGTAGACAAGGCGACTGGGGGCTCTTCCGAAGGAGTATCAGCATGAGGAACGGTGCTTGGGCCCTCTCCCACGGCCAAAGCAGCTCTGCACTCCTTCGCCTCGCGCCTCAATCGCTTCCTCTCCTCCCGAGCCGTCAGGACGGACCTCTTTGAAGCTTCCTTCATCGAGGCATCATCGTCCGCGTACAGAGATGCCTCCAGAGCCTTCAGGGCATCCCTCATCGGCTTTTCGAGTCGGGTATCTCGCGGCAGCCCCGAAGAGGCCGGGATTTCAGTAGCTGGCCCGGGGAGAGTCCCCACATCGGCTGGCACAGCCCCTGCAAAGAGACAAAGGAAGAGGTTAGGTTGGCCATAAGAAAAGAGAATAAAGAGTTAATGAGGCAAGACGTACCAACGCCCGATAAAGCGCGCTTCCTTTCCTCTTCCTAGAAGGTTTTTAGAGAAGCAACGATGGCTTCTTCAGTAGTGACGCCTGTTAAAAAAAGGGTGGAAAGCATTAGTCAAAGATAATGATAAAAGTGCGATGAAATGACAAAGAGTGCAGCTAATGATTATCTGACTGAGTGAGTTTAGCCAACATCGCTTCGAGTCTGGCTGTTCGCTTAGAAGCCGCAATGGCGGCCGCCAGATCGGTATCTGCTGGATCTACCGAGAAGCCCTCATTGCTGCCGTACTCGCTTATACCTTCGGTAAGAGGGGCCTGAGGCTCTAAACCGAGGATAGCATTGGGAGAGAGGAGCGACTTCTTCTTCCTCTTCTGCCCGCCAGCCTTGGGTGCACCCAAGATCAACTTGCGCTTTGCAGGCACCTTAGGGCGGCGGGTCCCAATATCCGTGCCCACACCGGACTCCGGCGAAACCACATTTACCGGAGCACGGGGCGTTGGTGGCACATCCGTAGTAGCACGAGGTAATTTGCACGGAGGGCTCAACACGCGTGGTGGTCCAGCTCCAGCATCCTTCAGTGGAGGAATGACCGGGGTCCTTGGCTTCAAGAGAGCCTTGCGGTCGCCGCCGGGAGGCGCACCCTTGCGGTCAACCAACATGCGCTTCTCCTTACGGATAACTGGACCCATTGCGTGCGTGTACCAAGCTACGTACGCGTGGAGGACCCGGGGGACGTTGCTCGGCTCGCTGAGGAAGAAGTGGGAGCCCGTATTCAGCCGCATAAAATGGTGCATCGCGCTCCGTATCCCCTCCATGCTGGCGACGAGCTCTTTCAAAAATGCCTCCAGCGGGACCCCCTGGTTATAGATGGATTGTTGGGAGAACCAGTGGGGTTATACCTTATGAAAAGCGTCGTCTCGTTCTGCCTGAGCACCAGGTAGCCCAGCCGAATGGAGTAGAGGTGAAGAATCTCCCAGGCTTTCAGTACGGAGGCCCCGTCCTTGAAGCCGTCACGCAGCGCCACCACCGCCTTGGAGGTTTCTGAGCCGATAGTTATGACTTTATCCATAAAAGAAATCTTCACTCTGACCAAGTGTGGACGAAGGAGCAACCCCCTAGCCTCCCGCGGAGGCGCACTCACGATCGAGGCGCCGATCGGCCGCATGACTCTTGGGAGTCTGCACCTCTCAAAAAACGAAGGGCTCTTATGGATGCCGAATGCCCCGTGCACATGCATTTCCATCCATGAGGTGAAGTAGTGCATCAGGAAATTAGCAGGTTGCACCCCAGGTTCATTAGCGTCCGCCGCCACGCTGAGTTCATTATATAGGTGAGCCAACCCGGCGATTCCTACTGACAACTGCAGGCCAGCCACCATCCGATGTGCTGGGTAGAAAACAGACGGACGCATGTAGCGCGGGTGCATGGGGAGCGCGAAGCTGCACAACCACAATCCCGAGAACCCCAAAAAGAAGGTCTCCTCATCAATACCCGGGGCGGCGATTTCTGACAAGGGCATGATGGCAGCGTCGGGGAGATAGAAATCCTTTTGATCGTCTTCCGATATTGGTCGACGATCTAAGCCGAAGCTGAAAGGGTCATCGAGCTTGGCAACTATTCACTCCGCTCCGATAGAATCTTCGGTCGAAGGAAGCGGGCGATAAAATCTATGAAACTGACTCCCCGGACTCCTGATTCCAAATAGAGACCTTCGTATATGCTCAGCACCTTCACCAAGCCCGGAAACTGGTGCTGAATAGCATTCTCCGGCGTCAAATCAAATACCAGCGGCTTGGTTGCGAAGACGTACTCGTCAGGAGGAAGCAGCTCCTCGTAATGCTCCCGCCTCACCGGCAAGCCTGAGATCTCGACGAACTCTTCAAGGGAGATGGAGACTTCCCTGTCCGTCATAAGGAAGGTGTGGGTGGGGATGTTCCATTGTTCGATGAAGGCCTTAACCCACCATGTTGGAGGAGCGGGGTACTCAAACAACGAGACGTAGATTGCGAAATACAGACCGATCTTTACCAGATGCGTCCTCTTCGCTGATAGGATATATCTGGCCCACTGCAGATATCCGGCCGGTTGTCGCGGGGTCAATCCAATATTATAAGGCTGTCCCCAAGGGCGTGCTGCACCCTGACATATGCGCCGCCCCAAGATGTCCACGGCCGGCGGTGGCAGCACGGGAATGGCACCAATCGCAGGCTGGAGAAGATCCTCCGAATTCCAGTTCTTGACCTCTACGGCATACTTCACCGGGGGTTCGTCCGCATAGGGGATCGACGAGATGGGCTCAGACGGCGTCGCGGAACCGAAGCTTCGGCGGCCCTTGATGATGTCGATATACCACCTACCCCACAGGTGAAGGTTCTTGTGCTCAGGGTGATGATCCTTGATGAGAGCGAGCACCTCTCGGTCCACTGGGGCCTCTGGAAATCCTTCCTCTGAGCGTACAAACGGGAAAGACAAATCAGCAGACATGTTTCCTGCAAAAAGAAGGAGGACAAAAGTCAACCGTCAATGCTATAATCTTAAGTTCTGACACTTGGAACTTTAAAATTTATACCACACTGCAATGCAGTGGATAGGGGGACCAAAGGGGGACCCACAAAATCTAGATGACAATTCATCAGTTAATAAGACAGCCCCATCATTGGATGGGACTGTCAATTAATGAGGAGATCCCCAAAAGAATATTCTCATTAATGAGAAATCTCTAGAGACAAGGAGAAAATCTCCCCTTTCAGAGCAAAGCTCTGTCACAGAGTGACACTTGTCAAACTCTGGTCTTAAAGGGACAAAATTCCTTAAAAGAGCCTAGCTCTGTAATAATGATGGAAAAATCCATCAAAAGAAAAAAATGACTCTTAAAAATTGAAAAAAATTGGGATCTTGAAGATCCAAGAAAACTCTTAAGAGTACTTCATTTTTTTTGATCAAAAGATCTATATTTTGCCAAAGAGCGATGCTCTGTTCATGGGCCAAGAAACCCTGAAGCAGATTCTTGAGAGCAAGGCTCTGTTGGTGAAACCCCAAAGGGGTTTTCTTTAGATCAAAAGATCTATGAGAGCAAGGCTCTATTAATTTAATTTAAGATTAATTTTTACCTAAAAGTTTTTCTAAAAAAGTTCTGACTTTGGAAACGAGAGCAAGGCTCTGAAGTTCTTAAAAGCAAGAGCAGGGCTCTAAAAATAAAAGTTCTTGAAGATGGTAATCATCTACTGAGGACCAAGGGTCCTATTTATAGGCGCTTGCGCCCCTTTAACTCCTGAGTTGATCCGACCGTAGGGATCTTGCCACCGTTGCACTCACGTGTGTACCACGTGAGCGCAACGGTGGGGGGGCATTTGTTTCCCCCAATCAGAGCAATACTCTGCTTGAATTTCAAATTCAAAAATTGAAGCAACGATTTAGATTCCTTGCGCTGCACGCATTGCGCCACGGGTCAAAAGCTGACACGCCAGCGCAGTGCCCGAGGCAGTGCACCCAATCAGAGCAAAGCTCTATTTAAAATAAAAATAAAGGAAGCAACGCTTCAGATGATTTGCGCTCTGCGCTGCGCGACACGTGGCAGCGCAGTTGCGCTAGCGCTATTGCGCTATGCTCTGCGCTGCGCGACATGTGGTAGCGCAGTTGCGCTAGCGCAGTTGCGCTAGCGCAGTTGCGCTAGCGCAGTTGCACTGCGCGACACGTGGCAAGCGCAGGTGCGCTTGCGCCAACTGTGCCAGCACCAAAATAGAATTAAAATTCTAGAAAGATCTTTCTGATCTTATTAAAGCAATAAAATTCTCTTCTGTAAAACAGAAGCCCATGGATCAAAGATCCAACGGTAGGGAAAAATCCCTAAATCACTCAGAGAAAGATCTTTTTAACTGATTTAACAAATCAATTGGCACTATAAAAAGGCCCCTAGACCCTAAGTCTAAAACACACAGAGATATTCAGAACTCCTCTAGAAAATTTTGAGAAGAGCTCAGAGAAAAAAGGTAAAAAAAACCTTTGAAAAAAAAGAAGAATTTTCTTCTATAAAGATCAATGATCAAAGAACATATCAAGATCTTCAATTAAAAAGGAAAAAAGATAAAAAAAGATCCAATCACAAAAAGATTAAAATAAGTATTACTTCACAGATCATTTGATCTACATAAAGGCACTGCCTTTTGATGAACCATTGGTTCTGGAATCTTAAAAGATTCTTTTCTTTAATCCAAAATTGGATTAAGATATTAAACAGTGCCCTGCACTTGTAAATCTGCACTGTTGCGCTCTGGGGTTGGCGCAAGCCACCAGAGAGCGCCACGTGTCAGTCTGCGCCTTGCGCTCACAAAATATAGAGCACTGCTCTCTTAAATTAGCGCATTGCACCAGTGTGCGCCACGTGTCAGCAGCGCACTGGCGCAGCGCACTGCGGTAATTGCGTTTGCGCTCACCAGAGCGTGACACGTGTCACCTCCACATGCGCTTGCGCTCATTAATTAGCGCAGAGCGCCTGACAAGCCATGTGGCATTCTGTCAGATTAATTGATGCACTGCATTATTAAAAAGGAGGGCTGAGCCCAATTAAAAAGGCCTAATAGGCCTAAAAAATGCCATGCATTATTTTAAAGGGCAGAGCCCAAACAAAGGTCTGTCAGACAAAAATAGATGTTGTGCATCATTTAAAAAGGGACAGAGCCCAAATAAAGGTCCAACAGAGACTAAGATTAATGCTATGCATTATTGAACCAAGGGCAGAGCCCAAGCCAAGGCCTAACAGGCCAACTACAAATAAAAATGTTGAATATTTTCAACTGGACTTAGCCCAATACTGGCCATAAGTCCTCAAATTAAATTGACTGAGCATAAATTCTCTCTTAAATCAATTTACACCTGGTTCAAGGGTACATCTCTGAACTCCTCTGATATTTGTTGTTGTAATCCTTCAACGTCGTCAAAGAGGTGACGGGTCCCGACAACCACACATCGATACGGACTGTGGGGTCCTTAAACTCATGGACTAATGCGTCCTTAAACTCACGGACTAATACGTCCTTAAACACATCAATATGGACTGTGGGGTCCTTAAACTCATGGACTAATGCGTCCTTAAACTCATGGATTTATGCGTCCTTAAACGAACAGTACGGACTGTGGGGTCCTTAAACTCATGGACTTAAGCGTCCTTAAACCAATATACGGACTTAAGCGTCCTTAAACTTACGGAATTAAGTGTCCTTAAACCATTGGACCACCATGTCCCTAAACTGGCATTGGACCACCATGTCCCTAAACTGGAACAATAGAGCCCAAATGCTCTTTTGTCGGATCTAAACGATCCAGTTTAGTTGATCTTAGTCTGAAATGAGACTAATGTATCCTTAACAAACGTTTAAGTTGATCTTAGTCTCAAATGAGGCTAACGTATCCTAAAACCCAAACCCAAACCCAAATCTAAGAAAATACGGATTTGGACTAATCCACGTCCTACGGGCGACGACATAAATTAGTTTCCATATACAATCCACGGGCAACCACAAAACAAAACAAACACCCACGACACGAAGTGAAATTCTGGAGAAGGAGAAATTTGTTACCGCGATGCGGTAGCGTAATTAACTGCAGGGGCTTGCGCCTGTAGGGAACAGCGTCCCCACAATCAAAACCCCCTCTAACGAGGGGGAATCTGACGAAGTCTGCTATATCGGCCACATCCGTCTAAACCTCCAATACACGGTGCCATAAATCAACTTGGTATCTTCGGAGAGGTGGACGGATAAAACCAAATAGCATCTGCCACGAATCTCAGTGCCAAGACTTTCGCAGGTCTTGTGCGCCGTCTTTCGGAGGGGAGTTGGAATTCTTACCCAATGAACCGAGTCTTTCGGTCTTCGTTCTTCATCCTTTGCTCCTACTAGCCACCTTGAACTTGCTTGATCTTCTTTCCTTGCTCCGTTGGTTCTCCGGGATCGAGCTTGTTCTCCGGTCTTCCTTGGTCCTTGATGATCCACCCGGAGAGTATGATCCATGGCTCTAGCTCGACCTATGTAACAAAAAGGAGCAACTAGAAGAATGGGTTTGCTAAACCAAGTAGTCTAGGATGTAGTTTGGATGTCTAAGTGTTTTCTATCTCTTTTCTAACCTCTTCACCTGTTTCTCAACACATGAGAATGTTAGTGAAGAGGAAGAAGATGAAGATGGAGGAAAGCAAGAGGAGGGAGGATCTTGGAGAGAAAATGGAGCTCAAGAAATTATGAAGCATAGCATGAAAGAGAAAATACACACATAGGTTTTGTGTATGAATTCTTTCATTAAACAATTAGCAACCATGCTTCAATAGTAACTCCAAAATGAATTATAAATTCATTTGACTACTATTGAAGCATGGTCACCTCTTTTCCTCCCATACCCTTTACTTTACACCTCATTTCCAATTATCAAATAAAAGGAAAAACATAATGAGGTGTCCACCTTCTAGAAGGAAATCTGTAAAAAATACGGATTTCAGTCTACCGTACATATGTACCGGTAATCAGATAAAAATCCGAACGCCCAAAGAGATAGAATAACACAAAGAACATAATACTAGAATATATATATTGAAATACATATATGTAAATTATTAAATCAATACCTGATTTAATAATCCGGCTCAAACCTGAGCCGGCTAGTGTTACAAACTGTCCGATCGAAAATCCGAGTACAAAGTGCATTAATCGATCGAACCCTGCACGTATCAGATACGGCTACTACATCATTTCGCCTGAATCAGGGAAACCCTCTGTGTGGGACTCTAAAGACTCGGCAGTACTCTGGCAGTGGGTTTAACCACAAGCACGTCAGCGGCACTAGCTGTACGTAACGGCTACCCAGGTACCTGTCGAAAAGGAAGGCCGATGAGCAAACTGTTCCGCCACGGTAGCGCCCCGGCCGTCTATCCGAGGCCAAAATGCGGAATCAAAATTTTTCTTAACTTTAAACTGGCGCTACCGCGGACAATATACCCGGATCGTAACTATTAACCGATACTAGCAAACAAGAGATGGGGTGAGAGATACCGAGTGATCCGAGTCCTTCGGTCTTCTCGTCGTCGTCCCGATCTCCCGCGGAAACTCCGGTCGTCGCATCCTTGCCGGAAGGGCACCACATCGTCTGCATCTTTTACGGGCTCCCACCTCAATACCGAGGCAACTCGGGCACGAAGCTGGCTAGTCGACGTGCCCAAGGTTTGCTGTAGATTGTAGTGTAGAAATGCTTGTCTCATTTGGGGTAGTGAAGTTGCCATTGGATGGAGGGAAGAATCAATGAACTTTGGAGAGGGGTTTGTGATTTTGGAGCATACAAATGAGATGATCTAATTTCCCTCTTCCAAAAATGAAATCCTCTCTCTCACTTCCTAAAGAGGCCGGCCCCCCTCATATCAAAATGGTGGAGGAAAAATCAAACTCATGAAGGGAGGTGAGAGTAGTAAAAGTAGAAAGGTGACCACATCCAAAGATGATGATAACAAGGTCAAATCTAAATCAAATCAACTCTAATCACAATCTAATCTCAAAAAGCAAGCCATCATGAAAAAGCAAAGATGCTTAACTTATCATAATGCCACAAGTGCAAGAAACCCCCTCCACAAATGTTATTTGCAAACTTGCAAATAAACCCCTCCATCGGAAAAGTCCGGCCGGGAAAGAACAAAAGAAAACCGGCCGGAACGGAATGCAAACTGGCAACTCCAGAAAACTGGTCCCGTAATAAATTACAGGAAAACCCCGATACTGTGCATACACACCCGCATCTGTATTCCGACCGGATACAAATGCAATGAGACAAAATCTACACTGTACTAAACTAGGATCCGGCTTAAACCAAAGCCGGCTAGTAATATCCGTTCGATCCTGATCCGTGCAATACCGCATGTATCTGATCGAACCCTGCCATATATCCATACGGCCACTAGTACAAACCGTCCGATCCTGATCCGTGCAATACCGCACGTATCTGATCGGACCCTGCCATATCTCCATACGGCCTCTACAGCGTTTCGCCCGAAAGCTTGAGTAACTGAAAGTGTGGTGGACTCTAAAGATTCGTCAATACTATGGCTGTGGATTTAACCACTAGCACGTCAGAGGTATAAGCCAATACGTGACGGGCCACCAGCTATTGACCAAAAGGGTCGTCGATGAGAGAACTCATCCTGACACCCTACTGAGCCTGTCAGTGACAATATCTGTACAGTCCGGTCCGTTCGTCTATGAGTATCGCATGGCGGGCCTAGGGGGTTGGTAAAAGTCAGACCCCCAAAAGCGGTACAAGTCGTGTCGGAGTGTAGCCCAGAACACCCTGAGATACTACTGGAATACCTACCAGTAAATCTCCTGCCTCGGCCGAGGGCTTTGTGTAATGGCTCTCCTAGACACAACGCGACCTCACCCCCCAATACCGGGAGAGGCGAACCCCTGAAGATCCGCTCACTGCCTCCATGTGGCTCGGGACTGTACCCAACTAAAACCTGTTTGCACGACTCCTTTGAGCCGTGGTAGGGTAGTAATCAAAGTACAGTGGGAACTCACACGAGACAAATGACGATCCCCAGGTCGATGAACTAATCTGTACACATGTCACCAGGGAACTGCTATCTGACGTCAGGTATAAGACCAACTAGCATGTTCGCGGCGAGTCCTGTCCGGTGTACTCATAACCCAATGAGCACCTGTATACATCTTAGGTGAACCAACTGACACCAGTGGCTTGTGAGACCGGCCACCGCCCCTCGTCGGGGTCTCGACTGTATACACTAGTCTACTCTGGAGAATCGATGCCCTGTCTCGAAACTCCCACGACTAGGGACCTTTTAAGGATGTGCTTATAGACCACCAGCTCTCACGTATATGATCGCCATTATACTATTGGCAGTCAAGCAAGAATCCTAGGGGCTCTATCAGCGTGTAATAGCGACCTGTAAGGTCACCTGAAGCAGTACACGATGATAAAGGTAAACCAGATAGCATACTATCATCTCGAGTAAGACTGCCCTACCGGGATAGGTCCTCCCTCAATCATTGCAATCACGTGCCTGTGATCCAATAATTGACTCTGAGGGCACTATCTCCAACAATCTCCCACTTGCACTCAAGGCTAATTATTGCGATGTCGCATACTCACAGCCCGTGTGATACCGAACACCCAACTCCTCTACTAGTCAGTCTCACAAAGCTCGTTTGCGAAACTATTGCGTTCGAGGAATAGCCTCAGTGAGTGGATCCGCTGTGATGTTTCTTTCTATGTCTCTCTATATCTCAAGTTCGCGGAGAAAACCATCTCCCGAAATGAGCAATACCTGTCTTAGAGTATGTCTGGATATCTGATGGGACCTAGCTCATAAATGAACTCCAAATCCAAACTTCTTAGACTGTATCGATAACTGAACTTAATCAGTACCCAGCGCCATGCCTCCCTCAGTATTGCCTTGGACCACCTGTCCAAAATACTGCCCCTCGTCAGAAGGAGAAACTATAACTCTGACTGCCACTCTGCCATCCATGTCACCTTGGAAGCCTGGAATGATAACCGTCTCCTAAAAGAGGCTGTCGTTATCACATCCCTAGAACATAAACTTATGTTCTAAAACTGCTTCCGACTGTTTCTCCAGGATTGGATTAATATCAACTTATTGCACCTACTGCAAGAACAACATCTGGTGTAGTACTTGACATCTCATGATTGACTCAATTGCCTAAGCAAGTAATCTGTCAATCATGCGTATCCCTCTCCCCTTTAGTCTGTAAGACACCTTTAGAGAGGGTGACTCCATCACCTGCAGGTACACTACCATGCCAGGAGTCGTCCATTCTAAATGCTCATAGAATGCTGTCAAGGTACCCGGATTAGGAAACCACCCAAATCTAGATCTAAAACCATAGATCTAGTAACCAGAATGTCTGATATAATATCCAAGTCCTGTGTGGAGAAACCCTGTGTGACAACCAAAGTATGACCGATCGTAGTATAGGAATATCACTTCCTACTCTGAGTATGTCATCCAAATACCAGGACATTACACTCTACTACCTCCTTAGCAGATCCATCCCCTATTCTGATGAAGTCAAACCTATGACTTCACATCAGAAATAGATGATCTATCTCCGCTATATTTGCTTCAGTCTGTAAATAGACATAAGCCAACTGTCCACCAATGCTTCCGCTGCTCCCACTGACTACGACAACCCTCTGGCAGAGTCATATACACGTACACTTCTGAAGCAAGTTCAGAACGACGCTATACTCATCCTCCTGCCGGGTCTCATAGTCTGGAACAACAGCAATGGTAAGTCTGGGTAATCAAGAACCTCCCTGCCACCGTCCTCGAGCATACCGGAGTACCTCTCGGGTGCCTGAGGTTACCCACCATATCTGCGGAGTGGCTAATGGAATGTCAAGCCAGATTGAATCTTTAGGTTCTTATGAAATCTTCAGTAATCGTTTGCGGTTCTAGAATCGCTTCCAGTTCTACCATACTCCCACTACAGTTTTCTGAAAAATCCATTTCTTTTAAAAATGTGGCGAGTCAAGAGCAATATCTCTATTGATCTTCCAGATGGTAGAAAGTCAACCCTCGTCATAGCCCGGGTCAACCCACAAACAGCCATTACAGAAACGTGCCTTGAGTTATCCAGAGTCTGGTTTTAAGCATAAGCCGGACAACTCCCCATACCTTAACAACGTCAAGATATGAACTGTTCTATATCCAATACAGAAACAGAGGCACTGATTTAATAGGAACCAGATTCAAATCATGCAGCTGTCTCCAGTGCATGTCACCTAAATGGAGGGAGGCCGATCAGCGTTACTCAACTTAGGAGTACTTCCAATTATGAGTAACCTGAAAGAGAAGCAAGTTCTCTTAACCATTACTATCAATTGAATACCATACACAAGTATCTATATCTTCGATTACCTTGAAGAATCCCGATACTTGCAATACCTGGTTCTCTACTTTACTCTTATACCTATAATTTCTCAAAACTTGGACCCTGTGTTTCTACGAAACACCTGTCTAAGAACTAGAGAAGTTATAAGTAAGCAGAATATAGTACGAGGACCAACCCCTCTGTCCTAATGGACACTGGACAACATACAATACTCTGTACAAGTCCCTTGAGTCTGATAACTCATTCACTGTGTGTCATAGGTTGAAAACTGTACTTATGGTTAAGAAGAATTACACCGCTGTTCAATACTCCTTACCTAACCATCCACTGATATAGGTAAATATCATAGACATAATTTCAAAAAGGTATATCTCACTCTATAAAAATAGACGTACAGATATATCAATTTGAAATTGGTGCATAACAACGGATATTCAAAACCAAATATTCACCGACCGGCAAACAACCCAGGTGGCTTCCTCAAATATCACCAATTACAACGAATCCCGATATAATGAGGATGGTCACCTAATTCCCAATAACTTACTCCCACTCATCATCTGTAAAAACCATACAGATGTGAGAATCCAACCTGGTAAATACATACCCTGGAGCAAGTGTCTAATCGGGAAATCAGTTTTCTTTTAACAGTACACAGTGAAACTTGAAACATTGAAATTTTTCGATGGGGTATCCTGGTATTCCTAGTAATGCCTCTTCCATTATCCAGATTCACATTTGTAACCTTATATCTCTTTTCCATCTCTCCAAATCCCTTTATATGTCTTTAGTCATTCCCTTCTGCACACCCCTTTAGGCCAAATGGTTTTCTTCCTTCCCTACCGTTAGGCACCAGCCTCTGATTTGGAAGAAGACTATCCAATAAGCATAATGGGTGTACTGTCCTAAACCTAGGAGCACTCGCAATGCGAGAGAAGGTGAAGATAAAAGAAATCCGAATAAACCTTATTCCTATTTCTCCTGAACCAGAATCCATCCCCGAACTGGAACAAGTTCCTTTCGAGTTCGTATATAACCATACGATGGAGTATCCAAGTAAACTGTGGATCTTCGTAGTGATACGGAGTGTCCTGGAGAAATACAAAGGTGATTTAGGTTTGGCGAAGATATACTTGGTTTGGTCGTGAACAGCAGTCGCAATTTACTTTGCCCTCTTACTAATCCCTTGCTTTGTCTTAACTTAATACCTTCTGTACACCATCGTTATGCTAATTGGTTTTCTTCATTCCCCACCGTTCGGCACCAGCCTAAGGTTTGGAAGAAGACTATCCAATTTGCGTAATAGGTGTACTATCTCCTAAACCAAGGAGTACTCGCAACCTGAGAGAAGGTAAAAGGAATAGACAACTGAATAGTCCTATTCGTTTTCTCCAGAATCGGAAACCATCCTCGAATTCCTTCGAGTTCGTATATAACCATACGATGGTTTTGTCCAATAGAAGTGGACGTTCATAGTAATACGGGGTGTCCTGGAGAAAAAGGGTAAAAGTAGGAGTGACAATGAGGTTTGCAACTCTGACAATCCAAAAGCCAGTGTTAAGAAGGTTCGGTCAACTTGGTCACCGAGTCATAGTCCAGGGTCGGGTCAATGGTCGCTGCCAAAGAGAGAGAGAAAAGAAACACTCAGCGTGCACTCTAACCTAGATCAGAATGGTTATCACTTTATCTAATCAGGTAACCTCCCACTGTAACCTCAAATTCTTCTCCAAACCTGAAAGAAGAATTAGTCGGGATCACCCAAGGAGTAAACCAACTCATCAGTGGGAATCGGGATCCAACTATCATCGCATGATAACTTGACGGAATCCACTCAAGTCACCACACTCCAGAAGGTATGCGCATGCCTGGCAAGTTTCAGTTCTTTTGAAACTCCCGATGTGATTTTTACCCCTAGGACCCAAGTGACCTTAACAATGCCAACATATCAAAGAGTCCTAGTCAAGTTCAACCCGTCATTATCTTGATTGCGTTAAACCCACCCATACGAGTCCTTGACAATGCCAACATAACCGTACGACTGTCCTAACCAATCCACTTATCCATGCGACAGAAAAGCATTACAGAGCTACCGAACACTACGCCTCGGCAATGCACGACATACGTATCACGAATACTAAGCAATACTAATCTGAAATGACGGAGGGCTACGGCTAGTTTTTGGCGAAAAACCTTTAACGTAATGAACTTGATATCGTTGAAGGAACGGATAGCTTTTTATAAAAATATAGTGACGAAAACCTTTACTAAAGAGGTCACTCTCGGTGAAAGGATCTCGGCTCTTTCCCCGTAGAATGAGGTGCAGGATATTCCAACTGAATACCACGATGAAAAGCAAAAGGCAATCGGCTATAGTGAAGTTATTGCCCTGACGCAAACTTCTGTCCAAGGGGTCACTCTCGGTGAAGGGATCTCGGCCCTTGCCTCGTCGACTGAGGAGCAGGATATTCTAAATGAATACCACGATGCAAAACAAAAGTGAACGTCCTTGCAATAACAGCTTTTTGAAAAGTGTTCCAACAACATCAGAATAGGTTTGTTTATCTTGCATTGATCCGAATCAACGCAGTTCCATCAATTGATCACACCACAAAGAAAGAAAATATACTGATGTACGTATATGTCATCCGCATTCGCCACTGGGTCCCGTCATTACTCGTTAGGTTAGGTAACTAACGACAGAGCGGGGACTGGACTAGCGCGGATGCAAAACATATACAACATCTACTAATATATATACCAATATATTATATTCGCTCAAGGCGTGATAAAGTGCAACATCACAGAAATGTACAGCATCACAGAACAATACAGATATCTGGGATCCCCGGGTTTCACAGAGCCGCTGCTGAAACCCGACGTTCCCCTGGTCGTGTGGATAGCCTGTGCAATGAAATCCTAGACCCCTACGGGCGCGGCAAGTTACCCGCCAAAACCTGAAGCGAGGCAGCCCCCTTCAGCAACGTGAATGGACCACCCAGCACTTCATGGAATCCGGTAACTTGGGCACCCCTCCTGGGTCAACCTGTACCCCCTACGAGTGCGGCGAATAGCCCGCCAATCCTAGAGTGAAGCCCCCTCCGTCTCAATGCCATGAGATGCGGGCCCGTTGCCCTCTAGAACCCGGCTATCCGTGCATCCCTCCGCGGGGTAAACCTAGTACAGAAAGTAAAATATTCATACAACGGGTACATCGACCGCAACCAGGTCGTGCCCCAAAAGAATAATACAAACAGGCAGTGACGGCAGTCCACATGTCGTACGCTCGCCCCGCAATATCAAATGTACATATAAAACAAAACTGTACTAACATTGCATCCAGGCTATCCCCCACGACCGATCCGCAACATCACAGCAATACATAGAACATCAACGTGAATGTCACGTTCGCAAATCCGTCTAACCGGGCTATAGCAGTTAGACAGGATTTACCGATCAAGTGACATTCACGATCGCAGATATAATGTAAATACTGTGAACCAATGTGTTTAAAATATCCGATCGATCAAATTTTACCAAGTGGGCCCCAAAGCATTACTGTAGCACTTGCAGAAAATCTGGGCCCAAACAGAATATTCCAAAACCCCCATTTTCAGCCCAAAAGCCCACTACAAAAAATTGGTAAAATGAAGCGAACATACTTCGGCGGAACCGCGGCAAAAGAGGGGTCATTGCCGCGGTTCCGCGGTCCACTAGAAGGATCAGCTTACCAAATTTTTGTATTTTTCTTATAATTTCATATACATCAGTTTTCTATAACCTGAAAAATTTTTAGAGCCCGGAAAAAATCGACAGAAAACTGATGTGAAGAAAACGCGGTTTTGGAATTTTTGTTCGATCAGAAAAGTAAAACACACTAGAACAAGCTAGGCAAGGTTAATGGCGTGGCTCTGATACCATGTTCCGCCACGGTAGCGCCCCGGCCGTCTATCCGAGGCCAAAATACGGAATCAAAATTTTTCTTAACTTTAAACTGGCGCTACCGCGGACAATATACCCGGATCGTAACCATTAACCGATACTAGCAAACAAGAGAGGGGGTGAGAGATATACCGAGTGATCCGAGTCCTCCGGTCTTCTCGTCGTCGTCCCGATCTCCCATGGAAACTCCGGTCGTCGCATCCTTGCCGGAAGGGCACCACATCGTCTGCATCTTTTACGGGCTCCCACCTCAATTCCGAGGCAACTCGGGCACGAAGCTGGCTAGTCGACGTGCCCAAGGTTTGCTGTAGATTGTAGTGTAGAAATGCTTGTCTCATTTAGGGTAGTGAAGTTGCCATTGGATGGAGGGAAGAATCAATGAACTTTGGAGAGGGGTTTGTGATTTTGGAGCATACAAATGAGATGATCTAATTTCCCTCTTCCAAAAATGAAATCCTCTCTCTCACTTCCTAAAGAGGCCGGCCCCCCTTCATATCAAAATGGTGGAGGAAAAATCAAACTCATGAAGGGAGGTGAGAGTAGTAAAAGTAGAAAGGTGACCACATCCAAAGATGATGATAACAAGGTCAAATCTAAATCAAATCAACTCTAATCACAATCTAATCTCAAAAAGAAAGCCATCATGAAAAAGCAAAGAGGCTTAACTTATCATAATGCCACAAGTGCAAGAAACCCCCTCAACAAATGTTATTTGCAAACTTGCAAATAACCCCCTCCATCGGAAAAGTCCGGCCGGGAAAGAACAAAGGAAAACCGGCCGGAACGGAATGAAAACTGGCAACTCCAGAAAACTGGTCCCGTAATAAATTACAGGAAAACCCCGATACTGTGCATACACACCCGCATCTGTATTTCGACCGGATACAAATGCAATGAGACAAAATCTACAATGTACTAAACTAGGATCCGGCTTAAACCAATGCCGGCTAGTAATATTCGTTCGATCCTGATCCGTGCAATACCGCACGTATCTGATCGAACCCTGCCATATATCCATACGGCCACTAGTACAAACCGTCCGATCCTGATCCGTGCAATACCGCACGTATCTAATCGGACCCTGCCATATCTCCATACGGCCTCTACAGCGTTTCGCCCGAAAGCTTGAGTAACTGAAAGTGTGGTGGACTCTAAAGACTCGTCAATACTATGGCTGTGGATTTAACCACTAGCACGTCAGAGGTATAAGCCAATACGTGACGGGCCACCAGCTATTGACCAAAAGGGACGTCGATGAGCGAACTCATCCTGACACCCTACTGAGCCTGTCAGTGACAATATCCGTACAGTCCGGTCCGTTCGTCTATGAGTATCGCATGGCGGGCCTAGGGGGTTGGTAAAAGTCAGACCCCCAAAAGCGGTACAAGTCGTGTCGGAGTGTATCCCAGAACACCGTGAGATACTACTGGAATACCTACCAGTAAATCTCCTGCCTCGGCCGAGGGCTTTGTGTAATGGCTCTCCTAGACACAGCGCGACCTCACCCCCCCAATATCGGGAGAGACGAACCTCTGAAGATCCGCTCACTGCCTCCATGTGGCTCGGGACTGTACCCAACTAAAACCTGTTTGCACGACTCCTTTGAGCCGTGGTAGGGTAGTAATCAAAGTACAGTGGGAACTCACACGAGACAAATGACGATCCCCAGGTCGATGAACTAACCTGTACACATGTCACCAGGGAACTGCTATCTGACGTCAGGTATAAGACCAACTAGCATGTTACCGGCGAGTCCTGTCTGGTGTACTCATAACCCAATGAGCACCTGTATACATCTTAGGTGAACCAACTGACACCAGTGGCTTGTGAGACCGGCCACCGCCCCTCGTCGGGGTCTCGACTGTATACACTAGTCTACTCTGGAGAATCGATGCCCTGTCTCGAAACTCCCACGACTAGGGACCTTTTAAGGATGTGCTTATAGACCACCAGCTCTCGCGTATATGATCGCCATCATACTGCTGGCAGTCAAGCAAGAATCCTAGGGGCTCTATCAGCGTGTAATAGCGACCTGTAATTCACCTGAAGCAGTACACGATGATAAAGGTAAACCAGATAGCATACTATCATCTCGAGTAAGACTGTCCTACCGGGATAGGTCCTCCCTGAATCATTGCAATCACGTGCCTGTGATCCAATAATTGACTCTGAGGGCACTATCTCCAACACAAACTCATCCGGATCTCCTACTGAGCCTATCCGTGACAATATCCGTACAGTTCGGTCTCTTCGTCAAAGAGTATCGCATACCGGGTCTATGGGGTGGTGAACGTCAGACCCTAATAACCTGATAAGTCGTGCCGATATGGCTCAGGACCAATCCGAGAAACTACCGATCAACCCATCAGTAAATCCCAAGTGCCTTGGCCAAGGTCTTATGGTCCTGACCAATCGAATCATAGTGCGATATCGACTCCCTATACCGGGAGAGACGAATCCCCGACAATCGCTCACTGCCTCCATGCGGCTCGGGACTGAACCCAACCAAAACCTGTTTGCACGACTCAGTAGAGCCGTGGTAGGGTAGTGATCAAAGTTCAGTGGGAACTCACACGAGACAAATGCCGATCTCGGGTCCAAGGACTAACCTGTATACATGTCTCCTAAAAACTTCTATCTGACGATAGGTATAGTACCATATGGAAGTTCTCGGCAAGTCCATCCAGTGTACTCACCCCAGTAAGCACCTGTATACGATCTTGAGTAATCAGACCAATGGCCGCGGGACCAACTATCCCCCAACGGGGGTAGAAACATATACACTAGTCTACTCTGGAGTATCAATGCCCAGTCTCGATACTCACACGACTAGGGACCATTTAAGGATGTGCTTATGGACTACCCTGCTTCCACAACTATGATTGCCATCACAACGCAGGTAGTCAAGCAAGATCCTAGGGGCTTTATCCACATATAACCGCAATATGTAATAACGAGTATAACATATGCTATGTTAAGATAAAGACAAATCACAATAGTATACTACCGTATCGAGTCTTCATCAATATGTGCAAACCATATATAATAACAATACAAATAAATACACATATCCTGATAAAGACAAGTCAAATAATATACTATAAAACTGAGCAAGATTGTTTTGTACATACATATCCCTAGTATCCATATGTATATATATACAATACTGGCCTCTAGGGCATATACATCCAACAATTTCTTACGTGTCCGTGAACGACACGAAAGTTTACAAAGGAAAACTTTTCGGGATATTTTAAAAGGGCGGAACATATATTTTAGCAAAACCTATATGAACATGTATTTATTACTTTACAAATGAGCGTCCGTCACTTGTGCCGTGAGTTACGCATCACATAGCGATTCAGAAAAGATTTTTCATGTGTTTTATTCAGTTTTTGAAGGTTTTTCCAAGGATGCGTACTACACATATTATAGTGTTTGACTAGTGCATATTGGATTTCAGTAGTGGATTTCGAGATCTGTATCTTCATTGTAACTCCGATGATTTGCATGCAAATCCGATGATTTGCGTGACGCTTGACGGAGTTCGATTTTTAGTTTCGTACTCGTTTTCAGACGCACACGATGCGCTATGGTGTTTCTATATCTTCCATGATTTCAGAGCCCCGTTGATTTGAGCTGACTATTGAAATGTTTTAGTATTTGGGGGTTTAAATTTAAATTCTGGGACCAAATTTATTTAAGGGGGGTAGATTGTAACATTTCAGAAAATATAAAATATTATTTTTGGAATTTAATATTAAAATAATATATTTCGCGAAAACTACCTGATTTGTGAAATTGGGGTTTTCGTAAAATGGTATAAATATATACCAATAATTGTGAAATAATTGGAGATTAAAATAATTTATTCATTCAAATATATATTTATCGGATTTTGCATTTTTATAATTTATTATATGTAGTTTAAATAAAAATTGATTAGTGCACTACTAATTGCGATTAAGCCAAATCTGTGTTTCTATATTTAACCATGGTTAGTGAACCATGACATATTGTATTTTGTGGCATGTTGTTTCATTTGTGTTGTTTTTTTGGTATTATGTGTTTTATGGTGAGAAAAGAGAGTGAATTATTGAGGAGAGAGAGAGAGGGGACCACATCATGGCATGGGAGCATGCCATGAGAGAGAGTGAGAGAGAGAGAGAGGGAGAGGGATGCCCTCATTCATTTCCCCCATCATTTTTCCTTCTACTCCATCTTCAAGCTCCCCATTTCTACCCTCATGACCCATGTCAAAATCTTCATCAAAACCCTATACTCTCTTCATTAAAAATGATCCCCACCTCATCCTCAACACATTGGATCAGTCAAAGTTGGATTTTGAAGACTTTGAGCAACTCAAGAAAATTCTTGAGTTGCCAAAAGAGATATTTCCTACACCATTAGCTTAGTAATTTAGTTGCTTTAGTCTCTATTTTAGTTTAGAATTGGTTTAATGATGATTAGTGATGTTGGAAATTCCTAGAGAGGATTTAGCTGATTTTGTGGACTTGTGTCTGTAGTGAGTGTGTAGAGGACCCTAAAGATCAATTTCTGGACCTAGAACAGAGAATAGAATCCGAAATACGAACTTAGAAACTTCCATGTCGATTTTGTGTTAAATTTGTGCCTACAGGGAATCTGGAATAACCTGGAGCCCTTACATGAAAAACTAGCAACCCCAGAGACCTAGGTGGACCACTAGGAGACAACCCTAAGAAGAAGAAACCCCAACTCCTCCCTTTGGTCGATCTGGCCGGATTTTGCATGAGTGTGGCTGGCCTCATTATGGGCATTGGTGTCTAGGTTTGGTCTGAAGCTCACATACCCCTTATACAACCCCACTGTACTGCTAGTTTGGCCTGATTTTACCTGAACCAAAATCTGTGACCATTTTCTTTAGTTGCTGTTTTGAATTGTGGCTTTTGCATGACTTGAAACTTTTGATATTTCATTTTGTCTCGGCCACTTGACGTTTGTACGTCGATACCGGGTGTGGTTTGGTTATTCTTGCATGCGTAGGCCATATATTTTAACCTATGTGCGATTTGTATGCCGTTTTGGTTTTCGTGCGCGATTCTGTTTACGATACTGTATGTTTATATATGTAGGCACCCTCACGTGGACTTCGGATAATGAGGAGGAGCATGGAGTCATAGACTTTGGCAAGCAAGGATTAAGCTGAGTAGATTTATATCTACGAGGGAAGTCGGGTGGATGACATATAGCACCCCTGCAAGTTTTGATGGAAACCGATATATAGAATATGGTTAAGGAAACCGTGTTAGAATCTTATGAATATGGTTAAATAATTAGTAGAAGATAAGATATACCATGACTTAAAGTTATAGCTTATGGTTTAGGTGACATGATATGATAGGAATGATATCTCGAATTGCTGTATAAGGATATGAAACGTGAATATGAATCACGATATATATATATATATATATATATATATATATATATATATATTTATATATATATAAGTAGTTGCAAAGAGAATCAATAGGAGACTATAGTGGCATGTTATGAGGTTGATAAATATGACTTTAGATTAATAAGATGACTTGATGTGAGATATTGATATGATGAAAATAGTATACGATGAGATATGACGACTTAGTTTGATATGTCGGTATACGGATGCGAGTCGATATGAGATAATTGATACCTTTGCCGGTCCCATGATATGAGATTGTTACGAATGTGACATATGATATAAGTATATATATGTATATAATGTTGTGAATCATGAGTGATATACCGTACGAGACGTTAGGTCCGTACCCTCATTTTCATATAGGTTGATAGGATCCCTAATGATTTAATTCCACCGTACGATGGATACCGTACATGATGAGTTTTACTTGATGATTGATCCATACCCTTGACTAGATGATACCGTACGATGTATTGTACCGTACGTGATGTTGTGAGGCTGGATGCCGATTGATAGATTCGCCGACTCGATTATGTTATAGATACGTATACCTTATAGCATTGAGCTTACGGTCTACTTGCTGCTACGTTCGTGATACTCTCATCTTATAATATATGTACCTGTGCTAGTACACCTATACCATTATCGATGATGCTTATGTTACACAGATTTGCCGGCTTACACACTTTCATCATCGATAATTGCTATGTCACTTACATAGTAGAATTGCCACATCATTATTCTATGTTGCATGATATATTTGCTATGCTCACACCATTATGATATGCCCATGCTCACATCACTGTTCTATGTTGCATGAGATACTGATATGCTCACATTTTTGTTATATGTTGCATACATCATGCTTTATGATTATATGCATTGAGATGCTGTTTTCATGAGTTTCTGGATTTGAGGACCGTGGATATATTTCAAAAGAAAGTATGTAATGTTTTAAAAACCCAGTTTTTCTTGATATGATATTTCGAGACGTCTACCATGTGTGTTCTCGGTTCTGATATTGATATGTGATACCCGATTTGAGGAGCTGGATGAGGCCGTTTGCGGGTACATGGTGGACCCGGTATGGTATCCCTGGGCAAGAAAGAGACATCGGGCAGTAGACGATGAGCATGGCAGAGGGACTACTACCTACCGGTGATAGCATTTGGACTCGGCGGTTATCCGGAGGATACCGACCGGAGTCGTGAGATGATACGGGCCGATCCGGACTAACGGAGCCCGTGGGCCGATACGGACTGACGGATCCCAAGATATATGAGGATTTACATGTCGATGCTGGACACGGGTTTCATGAAGTTTTGAGTGTCGGTGTTGGACATTCAGGTTCCATGATTTTGATGTGTCGTTGATGGACACACGTTTATTGATATCCTCATGTTTACATGCATATGCTTTCATGATATTTACATGCATGATGTTGTTGTGTCATTGATGGATACGTAGATGTTATCCACATGCTTACAGGCATTGATTATATTGTTGGCACATATGAAGATACGGTCACCCTAGATATCATAGCATTACCTTTATGATATAGTTGACCTAGGAATCGTTGTTTTATTCGATTTCTACATGATGATGTTTTCTACTCACGATTTGGCAACTCACCCCGTTGTGCCACAGTTCTTGCAGGTTGACCGCATGGATCAGTAGCGGCATCGCTGGCACATAGCTGCATTCGGGCGTTTTGCTTTGGTTGGCGGTACATGTTGGATCATACCACTCTTGTATTTATTATTCCTGTTGTATCTAATTAACTCCATTAATCAGAAACTAGTATTTGTATAAGTATTAAGACTTAGAAGAGACATGTGATTGTGAGACTTAGAGCGATGGGTTATATGTTCGCTTGGTGGGTTGATGTCTTGCTTTATTCTTGTCCTTTGTGTGATCTTCGCCGTTGGGTGTCGTATACTTTTATTATGACTTGCATGGTTGTGATTCCGCCGATTGGCGAAGAGCTAGCTTTCGCTTGGGGATGCCTTTTATATTATCATATACATATGGTTTTGGATCAAAATATACGAAGGAGGTGCTGCCCAAATTTTTAAAAGACGAAACATGTTTTTCAACTAGAAAATCCACTTCCATATTCATGTTCCTTTATCCATGCATTTAATAAAACGTTTGATTTCGTCGTACCTTTATTTAAAAACTTCAGATCTTTTATTTTCTTAAAAAGGTTTAGATTTCTGGGCTTCGGCTTACTTGAATTACGTTACGCATTTAGACGTTGCGTGGTTTAAGTGCTGGTCACGAACAATATTTTCGGGTCGTGACATATTCCTTGTAGAATATCCAGCACCTTATTCGATAAGGAAAGAACCGAGATCCCTTCACCGGGAGTGACCTCTTTAGCGAAAATGGCAGATGCTACAACCCACTCGGTTTTGTCTTTAGATTGCTTTTTTAGTTCATGCTTTTCATAGTGGTATTCCTTGTAAAATATCCAGCAGCTTATTCGATAAGGAAAGAGCCGAGATCCCTTCACCGGAAGTGACCTCTTTAGCGAAACTGGCAGATGCTACAACCCACTCGGTTTTGTCTTTTGATTGCTTTTTTAGTTCATGCTTTGAATAGTGGTATTTGTGAAAAATCCAGCACCTCATTCGATGATGAAAGAGCCGAGATCCCTTCACTAAGAGTGACTTCTTTAGCAAAATTAGTAAAAGCCTAAAAAACACTCCTTTTCAAAATCAATCGATTCCGCAACTATATCAAGTTCATTACACAAAAGGTTTTCTTAAAAACCTATCGTAGCCCTCCATCATTTCAAATAAGGACTATTTAGTATTCGTGCTGCGTTTATTGACATTATCAAAGCGTAGTGTGCGGTAGATGATTAGTGTTTATCTGCAAAGTATATGATGCGATTGAATTAGGGTAGTCGTGCGGCCTTGTTGACCTTATCAAGGGTCGTGCGGGTGGGTTTAATTCAATCATGAAATGTACGGGTTGAACTTGACTTGTGATTTACAGTTTTTTGTGTAGGGTTGCTATGCACGCGCACAAGGGTCTACGAGGCATCAACTATGCCCGATTAAAAATTTAGCCTTACCGAACAACCCGAATACGGATCTTTAAACTAGAGATTAGACGAAAACTAACATGCTAAACACTTTAACACTAAGTGAGAGGGATTACAACCTTTGTAGATCCGGTCCTTCACTTCATATGCTCCGTGTTGTGGTCCTTTCGCTGCGATCACCGAGTTCCGGACTCTCGAGAGGTTCCACGAAGAGAAAGATGCAACCTTTGCTTCCGATCTTCGATACTAAGATGATCTACCTTGAAGTTCCGTTAACCTAAGCTAACACTCATGAAATGATGTGAACACCCTCATCTAAATGGCAAAGGAAGATGAGGATGATGAAGTAGGATTTTTGCTCTCTTTATTTATCTTTTTCTCATATTTATTCATCACCTTTGAAAAATCTAGAAAGCTTTTTCATGAAGAGAATGAAGGAAGAAGATGATGAATAATCATTGAATTTCTTTTGTGATGAATAGATAAAGAATAATATGATGAATAATGCAACCATGGTTGACTAAACCCATGTAGAGAATTAACTAGGGTTTGGGTTGGGTTAAAGCATGAGTCACTTACAAATATCTTTCACAAAACAAAACCAAAACCTTTTAGAAACATCTAGAAAGCTTAACCCTAATCCAAACCCTAATCATGTTTAAACTCCACTAAACAAGTTGCATTAGTTATCATATTATGTTACAATATTATATATCACATATATAATATTTATCGTAACAAAATAAAATAATACAATTAACATATATCGCATATATATCAATGTATTACCCGAGTGAGAAAAAGAATCTTTTAGTGAGCTAATATCAGTTAATGCAATTTAATATATCAAATATATTATTATACATTAAATTATCGAATCAACACTTGATCCGACGATCCGGCTTTATCGCATATAACCGACTAATATTTATCCGTACCGATTCATCGAATCAACACTTGATCCGATGACCCGGCTGATATCAAAAATCGCGAGAATAGAATACGGTATCTCATATCGTATTATTCTCGGTCCCGTACATATCACATACGTGCCCCTACTCCGTTTTGCCTGAGCCAAGAAACCTCTGTGTAGGACTCTAAAGAATCGTCAATACGCCGGCAGTAGGTGATGATCATATCAAACACCCACAAGCTGCAAGCGGTCAGCTAAACGTAACAGCTACCCAGGTATTGAGCGCTCAGAAGATCAACAAGCAAGCCTGTAAATTCTCCTGTGAATCCAAACAGTAACACTTCCGTACAGTCCGGTCTCGTCGTCTGATATGTTGCATATCTCGCCTAGGGGTGGTAAACGTCAGACCCTAGTAGCTCGATAAGTCGTGTCGATATGAGGTCTATAACAGTTCGAGAAACTACTGATAACACTTACCAGTAAATCTCAGCAACCCTGGCCAGGGATTTCCGGTTATAGCCAATCGAACACAGCACAACATCAACTCCCTATACCGGGAGAGACGAATCCCCTCCTATCGCTCATTGCCTCCATGTGATTCGGGACTGTACCCAAAAGCCACCTTTTTGCACGCCCTCTTGGACGTGGTATGATGGAAATCAAAGCACAGTGGGAATCACACAAGACTCTATGACGATCTCGGGTCAACAGACTACTCTGTACCAGTGTCACCGGAGAACTGCCATCTGACGTGAGGTATAATACCATCTGGGAGTTCTCGGCGAGTCCGTCCAGTGTACCCAGTCTCTAATGAGCACCCGTACACCATCCTTGATTTCAAACACCGATGGATGTGGGATCATCCATCGCCCATCATATGGGTCAAGATGCGTATAAGCTAGTCTACTCTGGTGCATCGATGCTCTGTCTCGATACACCCACGACTAGGAACAATTATAGGATGTACTCGTCGACTAACGTGGCCCCACTAGTATGATCTCATCATAGTCCCAGTAGTCGAGTACATATCCTAAGGGCTTTATCAACATGTAATATAGAGACAATCAGAGTACATGTTTAGATAAAGTACAACCAGATAGCATACTATCATGTCGAGCAAGAAAGTCCTCCCTATATATGTCGTAGCATCCACTACAATATACATCGTATGTACAGTAATGGCCTCTATGGCATACATATAACTAACAATCTCCCACTTGCACTAGGGCCATCTGTTATGGTATCGCATACCCAACAATTAGCTGCGGTTGAAGTATCTCATACTCAACCATCCCATAAAAGTCTCTACTGGGAAAAAGGCCTTTGTGAGTGGATCCGCGCTGTTGTCCTCTGTGTCTACTCTCCTAACCTCGATCTTCCTGGAGATCAACCATCTCCATGATCAGGTGATACTACCTAAGAATTATATCTGGACTTCTGATGGGACGGTAGTTCCTTGGCCAAAGTCGCAACTCCATTGTCACACAATGGTAGGAACGAAGTTCATCTCATGAACTTATATATATCCAGACTGCCTCTTTGGTAGTATCCTTGGTAACGATGTATCTTGCCTTTAATCGTCTAGTATGTCACGGTATCTAGCTTGGAAGTCTTCCAACATACCGTCCCTTCACTAAGGGTAAAGACAATGCCTGCGACTGACATTCAGTCGTCCTTATCACCCTGGAACCTTTCCAGTGATTCTCCTCAGGATCGATTGATACCATCTCACTACAACTAGTGAGTATCCTAACATCCAATTAGATCTATCTCATAGATCCAAAAACCCAGGATTTAGGAGGTATCACTTTGATCCTATATGGAGAATCCTTGTGATAAGCGGAGATTGACTGAGCGTAGCATAGGAAACTCTTTCCCTATCAAGAGTATGTCATCCACGTACTCTACGAGGATCACCACCATACTCCCTACTACCTTTTTTTTTGTATATACAAGGTTCATCTACCATTTTGGTGAAGTCAAACTCTTTGACTACCACATCAAAATAGATGTTCCAACTCCGCGATGCCTGTTTTATCATATAAAACATCTTGCACACGTTTCCTCTGCTCCCACTGTCTACGAAGCCCTCTGGCTGTGTACTTATAGACGTTCTCTTCTAAAACATCATTTAGAAAAGCAGTCATGACACCCAACCACCAGATATCGTAGTCATGGTATGTAGCCGTGGCAAGTAGGATCTGGATGGACTAAAGCATAGCTTTGAAAGTATCAACTTTTCCATGTACACCAAGTAATCTTCTCAAGATATACTCGCTCCTGATGGGGATTTAACCCTTCAGATAAAACAACTAAAGTCCATACTTTGTTGGTGTATAAGGATTCCATCTCAGATCGATAAGCTTCCAGCCATTCTTACAGAGTCCCACTCCTGATGGCCAGCTCGAAACTAGTTGGGTCATCATCTCATGATGCAATCCTCGCTCCCACTGTCATAGGGAAACCGAAGTATCTCTCAAGTGGGTGAGGAACCCTACTAGATCGGCGGAGTGGCTGAGGTTCGTTGGAAACTATTGAATCCTTTGGTTCTACCAAATCATCAGCTGCAGTTTGTATAGCTGGAACCATTCCAGTTCTACATAACAGACCTTGCCTTGAGCTTGTCCAGATTTTGCTTTTAGACATAGGCCGGACAACCCCAAATCTTAACAAGCTTAAGAGATGGGCTCTTCCCTTTCCATATCATATATGAAGTGGTAGGCAACTGATTTGATTTGAACCCTATTCAATAGGTATGCAGCTTCTCAAGTGCATAACTCCCAAAAGGAAATAGGAAACTCAGCAGTACTCATCATAGAGCACACCATATCAAATAGGGGGCTATTGCTCCGCCCCGATACACCGAGGTGCTGTGGTGTATACGGAGGAGTAATGCCAAGAGAGAATCTCATTCTCCTTTAGAATAGTCCAGGAATTCCGTGCTCAAGTATTCTCCTCCTTGATCTCATCAAAGGACATAATACTTATACCCGTATTTTGGTTCTCTACTTCTAACTTATATTCTGTGAATATCTCAAAAGCTTCGGACTTGTGTTTCAGCAGGAACATATGTCTGAATCTTGAGAGATCATCAGAGAATGTAATGAAGTACAAAGAACCAGTTTTGGCATGTGTAGACAGGAGACTTTCATACATCAGCATGTATCAATCCCAAGAGTTCACTAACTCTTTCTCTGTTTTCAATAAACAGAGCTATGGTCATCTTATCTTTGTGACATGACCGGCAAGTTTCACAAGATGTAAATTCAAACAGATTTAAATATGCATCTAAATGTAACTTAGCTAGTCGGGTCGCATTGATATGACCTAGTCTATAATGCCTCAAGATGGATTCGTTCATTTATGAACTATTCCACTTTTGTGTGTTCTGTATACTAAGAACTGTAGTTTGATTTAGAACGTCAATGCTTTTAGATAACGTGCCTGAACCGATCAACTCTTGATATAGGAAATGTTCAAAACATTATCCAACAATACAAAATTATATCCTTTCTTTACTAATAAAGAGACTGATATGATGTTGTATATCAGGTTTGGTATCTAACAACATTCGTTCAGAATCAATGTATTCAGGTAATACAGGGTGATAGTGACCAACAGACTTGGCTGCAACACTTGCACCGTTTTCTGTCTCATGAAACTTATCACCCGTTCTCAGTTCTCTACCTATCTGTAGCCCATGTAACAGATTACTTATGCGGGACCCTGATCCGGTATCACATACCCAGGACGTAAAGGATACTGAGAAACAGTTCTGTGTAATGAACACACCCGAAGATGATGCATCAACATGCACTTTCTTCGTTTGGGCGGCACGGGAATTCTGGTAATCCCCAATTTCCTGCTCTGTCCTATAACAATTATAAGTTGGAGCGGGACCAACGTTCCCCAGCTCAGTATAACAAGCGGGTTCGGTCAATATATCCGTTTTATTATCTTGATTAAGGCGTGATATAGTCGCTATCTGGAGAGAGAGAGAAGAAAACACTCAGCGTAGGCTCTTGCAAGATTAGATTGGTTATCTAATATATCTAATCAGGATGTCTCCCACTGTTTTAGTCAAATCTTCCTTCAAACCCTAAAAGGAAAGACTAGCCGGGATTAATTACATGCTACAAGTTCGCCAATCTTTCAGCCAGGCCAGTGTCGGTACTTTGAGGGAGGTCCCCCGTGCTTTCGCACGAACCTAATTAAAGTAAACCTCGTTTTCCCAGAGGCGTAACCCCGTTGACACCTTTCTAGACACCTACTTGATCGACTAATTGTAATGTGTAACACTCTCCTAGGAGTAACTCTTACTCGCAGCGGGTATCGAGATCCAACTATCTCATAGAAGGTATGCAATCGCATTGCAAATTTCAACACTTGAAATCCCCAATAATATTTTACCCCTAGCGTCCTATGACCTTGACTAATGCCAAACCACCCATAGTCCGCAAGCCAAGTTCAACCCGTACATTTCTTGATTGAATTAAACCCACCCGCACGACCCTTGACGAATGCCAAACAACGCCGTACGAATACCCTAATCTAATCGCATCATATGCTAGCAGATAAGCACAAGTTAGCTACCGTACACTACGCCTTGACGAATGCCAAACTACCGCAGCACGAATACTATGTAGTATTTATCTGAAATGACGGAGGGCTACGACGGGTTTTTAAGAAAACCCTTTGCGTAATGAACTTGATATCGTCGTAGAATCGAGTGATTTTTAAATGGAGTGTTTTTTAGGCTTTTATAGTTTTGCTAAAGAGGTCACTCCCGGTGAAGGGATCGTCGGCCCTTTCCTCATCGAATAAGGTGCAGGATATATCATATATACCGCTGTGCAAAGCAAGAACTATAGAAGCAATCAAAAGACAAACCGAGTTTGTAGCATCTGCCAGTTGTTGCTAAAGGAGTCACTCCCGGTGAAGGGATCTCGGTCCTTTCCTTATCGAATAAGGTGCAGGATGTTCTACAAGGAACACCGCGATGCAAAGCAAGAACCGTAGCTACCTGTTTTTTGAAAATTCGATTCCACAACATCTTTAGGTTTCTTTTATTTCATTAATCTCATTAATGAAGTCCCATTTTATTATGCTTCGCAAGCATCTCTTTTGAAACGAAATCTGCAATATAACATATATCTCATATATAATATAAACATTCATCTCAGGTAGTAATATGATCTCATCACAGAACATTGCAGCAGAAGAACATATATGAAATATTGGATATACTAGGACGTCCGTATTTTCAATACGAGCCTGTATAAAACACGGATTCCACGGTCGCGATGAATAGCCAAACCCACATCCCTAGACCCCTACGAGAGCGGCAAGCAACACTGCCAATTCTATGGTTAGGAGACCCGGTCTCGACTCCTCGAGATGGTCTCCCACTGGACCCTAGAACCCGGTTACTTGTGCTCCCCGCCTTGGGTCTACCTTATGCGGAAAAGTAAATAATATACAACGGTGACATCTTCTGCTACCTGGAAGTGCCCTAATAAAAGAATATTACATACAAATGAAATTTACATGAATGAAAAAGAAAAACTCTCATCTCACATAAAACCCCGGCTATTCAGAACGCGACGATCCAATAGAACATATCACAGCAACACATAATATCTCATATCATCAACGTAAGCAAGTATGCGTATCCCGATTGTCATTGATGTATAGCAACGAAGCCGGCGATACACCACATACTATGCTTACGGTCACAGAAACGAAAGTGTATAACTACAACAGTTGGAATCCTCAACCTCCTTAGACATCTCATGCCTAACAATTATAAACCCCGCATTTTAGTCTCATTATCGAAAACTCTTTTCAATATCAAGTCGGGCAATTCAACAAGATTCCCGATGTCCTGATCGAATGCTCGTCGCAAACTTTAGTAGACTGCCGCACCCCAGATGCCATCGACGAAGTGCACTAAGGCGGAACACCGCTGCCGCGAGCACCCGAACGGATGCTTTTAGCGACGGGGTTCTCCTACAGTCACTTGGTCTGGGCTATGGGGCGTAGCTGTCTATTAAGTTTACCCGGCGAGTATCCGCGTACTCTACGTGATTGCGACGGACTTTTGATCACATCAAAATTCCGTGGCAACCGATCATCTGAGACTAAACTGCTATGTCTATAATATTCTAATCAGTTATTTCATAACTACCTGTGGATTCCAAATATTGTATCACATTCCAGATAAATAGACAAAGTTAAACTTTCCGATCGAATCATCAAACACCCAAGATTTCCCTAATATATCTCAACACTTGAAATCAGTTTAAAAACATCCATCACATTCCACAGTACCAATGGTCCAGCCGTAGAAGGGTCAAGCCAACGCCTCACATATGGCACGCCGTACTGCCCCAAACCCTAAGGTTCAAAAGGCAGTTCAAGACGGTCACATAATCGAGTTAAGGTTTGTTGTCTTCTATAGGGTCCACCGCGTTACTTGCACGACTCAGAACATTCTTAAACACGAGAAAAAATCCAACTTTTGAAAAATTTTCCGACAGGGGAAAAAGTGAGTTATTGATATCCGTTCGAACTTTTTAACAGTTTCTAAAATTTATCCGGAATCACACAGAGACAAAATTAGACAATCCGATCGAATCTACGAATTCCCTAAACAACCCCAGAAAACTCAACTGTAGAATAAATATTAAAATATTCCAGAAAATACAGCACTAGAAATTAGGAATTACTGTGCAAATGAAGAAGGCTGATTTGACAACTTGGCCGCGGAACCGCCGCACAAGCCAGCTTGTGCCGCAGTTCCGCCGCACTTTAGAGGATTCATGATCACGTGCTCCACAGTAATTCTTCAAATTCCCTGCTGATTTTTCTGCATATTTTTAATTTCGAAAAAGACCAGATTTCAGAAAATGTACAGAGAGCATTCTTGAGTTAGGGTTTCGGTTCGATCGGACTTCTAACTCCGTCTGGACTTCGCCTAAAGCTCTAGCTTGGCTCTGATACCACTGTAGGGTTTCCATGCACGCGCACAAGGGTCTACGAGGCATCAACCATGCCTGATTAAAAATTTAGCCGTGCCGAACAACCCGAATACGGATCTTTAAACTAGAGATTAGGCGAAAACTAACATGCTAAACACTTTAACACTAAGTGAGAGGGATTACAACCTTTGTAGATCCGGTCCTTCACTTCATATGCTCCGTGTTGTGGTCCCTTCGCTGCGATCACCGGGTTCCGGACTCTCGAGAGGTTCCACGAAAAGAAAGATGCAACCTTTGCTTCCGATCTTCGATACTAAGATGATCTACCTTGAAGTTCCGTTAACACAAGCTAACACTCATGAAATGATGTGAACACCCTCATCTAAATGGCAAGGGAAGATGAGGATGATAAAGTAGGATTTTTGCTCTCTTTATTTATCTTTTTCTCATATTTATTCATCACCTTTGAAAAATCTAGAAAGCTTTTTCATGAAGAGAATGAAGGAAGAAGATGATGAATAATCATTGAATTTCTTTTGTGATGAATAGAAAAAGAATAATATGATGAATAATGCAACCATGGTTGACTAAACCCATGTAGAGAATTAACTAAGGTTTGGGTTGGGTTAAAGCATGAGTCACTTACAAATATCTTTAACAAAAAAAAAACCAAAACCTTCTAGAAACATCTAGAAAGCTTAACCCTAATCCAAACCCTAATCATGTTTAAACTCCACTAAACAAGTTGCATTAGTTATCATATTATGTTACAATATTATATATCACATATATAATATTTATCGTAACAAAATAAAATAATACAATTAACATATATCGCATATATATCAATGTATTACCCGAGTGAGAAAAAGAATCTTTTAGTGAGCTAATATTAGTTAATGCAATTTAATATATCAAATATATTATTATACATTAAATTATCGAATCAACACTTGATCCGACAATCCGGCTATATCGCATATAACCGACTAATATTTATCCGTACCGATTCATCGAATCAACACTTGATCCGATGACCCGGCTGATATCAAAAATCGCGAGAATAAAATACGGTATCTCATATCGTATTATTCTCGGTCCCGCACATATCACATACGTGCCCCTACTCCGTTTTGCCTGAGCCAAGAAACTTCTGTGTAGGACTCTAAAGAATCGTCAATACGCCGGCAGTAGGTGATGATCATATCAAACACCCACAAGCTGCAAGCGGTCAGCTAAACGTAAGAGCTACCCAGGTATTGAGCGCTCAGAAGATCAACAAGCAAGCCTGTACATTCACCTGTGAATCCAAACAGTAACACTTCCGTACAGTCCGGTCTCGTCGTCTGATATGTTGCATATCTCGCCTAGGGGTGGTAAACGTCAGACCCCAGTAGCTCGATAAGTCATGTCGATATGAGGTCTATAACAGTTCGAGAAACTACTGATAACACTTACCAGTAAATCTCAGCAACCCTGGCCAGGGATTTCCGGTTATAGCCAATCGAACACAGCACAACATCAACTCCCTATACCGGGAGAGACGAATCCCCTCCTATCGCTCATTGCCTCCATGTGATTCGGGACTGTACCCAAAAGCCACCTTTTTGCACGCCCTCTTGGACGTGGTATGATGGAAATCAAAGCACAGTGGGAATCACACAAGACTCTATGACGATCTTGGGTCAACAGACTACTCTGTACCAGTGTCACCGGAGAACTGCCATCTGACGTGAGGTATAATACCATCTGGGAGTTCTCGGCGAGTCCGTCCAGTGTACCCAGTCTCTACTAAGCACCCGTACACCACCCTTGATGTCAAACACCGATGGATGTGGGATCATCCATCGCCCATCATATGGGTCAAGATGCGTATACGCTAGTCTACTCTGGTGCATCGATGCCCTGTCTCGATACACCCACGACTAGGAACAATTATAGGATGTACTCGTCGACTACCGTGGCCCCACTAGTATGATCTCATCATAGTCCCAGTAGTCGAGTACATATCCTAAGGGCTTTATCAACATGTAATATAGAGACAATCAGAGTACATGTTTAGATAAAGTACAACCAGATAGCATACTATCATGTCGAGCAAGAAAGTCCTCCCTATATATGTCCTAGCATCCACTACAATATACATCATATGTACAGTAATGGCCTCTAGGGCTTACATATAACTAACATTTTGATCTTGTCAAGGTCATAGATCGCTTGGGGCAAAACATTATCGGGAATTTCAAGTGTTGAAATTTGCAATGAGATTGCATACCTTTTATGAGATAGTTGGATCCCGATACCCACTGCGAGTAAGAGTTACTCCTGGGAGAGTTTTACACATTATAATTAACTGATCAAGCAGATGTCTAGAAAGGTGTTAATGGGGTTACGCCCCTCGGAAAATGAGGTTTATTTTAATTAGATCAGTGCGAAAACACGGTGAACGTCCCTCAAAGTACCGACACTGGCCAGGCCAAAATATTTGTGAACTTATAGGGTGTAATTAATCCCGTCTAGTCTTACCTTTTAGGTTTTGAAAGAAGATTTGATAAAAACAGTGGGAGCCATCCTGATTAGATAAAATAATAACCAATCTGATCTTGCAAGAGCATCGCTGAGTGTTTTCTTCTCTCTCTCTTGGTAGCGACCGTAACATGTCTTAATCAAGATAATAATATGGATGTATTGACCGAACCTGCTTATTATACTGCGCTGGGGAACGTTGGTTCTGCTCTATCTTATAATTGTTATAAGTCCGAGCAGGAAATAGGGGAATACCAAGATTCCCATGTCACCCATTCGAGAAATGAGCATGTTGATGCATATTTTTTTAGGTGTGTTCGTTACCGAGAACTGTTTCTCAGTATTCTCTACGTCCTAGGTATGAGATACCGCATCAGGATCCCACATATGTAATCTGTTACATGGGCTACATAAAGGTAGAGAACTGGGATTGGGTGATATGTATCTATGTATTAGAGAATGGTGCAATTGTTGCAGCTAAATCAGTTGGCAAAAATCACCTTGTATTACCAAATGGTAATTACATTGATTCTGAATGAATGTTATTACATACCAAACCTGATATACAACATTACATCAGATTCTTTATTAAGTTAAAGAAGTATATAATTATGTATTGGAGGATAATGTTGTGAACATTTTCCTGAATCAAGAGTTGATTAGATCAGGCACGTTATATAATAGCATATAAGTTCTAAATCAAACCACAGTTCAAAGTATATAAAACACACACAAGAGGAGTAGTTCAGAAATGAACAAATCCTTCATGTGGTATTGTAGACTAGGTCATATCAATGCGACATAACTAGCTAAGTTACATAAGGATGAATATGAGAATCTGTTCAAATTTTCATCTTATAATACTTGCCAGTATTGTCTCAAAGGTAAAATGACCAATACTCCGTTTACTGGAAACAAAGAAAGAGTTACTGAACTCTTGGGATAGATACATGATGATGTATACGGTCCTATGTCTAAAATGCCAGTGTTGGTTCTTTGTACTTCATTACATTCATCGACGATCTCTCAAGATTCGGACATATGTTCTTGTTGAAACATGAGTCTAAAACTTTTGAGAAATTCAAAGAATATAAGCTTGAAGTTGAGAACCAAACGGGTAGAAGTATTAAGTCCTTCGATGTGATCAGAGAAGGGAATATTTGCTCATGGAGTTCCTGGAGTTTCTAAAAGGAGAATGGGATTCTCTCTCAGCTTACTCCTTCATATACACCACAGCACAACAGTGTGTCGGGGGGGAGGTATCGCGCTCTATGAGATATGGTTCACTCTATGATGAGTGTTGCTGAGTTACCTGTTTCCTTTTGGGGTTATGCACTAGAGAAACTGCATACCTATTGAATGGGGTTCCAACTAAATCAGTGCCTACCACTCCATATGAGATATGGTATAGGAAGAAACCATGTATTAAACGAGTTATGATATGGGGTTGTTCGACCTATGTTGAAAAGCAAAATCCGGACAAGCTCAAGGAAATGTCAGTTCTGTATAAGTTTGTTGGATATCCCAAACATTCGCGAGGGAATATCTTCTACCACACTGAGGAGTAAAAGGTGTTTTGTTTCTCAGCATGCCACCTTTTTTAGAAAAGGAATTTCTTATAAAGAAATTAGTGGACATGAGGTAGATCTGGAAGGAGTTCCAGCTAGACAAAATAACAGCTGATGATTTGGTGAAACCAAAGGATTCAATAGTCTCCAACGAGTCTCAGCCTCTCCGAGAATCTGGTAGGGTTCCTCATCCACCTAAGAGATACTACGGTTTCCTCGGTGACGGTGGGAGCGAGGATTGCATCATGGTAGATGATTACCCAACCAGGTTCAGGTAGGCCATCATGAGTGGAGCCTCTGTGAAAAGGTTAGATGCTATGCGATCAAAGATGGAATCCATGTACACCAACAAAGTATGACTTTGAATGTTGCACCTGAAGGTGTAAAACCCATCAGGAGCAAGTGGATCTTGAGAAGATTCTTGGTGTAAATGGAAAAGTTGAGACTTTCAAAGCTAGACTTGTAGTAAAAGGTTCTCGTCATGCAACCAAGTATGGATTATGATGAAACTTTTTCTCTAGTGGCTATGTTTAAGTCCATCAGGATCAATGCGTTCATCGCGGAGTTGGAACATCTGTTTTGATATGGCAGTCAAAGAGTTTGACTTCATCAAAAAGGTAGATGAACCTTGTATATACAAGATGGTTGTAGAGAGTAAGGTTGTCTTCCACGTATTGTACGTAGATGACATACTTTTTATAGGAAATGGTTTCCTATACTACACTCGGTCAAGCTCCTCTTATCATGAGGATTCTCCATGGAAGATCTGGATGATACCTACTACATCTTGTGGATTATGATCTATGGTGATAGATCTAAGTGGATGTTGGGAGTGTCCCAAATCCAGGTACATTAACACTATACTAAATGGGTTATTTATGGATGATTCTAAGCATGATGGTTCGCTCACTTACTCAGGAATCACTCTCTCCAAAAAGATGTCTTCCTAGATTGATTTGGAGAGAGCTCACGTGCAAGGGATACCCTATGCTTCGGCAGTAGGCTCTATCATGTATGCGATGTTATGTACAAGACCAGATGTAGATGACTCACTAGGTGTAGTGATCAGGAATCAATCGAATCTTGGAAGAATCACTGGACAGCTACGAAGGACATTCTTAACTACTTGAGAAGTACTAAAGAAATGTTCTTGGTGTTTGGTAAAGGTGAACTCTAGTGGGAGTCCTTTACCAATTCCAGCTCCCAGAGTGATAAAGTCTACTGAAAGTAAGCCTCGGGCTTTGTCTTTACCCTCAGTGGAGGGATATGTTGAAAGAGTTCCAAGCTAGATACCGTGGCAATCTAGACGATAAAGGCTGAATACATCACTACCAACGATGCTACCAAAGTGGATGTCTGGATAATTCATGTTCATGAGATGAACATGGTTCCTACTATTGAGTGTCCAATAACTGTAATTGAGACAACAACGGAGTTGTGACTATAGCCTAGGAATGCCGATCCTATCAGCAATCCAGACATATTCTGAGGCAAGTAGCACCTGAGCAGGGAGATGGTTGATGTCCAAAGGATCGAGGTAAGGAGAGTTGACACGAAGGATAACACAGCGGATCCACTCACAGAGGACTTTCCCTAGAGAGACTTTTATGGGAAGTTGGGTATGAGATACTACAACAAATAGCCTTATTGCAAGTGGGAGATTGTTAGTTATATGTATGCCCTAGAGGCCTTAGTGCAAGTGGGAGATAGGAGGGGATTTCGTCTTTTCCGGTATTGGGGGTTGATGCAGCGCTATGCTCGATTGGCCATAACAGGAAATCCCTGGCCAGGGTTGCTAAGATCTACTGGTAAGTGTTATCAGTAGTTTCTCGAACCGTTATGGGCCTCACATCGGCATAACTTATTAGGGCTATTGAGGTCTGACGTTTACCACCCCAGGCTGAGATATGCGACATATCTGACGAAGAGACCGGACTGTACGGTAGTGTTATTTATTGGATTCACAGGAGTATGAGCATGCTTGCTTGTTGATCTTCTGATCGCTCAATACCCGGGTGGCCATTACGTTTAGCAGACCGCTTGCGGCTTATGGGTGACTGATATGATTACCACCTACTACCGGCGTATTGACGAGTCTTTAGAGTCCTACACAGAAGTTTCCTGGCTCAAGCAAAACGAAATAGGAGAACATATGTGATATGTGCGGGGCCGAGATTAATACGAGTATGTGATACCATATTCTATTCTCGCGATATGTGATATCGGTCGGTTATATGTGATATAGCCGAGTTATCGAATCAAGTGTTGATTCGATAAGTTGTTACATTTGATATTAGTCGGTTGTATGTGATATAGCCGGATTATTAAATCAAGTGCTGATTTAATAATTTAATGTATAATTATATATTTGATATATTAATTTACATTAACTAATATTTGCTCACTTAAGCATTTCTTTTTCTCACTTGTGCATTTGGTATATATGTGATATATATTAATGTACATTTTTGTGTGTCATGCTAGATGATACATGTGATATGGGTGTATGAGACTAACACCATGCTTAACATAATGAGGGGTTTTATTTATTTAAAGTGAATTAAAATTGGATGGAAATTACTCACATGGTTGAAGCTTGTGGAAGCTTGGAGAATCATTGACTAAGTCCACCAATTTTGTTTTACTTAAGATATTTATTAACCTAACCATTATGATTAGCCATGGTTTAGTCTCTACATGAGTTAGTATATGATATTAACTCACCCATGGTTGTAATAAAATAATAGATCTTTTCCATGGTTGCTTTTCTTCATCTCCTTCCTCAAGCTCTCTAGCTTTTTGGGAGGTGAAGAAAATGAGTGAGAAAAATATTTCTAAAGTGAGCAAAATTCCTACTTCATCATCCTCTACTAGATTAGCCATTTAGTTTATGGTGTTTACTTCACTAATTCCATATTAGTGAAGAGGTATCTTGAGTTGGTGTCTCCTCGACGTAGATCATCTTCGGCCTCGAAGACTTCAAGTAAGCTTGTTCCTTTCATCTTATGGAGCCTTTCTAGAATCCAGGAGTTCACTACTTGGAGCGAAGGGACTACTACACGGAGCTATTGAAGTGAAGGACCGGTCTACAAAGGTTGTATTCCTTGTTCACTTAGATGTAAAGATGTTTACATTCTAGTATTGTCTAATTCTCTAGTTTAGATTCTAGGGTTAGGGTTATTTAGCATGGAAATTTTTGAAAATAGCATGGACGATGCCTCCCGAAACCTTGCTTTCGTGCTAGGCATCCCAACAATGTGTATATAAATATTCAGAGGACATTCTTGCTTGACATGATAGTATGCTATCTGGTTGTTCTTTATCTTGCATGTTCACTTGATCATGCTTATTACTCATTTGGTACATGTTGATAAAGCCCTTAGGATATTTGCTTGACTGCCGGGATTATAATGTAGATCATACTAGTGGGACATGTGTAGTTTATAAGTATATCCTTAAAATGATCCTAGTCGTGGAGGTATCGAGACGGGGCATCGATATTCCAGAGTAGACTAGCGTATATGTTTCTTGATCCATATGATGGGTGATGGATGATCCCATATCCATTGGTGTGGTGACACCAAAGATTGTTTACGGCTGCTCAGTGGAGACTGGGTACACTGAACGGAATCGCTGAGAACTCCTAAGTGGTATTATATCTATCGTCGGATAGCAGTTCTCAAGTGACACTGGTACAGGTTAGTCTGTAGACCCGAGATCGTCATAGAGTCTTGTGTGTCCTCCCACTGTACTTTGATCTCTACCCACCACGGCTCTACTGAGGCATGCAAACAGGTGGATTTTGGGTACAGTCCCGAGGCACATGGAGGCAATGAGCGATAGAAAGGGTTTCGTCTCTCCCGGTATTGGGGGTTGATGTTGCGCTATGCTCGATTGGCTATAACAAGAAGTCCCTGTCTAGGGCTGATGAGATTTACTGATAAGTGTTATCGGTAGTTTCTCGATCTGTTATAGTCCATATACCAGCATGACTTATTAAGTTATTGGGGTCGACGATACCATCCCTAGACTCAATATGCAGTATATCTGACGAAGAGACCGGACTGTACGGTAAGTGTTGCCAGTTGGCTCGACGGGAGTTTTGAAAGGTCCGCTTGTTTTTCTTCTGATCACTCATTACCTGGGAGCCGTTACGTACAGCTAGTGACGCTGACGGTTTTTGGGTATGTGATATGATCACTGCCTACTGCTAGCGTATTGACGAGTCTTAGAGTCCCACAGAGCGGTTTCCTAGCTTAGGCGAAACGATGTGGGGTGCATATGGGGATATGCACGGGAGCTTGATTAAATGAGAGTATATGATACCACATTTTAATCAAGCGTTTTCTATTGGTCGGGTCATATGTGATATGACCGGATTATAAAATCAAGTACTGATTTAATATTAATGACCATTAGATCATTTATTATTAAACCCTTTTCTTTTATGTGTATGCATGAATGTATGTATGTATATATTGATATGAATGCACACATACATGCATACTTGTGTCATGGTTGATGATACATTGGAGATGGAAATTCATGACTCACATGGAGAAATATTTATATATTTTGATTATTAAGAAAATGGAAAATGGGAATGAAATCATGGGGTACACTCTTCTTATGTTGACCTAAACCTAAACCATGGTTTCATTTTCCATTTGTTCTTTAGCTCAACATCAAAATATCTAGATATTTATTAACCATGGTTTTTGGTGAGTGTGACTCTCTCATTTATATTTTCTATTCTCATTATTATTGAGGGATTATCATAAAAGAGCTCAAGCTTAGCCATCTCCTTCTTCTTTTTCATCCAAGCTCTCTACCTCTTCAAAAGTGAGTGAAGAAAAATAAAAGGAATGGTTTTTATGTGAGATCACAACCCACATCACCAATCTATGTTAGTCTAGACCACTAGTGTAGATTGTTTGCTTCATTTCCATCTTGATCAAGTGAAGCTAGGAGCTTGAGCCAAGGGACTCCATGGTGGATCGTCGTGGACGTCGAAGGTTTCAAGCGAACCCGTTCAAACACCAAGTTGATCCAAGGAGTCACCAAGAGGGATGTCTACAAAGCTTGTAATTCTCCACTCTTAGTGTTAAACACTTGCTTGTATATGATACTTGCCTTTGTTACCCTAGATTTCTAGTTCGATTCATGGTTGGTTTTGCTTAGCACCTCTAAATTTTTTATTGTAGAATGTTTGATGCAAGACAAACCCTACAGAACTCAATAAATAAAGCTCATTCTCTCCTTAGACATGAATTATTCTAGAAAATATTTTAAGCCATCCCGTTAAATCTCCAACTACACGATTTCAGATGTATCCAAATAATATGAAAATTGGTATACTCATATTTCAAAGCGATCATCAGTGGATCCTTGGTTTCCTAACGAATTTCATGAAAGATTTTTCTATGTATTGATTGTTAAAATTGTGGAGAAATTTTCGAAAGACGTCTGATGTGAGGAGTACAGATGTTTGGACATACATGAGAGACATGTCAGAAATCCAGAGCAACGCCAAACGTCTGATGCTGAGGATGAAGACGTCTGGTCAAGACGAAACCAAAAAATAGAGCGTAACCATACATCAGAAGATGCTGAAATCCGATCCAGAGCAGCGGTAGACATCTAATGGTAAAGGTGAAAACGTCTGCCTAAGGAGAAAACGGAAAATCTGTGGTAATTTGAGTTTATCTCCTGTTTAAAAAAGGATTAGGGTTTTTCTATATATAAGGATCTCTCATATGATTAATGTACTTCCATTAAGAGAGACTATTGTATTGAGAGAGTGACGGCTTAGATCTAGAGAGATTTGAGAGAAATCTTCTAGAGTTGCTTGTGGGTGTATTTGATTCAAGATTATAGTATACTTTGCAGATTCCGCTCTGCCGAGGACTAGCCATACGGTGGGTGAATCTCGTTAACAAATTCCCTATCTTTTCTGGTTTGTTTGTGATTCTATTTTCTTATTCTCGCATTTTATTATTATTTATGATCTTTCATTAGTATCACGTTTGTTGTTGTGTGATTGTTTATCGTAGCATTGATTATCCGTCATAGGTTATCTCCCAACAACTGGTATCAGAGCCTAGGCTTGATACTTGATACCAACAACTAGTATCAGAGTGTGGTTAGGGAACTTAGGGTTCTACGATCTAGGTTAACGGTGAGTAACGACGCTTTTGTCCTCTTCCCCACTTTCTTAGATCGTCGTTTTGAAGACGTTCGTTCAGATGAAAAGAGAAGTTAAGTTTGCTACGACATAGACGAAAAGATGGTGGATGATAAGATAAGAATCGAGAAATTCAATGGTCACAATTATGGTTGGTAGCGCATGCAGATGAAGGACTATCTATTCCAAAACGATTTGTATCTTCCGTTGCTAGGCGAAAAGCCCAAGAAGATGTTCGATGAGGCATGAAATCTATTAGATAGGAAAGCCCTGGCAACGATTAGGATATCGTTGACTCCGTAAGTGGTCTTTAACATCTCAAAGGAGAAGACAACCATGGGGCTAATGAAGACATTATCCAAGTTGTATGAGAAGCCTTCGATATCAAACAAGATATTTCTGATGAAGAAGCTTTTCAACATGAAGATGGCAGAGAACGGTTATGAAAGTAGATGCTAGCACATTTACTAGGGATTTAATAAGAGCAAGTATGCAATTTTAAAAATTCTAGAGGGCTAAATCTACTAACTAGGATCAAACTAAAGGTTTATAGTTTTAAAGAAAGCAAACAAGAGTTTAACTAAGTGATAAAGAGCTACAACCTTTGTAGCCAAGTCCTTCACTTCTAAAACTCCGAGTAGTAGTCCCTTGAACTCTTTCTTAAAATCCGCTTGAAGAAATGAACTAGATTTCTCGAGGTCTTCTATGTCGAAGATGATCCACCTTGAGGCTACTCTAACTCAAGCTCACACTTCACTAATTAAACTATTAGTGAAGAGAACAAGCTAAACTAATTTGCAAGTATAGTTTAGGTTGATAAAGTAGGGTTCTTGCTCACTTAATTTTCTTTCCTTTTTTCTTTACTCTTGAATGAATAGTAATTCAAGAGAAAAGATGAAGAACATGAAGATGGAGATGACAATGAGATTGGGGATGAAGATAAGAGCAAATGAATGAACTTATATGAAAAAGGAAAAAGAAAATTGAGTCATGCAAACTAGCATGTTCCAAAGTAATGACTCATTCTTTCTTCTTATAAATTCAATTAAGTAAATCATTATCCTCTCATCTTTAACCCCATGTAATTCTCATATACACAACTCTTGTGTATAAGCAACCATGTCTCTCTCTCTCTCACACACAAATATATAAAGAGAAGAAAATATCAAGTGAGCATAATATTAGTTTATATATATATATATATATCAAATTATTAAATCAACACTTGATTTAATAACCCGCTTATATCATATATAAACTGGTTAATATCAAGTAACGCTATATTAGAATACGGTATCATATATCCGTATTTAATCAAGCTTCCGCACATATCACTATACATGCCCTACTTCATTTCGCTTGAGCTAGTAAATCTCTATGTGGGACTCTAAAGACTCGCCAATACGCTGGCAGTAGGTAATGATCACATCAAACACCTACAAGCACGTTAGCGGTATTAACTGCACGTAACGGCTACCCAGGTATTGAAAGGATAGAAGATCAACAAGTAAACTTATCCAAACTCCTAGTAGAGCAGATAAGCAACACATATCGTACAGTCTGGTCTCTTCGTCTGATATGTTTCATATCGGGTCTGGGGGGTGGTTGTTGGAGATAGTGCCCTCAGAGTCAATTATTAGGTCACAGGTACGTGATTGCAATGATTGATGGAGGACCTATCCCGGTAGGACAGTCTTACTCGAGATGATAGTATGCTATCTGGTTTACCTTTATCATCGTGTACTGCTTTAGGTGACCTGACAAGTTGCTATTACACGTTGATAGAGCCCCTAGGATTCTTGCTTGACCACCAGCAGCATGAGGGCGATCATATAAGTGGGAGCTGGGGTCTGTAAGCATAACCTTAAATGGTCCCTAGTCGTGTGAGTTTCGAGACAGGGCATCGATACTCCAGAGTAGACTAGTGTATACAGTCGAGACCCCGACGAGGGGCGGTGGCTGGTCTCACAAGCCACTGGTGTCAGTTGGTTCACCTAAGATGTATATAGGTGCTCATTGGGTTATGAGTACACCGGACAGGACTCGCCGGGAACATGCTAGTTGGTCATATACCAGACGTCAGATGGCAGTTCCCTGGTGACATGTGTACAGGTTAGTTCATCGACCTGGGGATCGTCATGTGTCTTGTGTGAGTTCCCACTGTACTTTGATTACTACCCTACCACGGCTCAAAGGAGTCGTGCAAACAGGTTTTAGTTGGGTACAGTCCCGAGCCACATGGAGGCAGTGAGCGTATCTTCAGGGGTTCGTCTCTCCCGGTATTGGGGGTGAGGTCGTGCTGTGTCTAGGAAAGCCATTACATGAGGCCCTCGGCCGAGGCAAGGAGATTTACTGGTAGGTATTCCAGTAGTATCTCAGGGTGTTCTGGGCTACACTCCGACACGACTTGTACCGCTTTTGGGGGTCTGACTTTTACCAACCCCCTAGGCCCGCCATGCGATACTCATAGACGAACGGACCAGACTGTACGGATATTGTCACTGACAGGCTCAGTAGGGTTGTCAGGCTGAGTTCGCTCACAGACCTCCCTTTTAGTCAATACCCGGTAGCCCGTTACGTATTGGCTTATACCTCTGACGTGCTAGTGGTTAAATCCACAACCAAGGTGTTGACGAGTCTTTAGAGTCCCCCACATTCTGTTGCTCAGCTTTCGGGCGAAAAGTTGTAGAGGCCGTATGGAGATATGGCAAGGTCCGATCAGATACGTGCGGTATTGCACGGATCAGGATCGGACAGTTTGTACTATAGGCCGTATGGATATATGGCAGGGTTCGATCAGATACGTGCGGTATTGCACGGGTCAGGATCGAACGGATATTACTAGCCGGCTTTGGTTTAAGCCGGATCCTAGTATAGTACAGTGTAGGTTTTGTCTCATTGCATTTGTATTTCGGTCGGAATACAAATGCGGGTGTGTATGCACAGTATCGGGGTTTTCCTGTAATTTATTACGGGATCAGTTTTCTGGAGTTGCCAGTTTGCTTTCCGTTTCGGCCAATTTCCTTTGTATCGTTCATTGGCCGAAGATTGGTGGAGGAGGGCATATTTGCATTTGTGCAAATAAGCATTTGTGGAGGGGGTCTTTTGCATATTGCCATGTCATGATCACTTGACTTTTTGACTTCATCATGGTTGCTCCATACCTTGACCTTTTGACTTGACTTCTTGTCATGATGACATGACTTTTGTGGACATTATTGTTGATGATGAGAGATGGTTGTTAGTTGAGTGTTGGTTTTGCCTTGTTATCATTGGTTCATATGATAACCTTCCTCTCTCTCTCTTTTGGATGATATGAGTATGGCTCCCATTATCTTTTGATACACACACTCTCACCCTTCCCCTCTTCCTCTTTTGATTTGGCCGACCATATGGGAGGGGGCTGCCCAATTTTTGGGGTGTGGGGTTTTGTTCATTTCATGTTCCCAAAATCCCCAAAAGTTCCTCCACATTGTTCTTGTATCATCCCTCCACCAAAATGGCATCTCCATAAACCCCAAATGAGACATAGTAATCCACACTACATTCTACAGCAAATCTTGGGCACGTCGAATAGCCAGCTTCGTTCCCGAGTTGCCTCGGCATTGAGGTGGGAGCCCGTAAAAGAAGTAGGCGATGTGGTGCACTTCCGGCGACGAGGTGGAGACTGGAGCTTCCGCAGGAGATCGGGACGACGACGAGAAGACCGGAGGACTTGGATCAGTCGGTATATCTCTCTTCCCCATCTTGTAGTTAGCTAGGACTAATTAATGGTTCGATCCGGGTATTAGTGCGCGGCGGTTTGCCAGTTCAAGTAAAATTTAAAGTTTATCACCGCTTCCGTATTTGGCCGTCGGATTGACGGCCGGGGCGCCGCCGTGCACTTACAGTGGTATCAGAGCCTCGCCATTAACTTAGTCTAGCTTGGTTTAATGTGTTTTGCATTCCCGATCGACCAAAATTCCAAAAACCGTATTTTGATCACATCAGTTTTCTGTTGGAAATTTTTGGTGTCGAAATTTTTTTCAGGTTGTAAAATAGTGATGTGCTTGAAGTCACAAGGCTACTGTAGAAATTCGACAGGGTGAGTCCACAGTGGAAGCGCGGAAACGCGGCCAAACCCCCCTTTGGGCCGCGGTTCCGCCGCACACTGTTGGGTTCCCTGCACCAAATTTCTACAGTATCTTTCTGGGGTTAAAATTGGGGTTTTGGAATAATAACATTGGACCCAGAATTTCCTGATCTGCTACAGTAATGCTTGGGGGCCCACTTGTTAAAATTTGATCGATCGGATATTTTAAACACATTATTTCATAGTATTTACATTATATCTGCGACCGAGAATGTCACTTGATCGATAAATCCTGTCTAACTGCTATAGCCCGGTTAGACGGATTTGCGAACGTGACTTTCACGTTGATGTTCTGTTTTTGCTGTGATGTTGCGGATCGGTCGTGGGGATAGCCTGGATGCAATGCTAGTACAGTTGTGGTTGTATTTTGTACATTTGATATTGCCGGGCGAGCGTCCGACATGTGGACTGCCGTCACTGCCAGTTTGTATTATTATTTTGGGGCACGACCAGGTTGCGGTCGATGTACCCGTTGTATGTATATTTTACTTTCTGTACTAGGATTACCCCGCGGAGGGGTGCACGGATAGCCGGGTTCTAGAGGGCAACAAGCCCGCATCTCATGGCATTGAGACGGAGGGGGCTTTACTCTAGGATTGGCGGGCTATTCGCCGCACTCGTAGGGGGTACAGGTTGACCCAGGAGGGGTGCCCAAGTTATCGGATTCCGTGAAGTGCTGGGTGGTCCATTCACGTTGCTGAAGGGGGCTGCCTCGCTTCAGGTTTTGGCGGGTAACTTGCCGCGCCCGTAGGGGTCTAGGATTTCATTGCGCAGGTTATCCACACGACCAGGGGAACGTCGGGTTTCAGTAGTGGCTCCGTAAAACCCGGGGATCCCAGATATCTGTATTGTTTCTATGATGCTGTTCATTTTCTGTGATGTTGCATTTTATCACGCCTTGAGCGAATATAATATATTGGTATATATATTAGTAGATGTTGTATATGTTTTGCATCCGCGCTAGTCCAGTCCCCGCTCTGTCGTTAGTTAGCTAACCTAACAGGTAATGACGGGACCCAGTGGCGAATGCGGATGGCATATACGTACATCAGTATATTTTCGTTCTTTTTGGTGTGATCAATTGATGGGACTGCGTTGATTCGGATCAATGCAAGTTAAAAACAAACCTAATCTGATGTTGTTGGAACACTTTTTCAAAAAGCTGTTATTGCAAGGATGTTCACTTTTGTTTTGCATCGTGGTATTTAGTTGGAATATCCTGCTCCTCAGTCGACGAGGCAAGGGCCGAGATCCCTTCACCGGGAGTGACCCCTTGGACAAAAAGTTTGCGTCAGGGCAATGACTTCACTATAGCCGATTACTTTTGCTTTGCACCGTGGTATTCAGTTGGAATATCCTGCACCTCATTCTACAGGGAAAGAGCCGAGATCCCTTCACCGGGAGTGACCTCTTTAGCAAAGGTTTTCGTCACTATATTTTCAAAAAGCTATCAGTTCCTTCGACGATATCAAGTTCTTTACGTTAAAGGTTTTCGCCAGAAACCATTCGTAGCCCTCCGTCGTTTCATATGGGTAGTCAATAGTATTCAAGCTGTGTTTGTTGGCCAAAGTCAAGGCACAGTGTTTGGTAGCTGTTGGTTATTCATATGCAGCATAGATAGATGCGTTGGTTTGGAACAGTCGTATAGCCTTGTTGGCCAAAGTCAAGGGCTTGTGCGGGTGGATTCGAATCAACCTGGAGAATGACGGCTAGAACTTGACATGTGACTTATGATTTGTTGGCCAAAGTCAAGGTCATAAGAGCATGGGGCAGAAATCACATCGGGAGTTTCAAAAGAACTGAAACTTGCCAGATATGCGCATACCTTCTGGAGTGTGACACCGTGAGCGGATTCCGTTACGTTATCATGCGATGATAGTTGGATCCCGATTCCCACTGATGAGTTAGTTTACTCCTCGGGTGACCCCGACTAATTCTTCTTTCAGGTTTGGAGGAGAATTTGACGGTACAGTGGGAGGTTTCCAGATTAGATAAATTGGTAACCATTCTGATCTAGGTTAGAGTGCACGCTGAGTGTTTCTTTTCTCTCTCTCTTTGGCAGCGACCATTGACCCGACCCTAAGACTATGACTCAGTGACCAAGTTGACTGAACCTTCTTAACACTGGCTTTTGGATTGTCAGAGTTGCAAACCTCATTGCCACTCCTACTTTCACCCTTTTCTCCAGGACACCCCGTATTACTACGAACGTCCACTTCCATTGGACAAAACCATCGTATGGTTAGATACGAACTCGAAGGAATTTATTCGAGGATGGTTTCAGGTTCTGGAGAAAACGGATAGGATTATTCAGTTGTCTTTTCCTTTTACCTTCTCTCAAGTTGCGAGTACTCCTTGGTTTAGGAGATAGTACACCTATTACGCAAATTGGATAGTCTTCTTCCAAACCTTAGGATGGTGTCGACCGGTAGGGAATGAAGAAAACCAATTAGCATAACGATGGTGTGCAGAAGGTATTAAGTTAAGACAAAGCAAGGGATTAGTAAGAGGGCAAAGTAAATTGCAACAGATATTCACGACCAAACCAAGTATTCCTTCGCCAATCCTAAATCACCTTTGTATTTCTCCAGGACACTCCGTATCACTACGAAGATTCACAGTTTATTTGGATACTCCATCGTATGGTTATATACGAACTCGAAAGGAACTTGTTCCAGTTCGGGGATGGATTCTGGTTCAGGAGAAATAGGAATAAGATTTATTCGGGTGTCTTTTATCCTCACCTCCTCTCGCATTGCGAGTGTTCCTAGGATTAGGACAGTACACCCATTATGCTTATTGGATAGTCTTCTTCCAAACCATAGGCTGGTGCCGAACGGTAGGGAAGGAAGAAAACCATTTGGCGTAAGGGGTGTGCAGAAGGTAAAGACTAAAGACATATGAAGGGATTTGGAGAGGTGGCAAAGGATTACACGGTTACAGTCGTGAATCTGGAAGAGGCATTACTAGGAATACCGGGATACCCCATCGAAACGTTTCAATGTTTCAGCTTCACTGTGTACTGTTAAAACAAAACTGATTTCCCGATTAGATACTTACTCCAGGGTATGTATTTACCAGGTATCATTCTCACATCTGTATGGTTTTACAGATGATGAGTGGGAGTAAGTTATTGGGAATTGGGTGATCATCCTCATTATATCGGGATTCGTTGTAATCAGTGATATTTGAGGAAGTCACTTGGGTTGTTTTCCGGTCGGCAAATATTTGGTTTTGAATATCCGCTGTTATGCACCAATTTCAAATTGGTATATCTGTACGTCTATTTTCATAGAGTGAGATATACCTTTTTGAAATTATGTCTGTGACATTTACCTATATCAGTGGATGGTTAGGTAAGGAGCATTAAACAGCGGTGTAATTCTTCTTAACCATAAGTACAGTTTTCAACCTACGACACACAGTGAATGAGCTATCAGACTCAAGGGACTTATACAGAGTATTGTATGTTGTCCAGGGTCCATCAGGACAGAGGGGTTGGTCCTCGTACTATATTCGGTTTACTTATAACTTCTCTAGTTTTTAGACAGGTATTTCTTGGAAACATAGGGTCCGAATTTTGAGAAGTTATAGGTATTTGAATAAAGTAGAGAACCAGGTATAGCAAGTATCGGGATTCTTCAAAGAAATCGAAGATGTAGACACTTGTGTATGGTATTCAGTTAATAGTAATGATAAAGAGATCTTACTTCTCTTTCAGGTTACTCATAAATGGAAGCATTCCTAAGTTGAGTAACGCTGATCGGCCTCCTTCCTTTTAGTTGACATGCACTGGAGACAGTTGCATGATTTGGATCTGGTTCAATTAAATCAGTGCCTCTGTTTCTATATTGGATATAGAACAGTTCATATCTTAACGATGTTAAGGTGCGGGGAGTTGTCCGGCTTATGATTAAAACCAGACACTGGACAACTCAAGGCACGATTCTGTAATGGCTGTTTGTGGGTTGACCCAGGCTATGACGAGGGTTGACTTTCTACCATCTGGATGAACAATAGCAATATTGTTCTAGACTCGCCACAGTTTTATTAAAAATGGATTTTTTCAGAAAAACAGTAGTGGGAGTATGGTAGAACTGGAAGTGATTCCAGAACCACAAACGATTACTGAAGATTTGATAAGGACCCTAAAGATTCAATCTGGATTGACATTCCATTGGCCACTCCGCAAATAAGGTGGGTAACTTCAGGCACCCGATAGGTACTACAGTAGCCTCAAGGACGGTGACAAGGAAGTTCTTGTTTACCCACAATTACCATTGCTGTTGTTCCAGGCTGCGAGACCCGGCGGGAGGATGAGTATAGCGTCGTTCTAAACAAGTTTTAGAAGTGTACGTCTATATGACTCTGCCAGAGGGTTGTCGTAGTCAGTGGGAGCAACGGAAGCATTGGTGGACAGGTAGCTTATGTCTATTTATAGACTAAAGCAAATATAGCGGAGATAGATCATCTATTTCTGACGTGACAGTCATAGGTTTGACTTCATCAGAATAGGGGATGGATCTGTTGAGAAGGAAGTAGGGTGTGATATCCTGGTATTTGGATGACATACACAGAGTAGGAAAAGAAACTCCTATACTACAGTCGATTATACTTTGGTCGTCACACAGTGGTTTCTCCACAAAGGAAATGGATTTTATATCAGACATACTGGTTACTGGATCTATGGTTTTAGATCTAGATTTGGGTGGTTTCCCAATTAAGGGTACTTAGACAGCATTCTAAGAGTATTTAGAATGGACGACTCCTGGCACGGTAGTGTACCTGCAGGTAATGGAGTCACCCTCTCTAAAGGTGTCCTACAGACTAAAGGGGAGAGGGATGTGCATGATTGGCAGATCACTTGCTCAGGCAATTGAGTCAATCATGAGATGTCAAGTACCACACAAGATGTTGTTCTTGCACTAGATGCAATAAGTTGACATTTGATCCAATCCTGGAGAAACAGTCGGAAGCAGTTTTAGAACATAAGTGGATGTTCTAGGGATATGATAACGATAGCCTCATGCAAGAGACAGTTATCATTCCAGGCTTCCAAGGTGACCTGGACGACATGGAGGTTGTCAGAGTTATAGTTTTTCCCTCCGATGAGGTGCAGTATTTTGGACAGGTGGTCCAAGGCAATACTGAGGGTGGCATGGTGCAGGATACTGATTAAGTTCAGATTGACGATACAGTCTAAGAAGTTTGGATTTGGAGTTCATTTATGAGCTAGGTCCCATCAGACATCCAGACACATTCTAAGACAGTTATTGCTCATTTCGGGAGATGGGTTTCTCCGCGAACTTGAGATATAGAGAGACATAGAAAGAAACAACAAAGCGGATCCACTCACTGGGGCTATTCCTCGAACGCAATAGTTTCGCAAACGAGATTTGTGAGGCTGACAAGTAGAGGAGTTGGGTGTTCGGTATCATACGAGCTGTGAGTATGCGACATCGCAATAATTAGCCTTGAGTGCAAGTGGGAGATTGTTGGAGGTAGTGCCCTCAGAGTCAATTATTAGGTCACAGGTACGTGATTGCAATGATTGATGGAGGACCTATCCCGGTAGGACAGTCTTACTCGAGATGATAGTATGCTATCTGGTTTACCTTTATCATCGTGTACTACTTTAGGTGACCTGACAAGTTGCTATTACACGTTGATAGAGCCCCTAGGATTCTTGCTTGACCACCAGCAGTATGTGGGCGATCATATAAGTGGGAGCTGGGGTCTGTAAGCATATCCTTAAATGGTCCCTAGTCGTGTGAGTTTCGAAACAAGGCATCGATACTCCAGAGTAGACTAGTGTATACAGTCGAGACCCCGACGAGGGGCGGTGGCCGGTCTCACAAGCCACTGGTGTCAGTTGGTTCACCTAAGATGTATACAGGTGCTCATTGCGTTATGAGTACACCGGACAGGACTCGCCGGGAACATGCTAGTTGGTCATATACCAGACGTCAGATGGCAGTTCCCTGGTGACATGTGTACAGGTTAGTTCATCGACCTGGGGATCTTCATGTGTCTTGTGTGAGTTCCCACTGTACTTTGATTACTACCCTACCACGGTTCAAAGGAGTCGTGCAAACAGGTTTTAGTTGGGTACAGTCCCGAGCCACATGGAGGCAGTGAGCGTATCTTCAGGGGTTCGTCTCTCCCGGTATTGGGGGTGAGGTCGTGCTGTGTCTAGGAGAGCCATTACACGAAGCCCTCGGCCGAGGCAAGGAGATTTACTGGTAGGTATTCCAGTAGTATCTCAGGGTGTTCTAGGCTACACTCTGACACGACTTGTACCGCTTTTGGGGGTCTGACTTTTACCAACCCCCTAGGCCCGCCATGCGATACTCATAGACGAACGGACCAGACTGTACGGATATTGTCACTGACAGGCTCAGTAGGGTTGTCAGGCTGAGTTCGCTCACAGACGTCCCTTTTAGTCAATACCCGGTAGCCCGTTACGTATTGGCTTATACCTCTGACGTGCTAGTGGTTAAATCCACAACCAAGGTGTTGACGAGTCTTTAGAGTCCCCCACATTCTGTTACTCAGCTTTCGGGCGAAAAGTTGTAGTGGCCGTATGGAGATATGGCAAGGTCCGATCAGATACGTGCGGTATTGCACGGATCAGGATCGGACAGTTTGTACTATAGGCCGTATGGATATATGGCAGGGTTCGATCAGATACGTGCGGTATTGCACGGGTCAGGATCGAACGGATATTACTAGCCGGCTTTGGTTTAAGCCGGATCCTAGTATAGTACAGTGTAGGTTTTGTCTCATTGCATTTGTATTTCGGTCGGAATACAAATGCGTGTGTGTATGCACAGTATCGGGGTTTTCCTGTAATTTATTATGGGACCAGTTTTCTGGAGTTGCCAGTTTTCTTTCCGTTTCGGCCAATTTCCTTTGTATCGTTCATTGGCCGAAGATTGGTGGAGGAGGGCATATTTGCATTTGTGCAAATAAGCATTTGTGGAGGGGGTCTTTTGCATATTGCCATGTCATGATCACTTGACTTTTTGACTTCATCATGGTTGCTCCATACCTTGACCTTTTGACTTGACTTCTTGTCATGATGACATGACTTTTGTGGACATTATTGTTGATGATGAGAGATGGTTGTTAGTTGAGTGTTGGTTTTGCCTTGTTATCATTGGTTCATATGATAACCTTCCTCTCTCTCTCTTTTGGATGATATGAGTATGGCTCCCATTATCTTTTGATACACACACTCTCACCCTTCCCCTCTTCCTCTTTTGATTTGGCCGGCCATATGGGAGGGGGCTGCCCAATTTTTGGGGTGTGGGGTTTTGTTCATTTCATGTTCCCAAAATCCCCAAAAGTTCCTCCACATTGTTCTTGTATCATCCCTCCACCAAAATGGCATCTCCATAAACCCCAAATGAGACATAGTAATCCACACTACATTCTACAGCAAATCTTGGTCACGTCGACTAGCCAGCTTCATGCCCGAGTTGCCTCGGCATTGAGGTGGGAGCCCGTAAAAGAAGTAGGCGATGTGGTGCACTTCCGGCGACGAGGTGGAGACCGGAGCTTCCGCAGGAGATCGGGACGACGACGAGAAGACCGGAGGACTTGGATCAGTCGGTATATCTCTCTTCCCCATCTTGTAGTTAGCTAGGACTAATTAATTGTTCGATCCGGGTATTAGTGCGTGGCGGTTTGCCAGTTCAAGTAAAATTTAAAGTTTATCACCGCTTCCGTATTTGGCCGTCGGATTGACGGCCGGGGCGCCGCCGTGCACTTACAGTGGTATCATCAAACCCCAATAACTCGATAGTCATGCAGATATGTGGCCTATAACAAATCGAGAAACTACTGATAAGACTTATCAGCAAATCTCATCAACCCTGGCCAGAGACTTGCTATTATAGCCAATCGAGCACAGCACAACATCAACTCCTAATACCGAGAGAGACGAAACCCCTCCTATCGCTCACTGCCTACTGTACCCAACTTCCACCTGTTTGCATGAATCATAGAGCCGTGGAAGGGAGGTAATCAAAGCACAATAGGAACCACACAAGCCATTATAACGATCTCGAGTCTACAGACTAACCTGTATAAGTGTCACCGGAGAACTGCTATCTGACCATAGGTATGGTACCATTTAGGAGTTCTCGGCATGTCCGTTCGGTGTATTTATTCTCCAACGGTACCTGTATACAATCTTTGGTTTCAAACACCAATGGTTGTAGGATCAACCATCGCCCCATACATGGTTAAGAAATCTACACACTAGTCTACTCTGGAATATCGATACCCGTCTCGATACTCTCTCGACTAGGAACAATTAAGGATGTGCTTGTGGACTACACAGGCCCCACTAGTATGATCTACATCATATTCCTGGTAGTCAAGCAAAATATCCTAAGGGCTTTATCAACATGTATCAATGAATTAGTAAACTAAAACAAATGCATGTGTTAAGATAAAGAGAAACCAGATAGCAAACTATCATGTTGAGCAAGAATGTCCTCTATATATGTGTGTGTATGTCTGTCTGTGTGTGTGTCCCCAAGCATCCACTATAATGTACAATAATGGCCTCTAGGGCATACATATCACTAATAATATCCCACTTGCCCTATAACCAGTTGTAGTATCGCATACCAAACATCCCAAAAAGTCTTTCGATCTGCGTCTGGGGAAGGGCCTTTGTGAGTGGATCCGCCGTGTTGTCCTTCGTGTCAACTCCCCTGACCTCGATTTTGCGGCGATTAACTATCTCCCGGATCAGGTGATACTGCCTCAGAATATGTCTGGATCGCTGATAGGACCCGGGTTCCTTGGCCAAAGCCACGGCTCCATTGTTATCACAATACAAGGCTATTGGATCAACAATGGATGGAACCATACCAAGTTCAGTGATGAATTTCTTCTTCCAGACAGCTTCTTTGGCAGCATCATTAGCAGCGATGTATTCAGCCTCCATTGTTGAGTCTACAACGGTATCCTGTTTGGAACTCTTCCAACATACCGCCTTTCCGTTGAGGGTGAAGACAAAACCCGAGACAGACTTGCCGTCATCCTTGTCACTTTGGAAGCTCGAATCGATAAAGAACTCTATTTGGAGTTCTCTGTTACCATACACCAAGAATATATCTTTAGTCCTTCGCAAGTACTTAAGAATGTTCTTCACAACTATCTAGTATTTCTCCCCTGGACCTGATTGATACTTACTTACCATACTAAGTGCGTAAATTACATCCGGTCTGATACATTACATCGCGTACATGATAGATCTGACTGCAGAAGTATATGGTATCATGTTCATGAGAGCGCTCTTCTCATCAGTCTTGGGAGACATCTTTTTGGAGAGGGTGATTCCCGAGCAAGCGAGTAAGTTACCACGGTTGGAATCTTCAATACTAAACCTCTTTAGTATGGTGTCTATGTACCTGGATTGGGACAATCCCAACATCCTTTTAGATATATCCCTATAGATCTTTATCCCTAGGATGTAGGAGGCATTACCCAGGTCTTTCATGGAGAACTTTTGTGATAGGAAGAGTTTGACCGAGTACAATGTAGGAAGGTCATTTCCTATCATGAGTATGTTATCCACGTACAATACGAGAAAAACAATCTTATTCTTTACTACTTTTTTTTATATATACAGGGTTCATCTACGTTTTTGATGATGTCAAACTCTTTGACTGCTACATCAAAACAGATGTTCCAGCTCCGCGATGTCTGTTTTAAAGCAGCTTGCACACTTTTCCGCTGCTCTCACAGTCTGTTTTGCTGCTATTTGGATGGAATATTATTCAATAGATATGCTGCTATTTTAAGCGCACATCCTCAAAAGAAAATAGGTAACTCAGTATTACTCATCATAGAGCACACCATATCTAATAGGGTGTGATTTCTCCGTTCCGATACACTGTTGTGTTGTGGTGTATACTGAGGAGTAAGCTGGTAGAGAATCCCATTCTTTTTTAGATAATCTCGGAATTCCGTACTTAAGTATTCTCCTTCGTGATCAGATCGAAGGATTTTGATACTTTTTCCCATCTAAGTCTCTACTTCGCTTTTATATTTTTTGAATTTCTCAAAAGTTTCAGATTTGTGTTTTAACAGAAACACATGTCCGAATCTAGAGAGATCATCTGTGAATGTAACGAAGTACGAGAAACCACCCTTAGCATGTGTAGATATAGGACCGCATACATCACTATGTATCAGTCCTAAGAATTCAGTAGCTCTTGCTCCGTGTCTTTTAAACGGAGTATTGGTCATCTTTCCTTTGAGATAAGACTGACAAGTTTCATAATATATAAATTCGAACGGATTCAAATATCCATCCTTATGCAATTTAGCTGGTCTAGTCGCATTGATATGATCAAGTCTACAATACGACAAGAAGGCTACGTTCATTTCTGAACTTTTCCTCTTGTGTGTGTTCTGTAAGTTTAAAACCGTATTTTGATTTAGAACGTATAAACCATTACAAAGCGTACCAAACTCAATCAACACTTGATTTAGGAAAATATTCATAACATTTTTCTCTAATGCAAAATTACATCCATATTTATCTAATAAAGAATTGGATATTATATTGCACATCATAGATGGTATAAGATAACAGTCGTTCAAAATCAATATATTACCAGTGGGCAATACAAGGTGATATTCGCATAGGGTTTCAGCAGCAACAATTGCTTTGTTCCCTACTCTGGGAGACATATCATCTTTTCCCAGTGCTCTACTTCTCTTTAACCCTTGTAATATATTATAAATGTAGGATACTGTTCCAGTATCCAATACCCAGAATGTAGAGCAGACTGAGAAACAGTTCTCAATAACTACCACACCCAAAAAATATGCATTAGAATATTCGTTCTTCATTAGGGCCGCGTAGAAATCTTTGCATTCCCCTATCCCTTACCCATATTTATGACTGTTGTCACAAGTTAGAGTGTAATCAACGTTCCCCAGCCAGTAAAATAAGCGGATTCAGTCAATGCATTATCTTGATTAAGACATGACATGGTCGCTACCTAGAGAAAGAGAGAGAGAGAAGAAACAGTTTAGCGTGCGCTCTTGAAAAATTAGAATGGTTATTATCTTATCAAATCAGGATGGCTCCAACTGTTTTTATCAAATCTTTCTTCAAACCCGAAAAGGAAAAATTAGCCGGGATTAATTACACCCAACAAGTTCGCTAATCGGTCAGTCAAGCTGGTGTTGGTACTCCGAGGAAGTCTCCCTGTGCTTTTATACGGAACTAATTAAATAATCTCATTTCCGCATAGGCATAACCCCGTTAACACATTTCTAAACACCTCCTGGATTAGCTAATTGTAAAGTGGAAAATTCTCCCGGGAGTAACTCGTACTCGCAGTGGGTATCGGGATCCAACTATCACATAGAAGGTATGCAATCTCATTGCAAATTTCAATACTTGAAATTCCTGATATGGTTTTTACCTCTTATGGCTTATGACCTTAAAATAGTCAAATAATCATAAGTTGCAAGTCAAGTTCAACCTGTCATTTCGTGATTAATTTAAATCCATCCATCCTACCCTTAACATAATCAACAAAGCAGTACGAATGATCTAACCACTCACATCTTATACTACAGAAAATCATCACTTAGCTACCAGTCACTGCGCCTTAACATAGTCAACAAACGCGGTACAAATACTAAGTACTCTAATTTTCTGAAATGACGGAGGGTTATGGCTGGTTTTGAAGAAAACCTTTAACTTGATGAACTTGATATTGTTTTAGAACCTTGTTATTTGAAAAGGAATGGTTTAAGCTCCACTTTAAAATCGAGTAGTTTTCAAAACAAGCCGAGTGGGTTGTAGCATATACTAGTTTTTACTAAAGAGGTCATTTCCAGTGAAGCGATCTAGGCTCTTTCCTCATTGAATGAAGTGTTGGATATTCGTAAATGAATACCTCTATGCAAAGAAAAAAACTAGAGATAACTTTTGAAAAATTTAGTTCTACAACATCTTTTAGGTTTTTTTTCTTTTCATTAATCTTATTAATGAAGTCCCATCATATAAATTCCTAACATCATAGAAGAAACGAAAATAAAACACACATATATGCCATTCACATTCGCTACAGGGACTCAGGTTTTCACCGTAAGGTTACTTAACTTATGGCAGAGCGGGGTCAGGACAAGCGCAGATGCAAAACATATATAGTGTCTACTAATATATCATATATATAAGTAGCATTCGTCTCACCCAATTATATGATCACATTACAGCACATCACAGCAGAAAAAAAACATGAAATATAGGATATATTAGAAGTTCCGTGTTTTAGATTAAGACATTAACAAAAACACGGATTCCATAGTCGTGATGAATAGCCAAGCCCACACCCCTAGACCTCTATGAGTGCGGCAAGCAACCCTGCCAATTCTAGAGTTAGACGACCGGTCTCAACTCCTCGTGATGGCCACCCTTTGGACTCTAGAACTCGGTTACTTGAGCACCCCGTCTTGGGTCTATTCTAATACGGAAAAGTAAATAATATACATCAAGATGAATACATCCTCACTCCCAGATGTGCCCTAATAAAAGAATATTATATACAATAATTTACATGAATGAAATTGAAAAACTCTCATCTTATATAAACCACCGGCTATTCAATCATGATGATCCAATATATCATATCAATACAGCAACACAATAACATCGCATGTTATCAACATAAGTAAATATGTGTACCCCAATGTCGTTGACGTATACCAACGAGATTGGGAATACGTCCAAATATTACACTTATGGTTGCAAAAAAGAAATGAAAACTACAACAATTAAAATCTGCAACTGTAGACATCATAAACCCGGATTATCTAATAGTCCGAATTTCATGTCTAACCACAGAATCCTTATATTTAAGTCTCGAATTGAAAATCAATTTCAATGATAAAGACGGGGAATTCAACAAGATTCCCGGAGAAAAAATCGAAGGTTCATCGGGAATGTTAGGGGATGGCCGCACCCCCAAGGCCGTCGACGAAGTGGCTTTTGGCGGAACACCATGGGACCCAAGTGGATGCTCTTGGCCATGGGGTTCTCCTATGGTCACTTTTTCGGGGCATAGGTGTGGCACTCATCTAGTATCTCCCGGCGAGTCTTCGCGTATGTTACGAAATTACGATGGAGTTTTAATCTAAATCTAAACTCCGTGGTAATTCAACAAGTGAGACTAAAAGGTAAGATTTATACAACTATTTTTCGCAAAACTAATTTATGTGGATTCAAAAAATTGTATCAAACAAACATAACATTTAAACGACGTTAACAATTCGATCGACTTTCTAATCAATAACAATAAGCAGAGATCTCAACCACTTAAGCCTCAACTTAAATACCCAGAAAATCCATTTTCTCAAAATAAAGCACTAGAAGAAAACCGGAGTCCTAAGGCTCTCAGTCGGCGGCAGATATGCAGCAAAGGCATAGCCTAGGTGGCGAATCTGCGGCGAATTTAGAGTTTTAGGGGATCCATTTTCTTATGGCACCATAAAAAAACCTACTTGATTTTCTAAAAAAATTAAATTTGAAAAAAATTGCAGTTTGAAAAAATGGACAGCAAGGTGCAAAATACGGAAAGAAACGATTGATCGAACACTTTAATTTCGTCTAAACTTTGCTTAAGCCACTAGTCTGGCTCTGATACTATGAAAGTAGATGCTAGCACCTCTATTAAGGTTTTAACAAGAGCAAGTATACAATTTTAAAAATTCTAGAGGGCTAAGTCTATTAATTAGGATCAAACTAAAGGTTTAGGGTTTAGAAGAAAGTAAACATGAGTTTAACTAATTGATAAGGAGCTACAATCTTTGAAGCGAAGTCCTTCACTTCTAAACCTCCAACTAGTAGTCCTTTGAGCTCTGTTTTGAGCTCCACTTGAAGAAATGAACTAGTTTTCTCGAGGACTTCTATGTCGAAGATGATCCACCTTGAGGATACTCTAACTCAAGCTTACACTTCACTAATCAAACTATTAGTGAAGATAACAACCAAAAATAAATTGCTAGTTTAGTTTAGGTTGATAAAATAAGGTTCTTGCTCACTTAATTTTCTTTCATTTTTCTTTACCCTTTAATGAATAGTAATTTAAGAGAAGAGATGAAGAACATGAAGATGGAGATGAGAATGAGCTTGGGGATGAGGATAAGAGCAAATGAATAAACTTATATGAAAAAGGAAAAAGAAAAACGAGTCATGCAAACAAGCATATTTCAAAGTAATTACTCAATATTTCTTCTTACAATTCAATTAAATAAATCATTAACCTCTCATCTTTAACCTCATGTAATTCTCATATACACAACTCTTATGTATAAGCAACCATGTCTCTCTCTCGCTCTCTCTCTCACACACACACATCATATATATATATATATATATATATATATATATATATATATAAAGAGAATAAAATATCAAGAGAGCATAATCTTAGTGTGTGTGTGTGTGTATCGAATTATTAAATCAATACTTGATTTAATAACTCGGTTATATCATATATAAATCGGCTAATATCAAGTAACTCTATATTAGAATACGGTATCATTTATCCATATTTAATCAAGCTCCCACATATATCACTATACATGCCCTATTTCGTTTGAGGTAGGAAACCTCTATATGGGACTCTAAAAACTCGCCAATATTCTGGCTGTAGATAATGATCACATCAAACACCTACAAACACGTCAGCGGTACTAACTGCACGTAACGACTACCTAGGTATTGAACGGATAGAAGATTAACAAGTAAACTTATCCAAACTCCCAGTAGAGCCTATAAGCAACACTTACCGTACAGTCTGGTCTTTTCGTCTGATATGTTGCATATCGGGTCTGGAGGGTGGTATTGTCAGACCCCAATAACTCGATAAGTCATGCCAATGCGTGATCTATAACCAATCGAGAAACTACTGATAACACTTATCAGTAAATCTCATCAGCCCTGGCTAGCGAGTTGCGATTATAGCCAATCGTGCATAGCACAACATCAACTCCCAATACCGGGAGAGACAAAACCCCACGTATCGCTCACTGCCTTCATGTGACTCAGGACTGTATCCAAGTACCACCTATTTGCATGATTTGGTAGAGCCATGGCAAGGAGGTAATCAAAGTACAGTGGGAACCATACAGGACACCATGACGATCTCGGGTCTACAGACTAACCTGTACAAGTGTTACCAGAGAATTGCTATCCGACAATAGGTATGGTACCATCTAGGAGTTCTCGACGAGTCCGTTTGGTGTACTTATTCTCTAATGAGCACCTATAAAATCTTTGGTGTCAAACACCAATGGCTGTGGGATCAACCATCGCCCTAGACAGAGTCAAGAAACGTACACACTTGTCTACTCTGGAATATCGATACACTGTCTCGATACTCACTCGACTATAAACAATTAAGGATATGCTTATGAACCACACATGCCCCACTAGTATGATCTACATCATATTTCTGGCTGTCAAGCAAAACATCCTAAAGGCTTTATCAACAAGTATCAGTGAATTAGTAAACTAAAACAAATACACATGTTAAGATAAAGAGAAACCAGATAGCATGCTATCATATTGAGAAAGAATATCCTGTGTGTGTCTGTATCCCCAAGCACCTATTATAATGTACAATAATGGCCTCTAGGGCAAACATATCACTAATAGATTCGGTGACAGAGCACTTGAACGAATTCAACAGCATGCCGAGCTAACTCGAATCGGTTTCAATTGTGTTTGAAGATGAGATTTAAGCCCTTTTATTCCTATGTTCATTACCCGAGAGTTGGAAGAACCTAGTTATGAAGGTAAGAAACTCGATCTCAAGGATCTTACGTTTAATGATGCGGTAATTTGCATATTAAACGATTAGATAAGGATAAAAGCTGTGAGTGGGAGTTCGGGAACTTCTGCACTTTCAATGGAGAATCACGGCAGAACGATGGAAAGGGGAAAATAGAAGATGGGCAAGTCAAAGAGCCGAGAAAAATCGAAAGGGAAGATCCAAGGCTGTTGTTAGAACTGCGGAAAGAAGGGTCACAGAAAAGTGAATGTAGATACTCTTGTGTAAGTCCATGATGCACGCCCTACGTGTCGCGGGGAGGCGGAATACTTTAAAAACGTTTTTCTCGCACCAAAAGAAAACTTGTTAGCTTTGCATCAAGAACTTGTTCCACTTTTGGATCTTGTTTAAACCTTAGCTAACAAAAACCTAGACTAAGAGAGAGAGCTAACTACTAAGTAAAAGAGTTATACCCTCGTTCCTAGTCCTTCGGGTCTTCAAGTTGCTCCTTGTTCCTTGGTTCAACCTTCTTATTGATCTCCTTTCTTGTGCTTCTTCTAGGTCCTTGCGGAGTTCGCTTGCCGGTCTTCTTTGCATCAAAGATGGATACACCTGAGGGCCTATGGTTATGCTCCAACCTCCATGAGATAACTTAGTGATCTTGCTTGCTAGGGAAGATGACTAAGTAGATGCAGAGAGAATGTGTATTGGACTATTTGATCTCAAAGCTCATTGTTTTGTAACACATGCAAGTGTATGAGCTTGAGGAAGAAGGAGAGAAGAAAACCTAGGAGAGAGAAAGCTTTTGTGATAATGATAATGAAAATGAGAAGAGGGAATGGCTAAGTCTTGAGCCAATAATTCAACTATGGTATTATTAAATCATATAATTTACAACCATGCTTGAATAGTGGCTCCAAATGAAATAAACAAATAATTAGCCATGCCTTCAACCCATTCCTATAATATCTCCTAATTTCCACCTCATTAATTCTTTAATGAAAAAGAATAAAACAATAATGAAGTGTCTCCTTATAGAAGGTCATTCTTGAGAATTTACAAGAATACCCTTTTCCGTATTTTCATACTCGTATCCGTATTCCGAAAAATACGGATACACTGAGATCAGTATAATCCAATACTACAATACTAGTATCCGGCTTAAACCAAAGCCCACTAGTATTATACGTCCGATCGTCATTCGAGTAGCCAGTACACGAATGCGATCGAAACCCTGTCATAAGATCATACGGCGTCTACATCGTCTCGCCTGATCCAGGAAAACCCTCTGTGTGGGACTCTAAAGACTCGACAGTACGCTGGCAGTGGGTTTAACCACAAGTACGTCAGTGGCACTAGCTGTACGTAACGACAACCCAGTTACATGTCGAAAAGGAGGCCGACGAGCGAACTTGCCCGTAACCCCTACTGAGCCTGTCCATGACAATATCCGTGCAGTCCGGTCTGTTCGTCTGAGAGTATCACATGTAAGGTCTAGGGTGGTGGAAAATGTCAGTCCCCTAATAACCGTACAAGTCATGTCAGGTTGGCTCAAGACCATCCGAGAATCTACTGGTCCGTCCACCAGTAATTCTCAATCATCCATGGGCAGGGATTTATGGTAATGACCAACCAATCACAGTGCGATATCGACTCCCTATACCGGGAGAGACGAATCCTTAACAGTCGCTCACTTCTTCCATGTGGCTCGGGACTGTACCCAACTAAAACCTGTTTGCATGACTCCTTTGAGCCGTGGTAGGGTAGTAATCAAAGCACAGTGGGAACTCACACAAGACAAATGACGATCTCAAGTCGACAGACTATCTGCACACATGTCACCTGAGAACTGCTATCTGACGCTAGGTATAATACCATCTAGTCAGTTCTCGGCGACTCCTGTCCGGTGTACTCACACCCAGCGAGCATCTATATACAATCTTAGGTGCACATCACCAATGGCTGCGGGACCAATCCATCGCCCCTCGTCAGGGTCTAAATATGTATACACTAGTCTACTCTGGAGCATCGATGCCCAGTCTCAATACTCCTGCGACTAGGGACATTTAAGGATGTGCCTATTGACCATCCATCTCCCACAAGTATGACTGCCATCATAACGCCGGTAGTCAGGCAAACACCCTACGGGCTTTATCAACATGCATACAATATATGAAATACAAAGTAAAATATATCACATGTTAATATAAAGACAAACCAAATAGCGTACTATCATATCAAGCAAGATCGTCATTTACATACATATCCCTAGCATCCAATACAATGAAGGCCTCTAGGGCATATATATCCAACAATCTCCCACTTGCACTAAGGCATGTAATTGGCGCAATGAGTACCCACTGTCTGCACTAGATCCAGTTGCTGGCGTACCGCATGCCCAACATCTCAAACAGCTTCTCGAACTGGACTTGAGGGATGGCCTTGGTGAATGGATCTACCGTGTTGTCTTTTGTGTCCACTCTCCATACCTCGATCTCCCGGCGATCCACGATCTCCCAGATCAGGTGATACCGCCTCAAGATATGCCTGGATTTCTGATGGGACCTTGGTTCCTTGTCTAATGCTACAGCCCCATTGTTATCATAATACAAAGGTATTGGATTGGCAATGGACGGAACCACCTAAAGTTCAGAGATGGACTTCTTCATCCAGACAACCTCTTTCGCGGCATCGTTAGGAGCTATATACTCAGCCTCCATAGTTGAGTCTGCGATGGTATACTGTTTGGAACTCCTCCAATATACCGCCCCTCCATTGAGGGTAAACACAAAACCCGAAACGGATTTAGAGTCATCTTTGTCACTTTGGAAGCTGGAGTCGGTAAAAGCCTCGACCTGGAGGTCCCCATTACCGTAAACCAAGAATATCTCCTTATTCCTTCTCAGGTACTTGAGAATGTTCTTTACCGCTATCTAATGCTTCTCACCTGGGTCAGACTAATACCTGCTTACTACACTAAGTGCATAAGCTACATCTGGTCTGGTACATAACATCGCATACATTATGGATCCTACTGCTGAACCATAGGGTATAATGCCCATGCGAGCCCTCTCTTCATCAGTCTTTGGAGACATCTCTTTGGAGAGGGTGATCCCGTGACGAGCAGGTAAATTACCGCGCTTGGAATCTTCCATACTAAATCTCTTTAGTATAGTGTCAATATACCCGGACTGTGAAAGTCCCAACATCCTTTTGGATCTATCACGATAGATCTTAATACCCAGAATGTAGAATGCATCTCCCAAGTCTTTCATAGAGAATTTCTGTGACAAGAAGAGCTTTACTGATCGTAGCATAGGGACATCATTTCCTATCAGTAGTATGTCGTCGACGTACAAAACGAGGAAGACTACTGCTCCTTCTACAATCTTCCTATAAATGCATGGTTCATCTACATTTTTGATAAAGTCAAATTCTTTGACCGTCTCATCAAAGCAGATGTTCCAACTCCGCGATGCTTGCTTTAATCCATAAATGGATTTAAGCAACTTTCACACCTTTCCGCTGCTCCCACTGTCTAAGAAACCTTCTGGTTGATCCATGCAAACACTTTCTTCTAAATGTCCATTTAGAAAAGCTGCTTTTACGTCCATCTGCCAGATTTCATAGTCATGGAAGGCAGCAATGGCAAGCGGGATCCGAATGGATTTAAGCATAGCTACTGGTGAAAAGGTTTCATCATAGTCCAATCCTGATCTTTGATGAAAACCTTTTGCAACGAGTCTAGCTTTGTAGGTTTCCACTTGTCCAAATGCACCAATCTTCTTTTTGAAGATCCATTTGTATCCAACTGGTTTCACCCCAGGAGGAGCAACATCTAAAGTCCATACTTTATTGGTGTACATGGATTCCATTTCGGATCTCATAGCATCCAGCCACTTCACTGAGTCTTTACTCGTGATAGCCTGCTAAAAATTAGTGGGCTCATCATCATCGATGATGCAATCTTCTCGATCCCCATTTACAAGAAACCCATAGTATCTTTTAGGAGGACGAGAAAGCCTACTAGATCTGCGGAGTGGCGTTGGTTCGTCGGGCTCTATTGAAACCTGAGGTTCTACTAAGTCCTCGGCAGTAGTTTGAGGTTCTGGAATTTCTTCCATCTCTACCGCACTCCCACTAATTTCTTTTGCATGAAATTCGCTCTCTAAGAAGACAATGTGGCGAGCGACAAACACCTTTTGTTCTTCAGTATGGTAGACAATATATCCCCTTGAATGCTTGGGGTATCCTACAAACTTGCACAAAACCGATCGTGCCTCGAGCTTGTCTAGATTATGCTTTTTAACAAATGTCGGACACCTCCATATCTTGATATACTTGAGACATGGTCTCTTCCCGCTCCACATTTCATATGGAGTGGTAGGCACAGACTTAGTTGGAACTCTATTCAATAGGTATGCAGCTGATTCTAGCGCAAAACCCCAGAAGGAAAGTGGCAACTCAGCACTACTCATCATTGAACGTACCATGTCCGGTAGCCTGCGATTCCTCCTTTCTGATACACCGTTATGCTGAGGTGTATACGGTGGAGTAAGCTGAGAGAGAATTCCATTCTCTTTTAAGCATTCAAGGAAACTGGTACTTAAGTATTCTCCACCTCGATCAGATGAAGTGTCTTGATGCTTTTACCAGTTTGTTTCTCCACTTCATATTTATACTCCTTAAATTTCTCAAAGGCCTCGGATTTATGCTTCATAAAAAACACATGTCCATACCTCGAGAAATCATCAGTAAAAGTGATGAAGTAGGAGTGACCGCTTCGTGCATGTGTAGACATCGGACCACATACATCGCTGTGTACAAGTCCCAAGAGTTCCGTGGCTCTTTCTCCGTGTCCGGCGAACGGAGATTTGGTCATCTTTCCTTTGATACATGATTGACAAGTTGCATACGATGAATATTCAAACGGATCCAAGTATCCATCTTTATGCAACTTAGTCAACCTTGTTTCATTTATATGACCAAGTCTACAATGCCATAGGAAGGCTTGGTTTGAATCTGGAGCCTTCCTTTTAAGCGTGTTTTGAATATTGAAAACTTGAGATTGATTAAGTATGTATATGCCATTTTCAAGTGTGCCAAACCCAATCATTTCTTGATTTAGGAAAATGTTCATGACATTTCTTTCAAGTGCAAAATTATATCCTTCATTAGATAACAAAGATACTGATATAATATTACACAGCATACTGGGAATACAAAAACAGCTGTATAACACCAAAATGTGCCCACTAGTCAACCCCAAGTGGTATTCCCGCATTGCAACAGCATCTACGTTTATTCCATTGCTCATCCGGAGGGTCATATCACCTGTCTTCAGTGCTCTACGGTTTCTCAGAGCCTGCAAAGAATTACAGATGTGAGAACCAGAACCGGTATCAAGTACCCATGATGTAGAGTTTACTGAAAGACAGTTTTCGATTACAAACACACCTGAAGCAGAAGCAGCAGCTTGCTTCGTGTCCTTGGCTTTGAAAGCCATGCAATCCTTCTTCCAGTACCCTTGCTTGTGACAATAGTAGCATTCATTCTTATCTGCCTTCACCCTTCCTGCCTTGTTCATTCCCTGCACCTTCTTGACCCCGCCTTTCAGTTTGGTGGTCCCCTTAGCTTTCGCTGTGGATTTAGAAGAGGATAATTGGCCAACATACAGAACGGGGTTCTTCTCTTTTTTCAAGGAGGTCTCTGCTACCCTCAACATATTGAGGAGCTTTGGAAGATCAACTTCCATTTCGTGCATGTTGAAGTTCAGCACGAACTGATAGAAGGTGTGGGGAAGGGACTGCAAAATCAAGTCGATGTACAACTCATTCTCTAGCACGCATCCCAGGTTTGCAAGTTCCTCAATGAGGCTGATCATTTTCAGGACGTGCTCTCCTACAGGTGATCCTGGAACTAACCTCATCTGGAATAGTTTCCTTGAGGTCTCGTACCTTGCGATACGGGAGTGCTCTCTATACAGTTCCTTGCAATGGAGAAAGATGGATATAATATCCATACTTTTGTGCTGTTTCTAGAGTTCATTATTCATGGACGCCAGCACGATACACTTAGCTCTCTCGCAGTCTAGATCCCAAGTTTTGCGGACCTCCTTGTCCGCAACTGAGGAATCTGGTCCTGGGATAGGGGTGGTAACATATGCAACTTTGTCATAAGTCAGTGCAATGTTGACGTTCCTTAGCCAATCTTTATAGTTTGGCCCGGTCAGTGTATTCTTTTCAAGTAATAGTTTTAGTCCTGTTATGGTAGCTGCCAGAGAGAGAGAAAAGAAACACTCGGTATATGCTCTTGCAAGTTTAGATCAGTTTATTAGTTTATCTAAACAGGATAGCTCCCACTGTTTCCTCAAATCCTTTTTCAAACCCTAAAAGAAGAATTATTCAGGATTAATCGCACGTCACAATACTTGCTTAACCTTTCAGCCAGGCCAGTGTTGGTACTTCGAGGGAGGTTTTCCAACGCTTTCGCGAAGTTCCTTAATTATATAATCTCTTTTCCCTGGAGGCGTAACCCCACTAACACCTTTCTAAACACCTACTTGGTTTATAGCATTGATTGTTAAGTGAGAAAATCTCCCGAGAGTAATCCTACTCATCAGTGGGATCGGGATCCAACAATCATCGCATGATGCCCTAGATGGAAGCCACTCTAGTCACCACACTCCATAAGGTATGCTAAATCTGCAAGTTTCCTTTATGTTTGAAACTCCCGATATGATTTTTACCCCAAGCTCTTATGACCTTGACGTAGGCCAACAAATCATAAGAAGCAAGTCAAGTTTTACCCGTCGTTGTCCTGATTAATTTAGATCCATCCGTACTCGCCCTTGACGTAGGCCAACAAGGCTGTACGACTGTCCTAAACTAATGCATCTATCTGTGCAACAAATAAGCAACACATTGCTACCATACACTATGCCTTGAATTAGGCCAACAAACATAGCATGAATACGATGTGCTGTTTATTTGAAACGACGGAGGGTTACGGCTGATTTTTGGCGAAACCGTTAACGTAATGAACTTGATATAATCGAAGGAACTATGATATCTTTTTAAAAGAAGTGGTTTAAGCTCCTCATTTAAAATTTGCTTTTTGAAGAAAACTGAGTGGTTTTGAAATTGTTCCAACGATTTAGTTTAGGTTTATTTTCTTTGCATTAATGAATTAATGTTGTCCCATCATTTAATCCTACCATTGCAGAAAACAACGAAAATACACGCATATGCCATCCGCATTCGCCGCTGGGCCCAGTCATCACCCGTTAGGTTACTTAACTAATGACAGAGCGGGGGCTGGACTAGCGCGGGTGTAAAACATAAGCAACACTTAATAAATATCATATATAGATATATCCATTCGTCGCACGCAATAATAGGCATTCCAGATCACAGATGAATATATTGGATATACTAGGAATTCCGCACTTAGTTTAATCCCATAACGAAGGACGGGTTCCACGGTCGTGATGAATAGCCAAAACCCCACCCTAGACCCCTACGGGTGCGGCGAACTACCCGCCAAGTACCAGAAGTGAAGCAGTCTTCCTCAACAACGTGAGTAGGCCACTTAGCACTTCAAAATACCTGGTAGTTTATGCACCCCACCTTGGGTCTATCCTAGGAGCAAAAACAGTAAAAGAAAATAATACAACGGTGGATACAACCTCAACCCGGATGTGCCTTGCAAAAATAATATTACATCAATTTTACAAATTACATTGAATGAAAGAAAAGAAAACACTCGTCTCACACCCCCCGTCTATTCATCATCGACGATCCAATAAGATTCATATACACAAGCCAATCAAACACAAATATATGCAACCCCCGCTAACCGGCGTATAGCGATTAGAGGACGTTTTGAAACACATATATTATCACAGATAAAAACTTAAAAATATAAACGACAGTAAAAAAATACGACTTCGAAGCACTACGAGATTGCCACAGAACAAGTTTAACAGTGCAGTCGAAATTGGCAATTTTAAACAACACCTGAAAACCCAAATCCAAGACACAAGAACACAGAACAAAAATCAAAGCAATCCCACCCTGCAAAACCGGCCTCGCCGGAAATAAAAATAATGTGGCCGGCCTATTTTCGGTGGGATGGCCTCGTTTTTGTTCTGTGTTCATTTGACACTAAAAGGAGCACTCTGCAACTGTTTGAAAAAATTTTAGAGGCTCTGCAAAAATCGACAGAAACTTGGATTCCGTGTTTCGTTGTTTCATAGTTGTTTCGGTTTCGTAGTTTCTTACTTCGTTTAAACTGTTAGCTAGGGTTTAATTAGGCTCTGATACTGGTGTAAGTCCATGATGCACACCCCACGTGTCGCGGGGAGGCGGAATACTTTAAAAACGTTTTTCTCGCACCAAAAGAAAACTTGTTTTAGCTTTGCATCATGAACTTGTTCCACTTTTGGATCTTGTTTAAACCTTAGCTAACAAAAACCTAGACTAAGAGAGAGAGCTAACTACTAAGTAAAAGAGTTATACCCTCGTTCCTAGTCCTTCGGGTCTTCAAGTTTCTCCTTGCTCCTTGGTTCAACCTTCTTGTTGATCACCTTTCTTGTGCTTCTTCTAGGTCCTTGAAGAGTTCGCTTGCCGGTCTCCTTTGCGTCAAAGATGGATCCACCTGAGGGCCTATGGTCAAGCTCCAACTTCCATGAGATAACTTAGTGATCTTGCTTGCTAGGGAAGATGACTAAGTAGATGTAGAGAGAATGTGTATTGGACTATTTGATCTCAATGCTTATTGTTTTGCAACACATGCAAGTGTATGAGCTTGAGGAAGAAGGAGAGAAGAAAACCTAGGAGAGAGAAAGCTTTTGTGATAATGATAATGAAAATGAGAAGAGGGAATGGTTAAGTCTTGATCCAATAATTCAACCATGGTATTATTAAATCATATAATTTACAACCATGCTTGAATAGTGGCTCCAAATGAAATAAACAAATAATTAGCCATGCCTTCAACCCATTCCTATAATATCTCCAAATTTCCACCTCATTAATTCTGTAATGAAAAAGAATAAAACAATAATGTGGTGTCTCCTTCTAGAAGGTCATTCTTGTGAATTTACAAGAATACCCTTTTCCGTATTTTCATACCCGTATCCGTATTCCGAAAAATACAAATACACTGAGATCAGTATAATCCAATACTACAATACTAGTATCCGGCTTAAACAAAAGCCCACTAGTATTATCCGTCCGATTGTCATTCGAGTAGCCAGTACACGAATACGATCGAAACCCTGTCGTAAGATCATACGGCGTCTACATCGTCTCGCCTGATCCAGGGAAACCCTCTGTGTGGGACTCTAAAGACTCAACAGTACGCTGGCAGTGGGTTTAACCACAAGTACGTCAGTGGCACTAGCTATACGTAACGGCAACCCAGGTACATGTCGAAAAGGAAGCCGACGTGCGAACTCGTCCGTAACCCCTACTGAGCCTGTCCGTGACAATATTCGTGCAGTCCGGTATGTTCGTTTGAGAGTATCGCATGTAAGGTCTAGGGTGGTGGAAAATGTCAGACCCCTAATAACCGTACAAGTCGTGTCAGGTTGGCTCAAGATCATCCGAGAATCTACTGGTCCGTCCACCAGTAATTCTCAATCTGCCCTGGCCAGGGACTTATGGTAATGACCAACCAATCATAGTGCGATATCGACTCCCTATACCGGGTGAGACGAATCCCTAACAGTCGCTCACTGCCTCCATGTGGCTCGGGACTGTACCCAACTAAAACCTATTTGCACGACTCCTTTGAGCCGTGGTAGGGTAGTAATCAAAGCACAGTGGGAACTCACTCGAGACAAATGACGATCTCAAGTCGACAGACTATCTGCATACATGTCACCCGAGAACTGCTATCTGACGCTAGGTATAATACCATCTAGTCAGTTCTCGGTGAGTCCTGTCCGGTGTACTCACACCCAGTGAGCATCTGTATACAATCTTAGATGCACATCACCAATGGCTGTGGGACCAATCCATCGCCCCTCGTCAGGGTCTAGATATGTATACACTAGTCTACTCTGGAGCATCGATGCCCAGTCTCGATACTCCTGGGACTAGGGACATTTAAGGATGTGCCTATTGACCATCCAGCTCCCACAAGTACGACTGCCATCACAACGCCGGTAGTCAGGCAAACACCCTATGGGCTTTATCAACATGCATACAATATATGAAATACAAAGTAAAATATATCACATGTTAAAATAAAGACAAACCAAATAGCGTACTATCATATCAAGCAAGATCGTCATGTACATACATATCTCTAGCATGCTATACAATGAAGGCCTCTAGGGCATATATATCCAACATCTTGAAGAAAGACTTGGATGAAAAGGCAGATGAGAAGGAAGTCAATGTGGTGTCTACATATGAACAAGGGGAAGATGGGTGATTAGTCGAAAATACTGCATCTTTTAACCGGCAATTTCCCTATCATTTGCACTCATCTAGAAGTGTTCGGCATTCATATCGCACATAATAGCAAATCAGTCGTTAAATATCAGATTGCATGTGTTAGACTCTAAAACCGGTACTATGAAGGAAATTGACTGCATTTCATAGCATGGCATCATTCCTGTATATCGCAACTTGTGTTTCGAAGTCTATGCAGGACATTACAGAAGATCGGTCAATTTACAAAACAAAGACTGCTAAAGAATACGCCAACTCAAGGATTTGGAATCTGGTATTGTTCTAAGAAGAATTTAGAGATTCAACATAGCAGGAAATACATCAAAAGACAACACAAACCAACAGAAGTAGCATGAAGCTCCAAAGCTGCCATACGGCCGCGGAACCGCGGCTGGAGCCACCTTGCGCCGCGGTTCCGCGGCGATGCTGCCACGTCAGCCCTCCAAATTTGCTGCAATATCTCCACCTCAGCTCTTATGGCTCTTCAAGACACTATATTTTCCAGAAGACTCCAGAAGCTTCTGCCAGTTCAGCAAACTAGGGTTTCTAAGCTTAAACAATCCTAGCTTAAAGCCTAAGCTAAGCTCCTAACCAACTTACAACAAACTTTTGGAGGGAATTGCAATTTCAAAACCTAGACCTAGGGTTTGGAAAACCTATAAATAGACCCCTAGGCTCACTTATAAAAATATCATCTATCATCTAGATCCCATCTCATTTTAGAAATCAATTTTGTGGGTTAGTTGTTGATTAGAAACCCTAGTTCTTCATTTACCTACATTCTTGCCACCTCCAAACCCTAACCCTAATCCAATCTAGAAATACCCAATTCAAGATCCATGGAGATCAAGCAAAGCAAGTCATCAAGCAACCTTATGAAGCAAAGCCGGTATTCAACGGAGCATGAGATCGAAGCGATCCAAGACTCAAGAAGCCGAGCGATGCAAGATTCAACGAGCGAAGCTCCTACCTCTTGTAAATCTCGAGAGTTGTAACTACTTGTTGTTGTAATAAAGGTGAAGATTCTTTAACTTGTGTACATTTCAATTCAAGCATTATGATTCATTTAGATTCTTGAATATGTACTTTGTGATGATGCTTGAATAAAACTCCGCTCGTGGAGGAATCGAAAAAATTGTAATATGATGATGTTGATGAATTGTTAAATGTTTTCTTTAGTCTTAAAACAATTGTAAATTCTTGAAAATCGATTGATCGATGATCTAGGTCGATGCGAATGTGTTCTTGATTCCTTTCGCACGATCTAGAGATCGATCATTGATCATTCGACTTCAAGAAGCTATCTAGTGAATGTTATTCATCGAAAGGACAAAGGATAGGATGAGGAATCCTAATTCCTCGCAAGATCCTTGATCCTCGATGATCGATTTGGCATCAATATGTTACTAGATAAGAAATTGTAATCTTGAATCTTCATCACATCTACAATTTACTCGATTCCTACGAGCTTTACTTCAAATCTTGAAACCCTAAAGTGATTGGAATTCTATTGAAACTCGATTCTCAATTTTTATCATTTTCTTGATTCTTGATTAGAATAGTGACACAAGAAACCCATCGATAAAAATCTTCAATCATGTTTTCTTTTCTTTTCTATTAACTTTTCAATTCAAACAAATCAAAATTACAAACGAATCGCACAATCCCTGTGGACGATCCGCACTCGCTAACGATCTACATCCGACACCGTTATTGATTGCGGTCAAAATATTTTTGGTTGTGATTTCTATATTCATTTTCTAAACCGACAACGGAAAATAAGATTAATCAAATGGCGCCGTTGCCGGGGATCATTTGATTTGATACACACAACAAAAATCATTCAATCAAATGGCGTCGTTGCCGGGGATCGCGCGCTAATTCGTTTTATATTGAAATTTGAATTGAAAGATTTATTCCATTATAATTTTGTAATCAAAATTTACGCAAAATCTAAACAATTTGTTGTGGTTTGTTACAAGGAGATCTGGAGCTTGCTATGAAATTGGAAATTTTTTTGGAGATTTCCAGAGAGCTGAAGGAGTGAACAGAAGTTCACTGTTAAAATTTGGCGCAGAGATCAGCACAGACGACCGCGTTTCCGCGGTGGGAGCCTCTTATTGCGGCGGTTCCGCGGCTAGGTGAAGGCCCGTCGGTACAAAATTTTCTCTGTAAGCTTCTATCCTTCTTATCTTCTTTTCTGTCTACTCCTAATAACAAATTTCTGCAGGTTTCTTTGGAAAAATCGCAGCGCCGCAAAAAGCAAATTAAAATTGTGCGTGTTTTTGTTTCTTGGTTGTTTGCATTATAAATACGGATATTAAGGGGCACGGCCAAATCCAAATTAGGTGGGGAGTTCATTACCCTTCCTAGGCCCCAAAAATCATAAAACTTGCATCCGCATTGACCCACATTAACTAAAAAATATCTAGAGATGACTCTAAGGACCATCACGCTCACTTAAGACAGAAGAAGGCCGTGGGTAATTCATTTCTTATCCGCGTTTTCTTGTAGTGTCTAAGGCAAGTGTGTCGAAGGCTAGTGGTTATTAATTAGGCCCACTACTTACGTAGTGGAGTACCTTCCCACTTACCTGGCCACAGGGGGACAAAGAGGCAGTGGAGGATTCTATCCTGCGACTTGTCTTTCGGCAGTTAGGAGCGGTCTAGTGCCGGACTTAGGTGACCACTAGATTCTAGGGTTTTGTTGCTGCATTTGTTGTGCTCGCATCATTTTTTCAAAAAAATCCGTCCCTTTTTCAAAGCAAACACCGCATTTATTCATACCCCTAATTATAAGCCACGCTGCCACTTGTACTAACCCTTTTAGTACAAGATAGGCTGGACACGGGATTCTATTGCCCGTTTAGTCCGCGTACCTCCTATCGACTCCGAAGTCGATATTTTTACATTTACCTTTCCTTTACCCACTACCACACCCACACCGATGGATCCGTCTCCATCGAACTTCTTTTCCACTAATCTGCCGCCGTCCGTTGGGGCGCAGAATCCACCCCGCATCTCTCTCCAGGGGAGGTGCTACCCCATTCGAGGTCCTCTTTCGACCTGCTTATCCACACCACCAGCCAACGGGGATAATTTTGAGATTAAACCCCAGTACATCAATCTTTTACCCAAATTCCACGGACTCGAGACTGAGGACGCTTACGTTTTCATCATAAAATTTGAAAACGTATGCGCAATGATGGGTACGTCACAACTTTCAGTGGATGCTAGCGTCTACGACTTCTTCAATTTACTTTGTGCGATATAGCCGAGAAGTGGCTATATAACACTACCGCACACTCTATTACGAATTGGGAAGAATTCGTCGCGGCATTCCTTAAGAAATTTTACCCAATGCAAAAGACAGCTCGAATCCGTAGCGAACTAAATCAATTTACCCAGCTTCCTACTGAACCATTTTCAAAATGCTTTGAACGTTTCAAGGATCTATTGGTTCAATGTCCTCATCACGGCATCCCGAGATGGGATCTCTGCCGAATCATATATGAGGGCAGTAACCCAAACACTAAACAGAACCTTGAAAACATGTGTCAAGGTACTTTTATGACCAAGGATGATGGGGAAGCTTGGAAATTTTTAGAAGAGTTCGCTGAAAAGTCACTACAGTGGGAGAGTGGAACCCAATCATTGAATAGGGGTGGCGTACACCAAATAGATGTGTCCATATGTGTTCGAGCTGAGATGGCAGCAATGCAAAAGAAGCTCGAGGCTATGGAACACAAATTTGCAGCAGCCTCCCTAAACCCAGTGTCGCTCCCCAAAACTGTTTGTGGGTGCTGTTCTGATCCGTTTCATTTAACGGAAGAATGTCCATTAAACTCTGCGTTTCAAGGTCACAAGCATACTAATGCCGCATTTCAAAGACCTAGAAACGATTCATATTCTTCCACGTACAATCAGGGTTGGAGGAATCAGCCAAATTTTGCTTGGAACCAACAACAACAATCTCAAAACACGGTTCCAAGCCAAAATAATTTTCAAAGGGCTCTTCCTCCACCACAGCAACCCCTTCAACTCACTCTGCACCCCTACCAGTCACAAAATTTCCAAAATCAGGTCAACACTCCTACACAGTCTAATCCTATGACCTGTTTTGACGAGTTCTCTCAATTCACTCAAACCATGAAATCACTCTTGTCAAATTTCATAGAGGTTTCGGCTGAGGTTAGATCTTCCGTCAGTGAGATAAAGAAAAACTCAGCGTCTCAAGCTGAGAGTATCAGATCGATGGAAGCTGAAATCGCACGACTTAAAGCCGAAATGAGTGCGAGAGAAAAAGGGAAACTTCCTTCTCAACCCCTACCTAATCCTGGGCATTACAATGTAAATGCCATCACAACGTTGAGATCGGGAAGAGTGCTGAACAACCATGTTGGGGAAGAAGTTGATGATATTAGAAATCATATCAACACCCCGGCTGAGACCTTTCCACACACACACACTTCTACTTCTGATCCTTATTCTTCTACCCTACCGCCTTCTCGCGAGCCTATTCTCCATTTCCCACTAGGCTCGACACCTCAGTATAACAATTCTAGTTCTCCACAGACGATCCCCACTCCTCTTTTAGGATCACGTCTACCCCTTCTTCTTCTCCTATGATGGACCCTACGCTCATTGCGAAAGAACCTTACCCGAATCGGTTAAGGGCTAACAAAATGAGTCCACATATGGAGAAAATTATAGAAATGTTCAAACAGGTTAACATCAACATCCCTCTCCTAGATGCGATTCAACAAGTCCCCGCATATGCGAAAATTCTTAAGGACTTGTGCACTAGGAAGAGGAAGACTCAAGTGCCGAAGAAGGTCTTCATGTCTAATAATATTAGCACTACTTTTATCCCTCAACTACCAAAGAAACGTAAGGACCCAGGATGTCCTACAATATCGATTTCTATTGGAGGTAAAAACATAAATCGTGCTCTTTTAGACCTTGGCGCAAGTGTTAACCTACTTCCATATTCTGTCTATGAGCAACTAGGGATTGGAGAGTTGAAACCTGCTCACTGCACTCTCCAAATAGCAGACCGTTCAATCACCAAACCAAGGGGTGAACTAGAGGATGTGTTGATAAAGGTCGGGGAATTTGTTTTCCCTGTAGACTTCATTGTACTCGACACACAACCTGTAGCAAACCCCCGGGGCCAAATTCCGGTGATTCTGGGTCGCCCTTTCCTTGCCACTTCCAATGCTGTTATAAATTGTAGAAATGGTTCAATGAACTTATCATTTAGAAATATGACCATTGAACTAAATATCTACAAAGTTGGAAGTCAGCCATCAGAACCCTCTGCTCATATTCTAGATGTGTGCTCTGTCCACGAGATCGCTCCCGATAGTTGCGGAGCTGAGGAACTTTGCTTTACAGATCTCGACGACATTACCACATCTCTGTTTGATCTTACACATGATCTTAGTAAGAACACTTTTTCTACACTTGAGTCCGACACTCCTGACCTATCACCACCCGAGTCTGTATCTTTCACAGGCTCTGAGCTTCTTTGAAATTCCAAAAATCGCTCGATGATCCCACCTTCTATTATTTCTCCGCCCGTATTAGATCTCAAAATTTTACCTTCTCATCTTAAATATGCTTATTTAGGTGAGAATGAGTCTTTACCGGTTATAATATCCGCTTCTCTAGCATCAGAGCAAGAGAATGCACTTTTATCGGTATTGAGATCTAACAGAGAGGCGTTTGGTTGGACTATGGCGGACATCAAAGGGATTAGTCCCTTGATAGTAGAACATCATATACATGTGATGGATGATGCCAGACCAACCCGAGAACCACAGAGACGGTTGAATCCTGTCATGAAGGAAGCAGTGATGAAAGAAATCGTCAAATGTCTTGATAGTGGTATTATATACCCAATCTCCGATAGCCAATGGGTGAGTCCTATACATGTCGTCCCTAAGAAATCCGGCATCACTGTTATTACCAATGAGGAAAATGAGTTGATTCAGACACGCGCCAAAACTGGGTGGCGTGTATGTATTGATTATAGAAAACTCAATGCCGCTACGAGGAAAGACCACTTTCCTCTACCCTTCATTGATCAGATGCTGGAGCGCTTAGCCAGACATGAGTATTATTGTTTTATGGATGGATACTCAGGCTATAATCAGGTCCCCATCGCCAAAAAGGATCAAGATAAAACCACTTTTACTTGTCCTTTTGGTACCTTTGCTTATAGACGCATGCCCTTTGGGTTATGCAATGCTCCCGCTACCTTTCAGCGGTGTATGATGGGGATATTCTCTGACATGTTAGAGAATTTTCTGGAGATCTTTATGGACGATTTCTCGATTTTTGGAGACTCTTTTTCTGATTGCCTTGCAAATCTTGACGCAATTCTTACTCGTTGCAAAGAGAAGAACTTAACTTTGAACTGGGAAAAATGCCATTTCATGGTCCAAGAAGGAATTATACTTGGACATGTTATTTCATAGAAAGGCATTGAGGTTGACAGAGCTAAGATAGATGTCATTCAAAACCTCTCTCATCCCAAAAGCGTCAAAGATATTCGATCTTTCCTTGGCCATGCGGACTTTTATAGAAGATGCATTAAGGATTTTAGCAAAATTGCTAGACCTTTAACTCTTCTCCTGGCCAAGGATATGACCTTCCATTTTGACTCGAACTGTGAGACAGCTTTCGACTCACTCAAACACTCACTCACTTCATCCCCCGTTCCATCGTGTCCAAATTGGGACTACCCCTTTGAGCTGATGTGTGATGCATCTGACTTTGCAGTATGTGCAGTCTTAGGACAACATATTGAAAAGATACCACACGTGATATACTATGCAAGTAAGACCCTGAATGATGCACAAATCAATTATACAACTACCGAAAAAGAACTTTTAGCGGTTGTATTTGCGTTAGAAAAATTCAGGCCTTACTTAATTGGCTCTCCTATAGTTGTGTACACTGACCATCCCGCCTTAAAACATCTTCTGGCAAAGAAAGATGCAAAAGGTCGACTAATACGTTGGATCCTTCTGTTACAAGTGTTAGTGTATATGCCCTAGAGGCCATTACTGTATCATACTAGTATGTATATTACTTGATGGAAGCTTGGGATATTCACAGTTGTATAGACAATCTTGCTCAATATAGTAGTATGCTACTTGGTTTGTCTCTGCTTAAATGTGTACATGTGTGTTTCTTTATTATATCACCTATACGCATTAGTAGAGCACTTAGGATCTTTGCTTGATTACCGGCGTTGTGATGGCGATCACACTCGTGGGGGCTGGGTAATCCACAAGCACATCCTTATATATGTCCCTAGACGTGGGATTATCGAGACAGGGCATCGATACTCCGGAGTAGACTAGCGTATGTGCTTCTCATCCCAGCACAGGAGACGGTCTGTCCCACAGCCGTCAGTACGTCGTACTTGAGATAGTATGCGGGTGCTCGTTAGGTTACGAGTACACTGGACAGGACTCGTCGGGAATGGATGGTTGGTATTATACCTATCGTCAATTATCAGTTCCCAGGTGACATGAGTACAGCTTAGTCCGCTGACTTGACACTGTCACTTCGCCTCGAGTGTGTTCCCACTGTTCTTTGATTACTACCTTACCACGGCTCTACTGAGTCGTGCAAACAGGTAGTAGTTGGGAGCAGTCTCGAAGCACTTGGAGGTAGTGACGGTTAGACAGGATTCGTCCCTCCCGGTATTAGGGGTTGACATCGCACTGTGTCTAGGAGAGCCATTACACGAGTAGTCCCTAGCCAGGGCAAGCGAGATATACTGGTAGGTTTCCAGTGTTATATCAGGGTGTTCTGGGCTTCACTCCGACACGACTTGTACCGCTATTAGGGGACTGACGTTTACCGCCCCCCTAGGCCCGCCATGCGATGTATCAGACGAACAGACCGGACTGTACGGAGATTGTCACATACAGGCTCAGTAGGAGTTTGGATGGGTTTACCTCATCGGCCTTCTTATCGACATCTACCTGGGGACAGTTACGTACAGCTAGTGCCGCTTGCGGTCTGTGGTTAAACCCACTGCCAGCGTAGTGTCGAGTCTTTAGAGTCCCACACAGAGAGTTTCCCTGCACTGAGCGAAACGAGTAGAGGCCGTATGGTTTTACGGCAGGGCTGCGATCACTTACGTACACTTGTGTGCGTATGGTGTTCGGGCAGGCAGTACTAGTGGGCTTTGGTTTAAGCCGGATCCTAGTATTGCAAGGATGGATTTGTTTTGTCTTCAGCGCATCCGCATTCTATGGAATGCGGATGCAGGTGTGTATGCACAGTTTTCCGGAGCGATGAAGGAGGAGATGCCTCATCAGGGTTTTGGCAGTTGGTTCGGCCAAAACCGTTATGTGGCAGGCTCATTAGGGTTTTGACAGTTGATTCGGTCAAAACCATTTTGAGGCGGACTCATTAGGGTTTTGACAGTTCGTTTTGGTCAAAACCATTATGAGCCGCGGACATCATTTACTAATCCTTTTAGTGATAATTTTTTGATGGCTAATTGCATTGACCCAGTTGACCTCTCTTGACTTTGTTGACCGGTTGACCGTGTTGACCATTTACTTTCTAGAGGGATCTACACTCTTCTTTTCTTTTTCTTTTTCTATTTTGATTATGATAATGGTCATTTCAATGTAGCCATCAAACTTTATCTTGATGGGATTAGCAATGATGTTGTTTTTGCATTATTGCAACCATGGTTACTTTTTTTTGGTTGATAATTTCTTTCTCATTCTCTCTCTTGTTTTTTCAAGTGAGAAGAAAAAGATATGAACCATGGTTGCTAGCTCCTCCTTCTTCTTCCTCCTCTTGATTCATCTTTTGATCTCATGTGTTGAGAGATAAAGATCCCACAAAGAAAAACCATCCCTTTATCACTTCTACACAACCTAAGGCTTCTAGATTAGCAATCTCTTTGCCCTAGTTACCTCGGCTCGAGGTGGAGCTCGGTGTACATCTCTCGCGTGGATCGTCTTCGACTCAAGGAGGCCGCGGAGGTGACCAAAGTCCGGATCAACCATCGGAGCAAGCAAAGAGAAAAACAACGAGAAGAGAAGGAGTTCAAGTTGAGGTATAATCTGTTAGAGATAGTGCCCTCAGAGTCAATTATTGGATCGCAGGCACGTGATTGCAATGATTGCGGAGGCCCTATACCAGTAGGACAGTCTTACTCGAAATGATAGTATGCTATCTGGTTTGCCTTTATCAGTCGTGTACATGTTCAGGTGACTGATTACATGTTACACTTTGATAGAGCCCTTAGGATCTTGCTTTACTACCAACAGAATGATAGCGATCATATACGTGAGAGTTGGGTAGTTTATATGCATATCCTTAATTGTGGTCCCTAGTCGTGGGAGTTCCGAGACAGGGCATCGATACTCCGGAGTAGACTAGTGTATACAGTCGAGACCCCGACGAGGGACGGTGGCCGGTCTCACAAGCCACTGGTGTCAGTTGGATCACCTAAGATGTATACAGGTGCTCATTGGGTTATGAGTACACCGGACAGGACTCGCCGGGAATCTGCTAGTTAGTACTATACCTATCGTCAGATAGCAGTTCCCTGGTGACATGTGTACAGGTTAGTTCATCGACCTGAGGTCGTCATTTGTCTCGTGTGAGTTCCCACTGTGCTTTGATTTCTATCCTACCACGGCTCAAAGGAGTCGTGCAAACAGGTAGCTTTTGGGTACAGTCCCGAGTCATATGGAGGCACGTGAGAGGATCGGCAGGGGATTCGTCTCTCCCGGTATTGGGGGCGAGATCGTGCTGTGTCTAGGAGAGCCATTACACAAAGCCCACGGCCGTGGCAGGAGATTTATTGGTAGGTACTCCAGTAGTATCTCAGGGTGTTATTAGGCTACACTCCGACAAGACTTATACTGCTATTGGGGGTCTGACGTTGCTAGCCCCCTAGGCAGATATGCGATACTCATAGACGAACGGACCGGATTGTATATACATTGTCACTGTTAGGCTCAGTAGGGTTTCCGGATGAGTTCGCTCATCGGCCTCCCTTGAGGTCAGTCCATGGGCAGCCGTTACGCATTGCTAGTGTCGCTGACGGTTTGTGGTTAAACCCACTGCCAGGGTACTGACGAGTCATTAGAGTCCCCCACAGACAGTTTCCCAAGTTCGGGCGAAACGTTGTAGAGGCCGTATGGTTTTATGGCAGGGTTCCGAAAATGCACGTGCGTTTACGCACGTGTTATTTTTCGGGCAGATGATACTGGTCGGCTTTGGTTTAAGCCGGATCCGAGTATTGTATTGAGTAGATATAATATGTTTGTCTCAGTTGCATTTGTATTCGGTCGTAATACAAATGCGGGTATTTTTATACAGTTACGGGGTTATCCTGAAAGTTGTTTCAGGATCACTTTTGGAAGTTGCCAGTTTCCAGTTTTCTATCAGCCGTCTTTTAACATTCGGTTAAAGACGGATTTATCTTTTCTTGGATGAGGTGAGTCGTGCTTCTAGAAGCTTCTAGATTGGTGACTAGATTCATGCATCTTTCTTTACATTTATTAAATGGTGACTAGCTTTTTGTGACTCATGGTTTTAATTAATGTCTTTTGGATTGCTTAAGGATATTTGTTGTTGATATTTATCCTTATGGTCACCCTCTTCTCTCCTACACTCACCTCCCTCCATCTATATATATGGCCGGCTCCTCCCCTCTCTCATTTGCTTGCTTGATTCATTTGTTAAAAGATTATGATAGTATTTGGGGTGCATGGAATTTCACAGCTCATTTCATTCCATCACCCGATTCGAGTGGCAACTTCATTAACCGATCGTCCACGGATTTGGAAGAAGTGAGACAAAGTCATCTACTCATTCTCTACATCAATCTTGGTCATCTCTTTTAGCAAACTTGACGACCGAGTTGCCTCAAGTCAGAGGCGGGAGCCCGTTTAAAGAATCGTTGACGTGGTGCCACCTGGACGAGCAGATCGGAGATCGAGGAGATCGGAGCAGCCGCAACGGAGCGTGGGATGATGGTTAAAGAACGAAGGACTCGGATCGTTCGGTATAACCTTTCTACACTCTTTACAGTTTGTTAGTTTAGCAATAATGGCAGATCCGGGTTAAAGTATACGATAGCTCCAGTTAAAAGTTCTTGTTCCGTATTTGGCGTCTGTAGACGGCCGGGGCGCTACCGTAGACTTACAGTGGTATCAGAGCCTCACCATTTTGCTATACTAACTTGTGCTAACGCGTTTAAAATATCGATCGAACCGAAAATCAAAAACTGCAAAATCCAAGCTTCACAGTTTTTGTCGATTTTAAATGATGTCCTAAAATTATTCCACATATCACAGAAATCTGTGCAGGGTTTTTTAAGCACACCGATAAAATTTGGGCAAGTGATTCGACCATATTGCCGCGGAATCGCGGCCAAACCCATGGTTTGGCCGCGCATCCGCGGCCATTCTATTGAATCATGCTTCCAAATTTGTATAGTGTTTTCCCCTCTCGAATTTGGGGTTTTTGGTATATATCTTTTGAGCCCAGATTTTGTTACTGTTCACCAGTTGTTCGGGGGCCCCACTTTGTGATATTTAGTCGATCGAAATTTAAACATGTTAGTTTACAGTGCTTACATTATATCTCCGACCGGGAATGTCATTTGATCGGTAAACCGCGTCTGATTGCTATAGTTCTTTTAGACGGGTTTGCGAACGTGACATTCGCGTTGATGTTCTGTGTTGTGCTGTGATGTTGCGGATTTGTCATGGTGGATAGCAGTGTGCAATGATAGTGCAGTTTGGATTTAATTTTACATTTGATATTGCGGGGCGAGCGTCCAACATGTGGACTGCCGTCACTGCCTGTTGTATAATATTCTTTTGGGGCACGACCAGGTTGCGGTCGATGTACCTATTGTACTATTTTTCATTACTGTACTAGGTTTTGCCCCGCGACGGAGTGCACGGATAGCCGGGTTCTGAGGGGAAACGGGTCCGCATCTCATGGCTTTGAGAGACAGAGGGGCCTCACTCTAGAATTGGCAGACTATTCGCCGCACTCGTAGGGGGTACAGGTTGACCCAAGGAGGGGTGCCCAAGATTACCGGATTCCATAAAGTGCAGGGTGGTCCATTCACTATGCTGTAGGGAGCTTCCTCGCTTCAGGTTTTGGCGGGTAACTTGCCGCACCCGTAGGGGTCTAGGTTTCATTGCACAGGCTATCCACACGACAGGGGAACGTCGGGTTTCAGCAGCGGCTCTGTGAAACCCGGGGATCCCAGATTATCTGTATTGTTCTGTGATGCTTATTACTTTTCTGTAATGCTGCATATTATCACGCCTGGAGCGATTATTGTATATTGGATTATATACTATTAGATGTTGTATATGTTTTACACCCGCGCTAGTCCAGTCCCCGCTCTGTCGTTAGTTAAGTAACCTAACGGGTGATGACGGGACCCAGTGACGAATGCGGATGGCATATACGTACATTTTATTTTCGTTCTTTTCTGGTGTGATTGATTGATGGGACTGCATTGATTTTGATCTATGCAAAGTAAAGCAAACCTGTTTACAGTTGTTGGAACAAATTTAAAATGTGTTATTGCAAAGACGTTTCCTTTTGTTATGCATAGCAGTATTCGGTGGAATATCCTGCACCTCATTCGACGAGGCAAGGGCTGATATACCTTCACCGGGACTGACCCCTTGGGCAGAAGTTTGCGTCAGGGTAATAACTTCACTATAGTCGATTACAAGTTGCTTTGCATCGCGGTATTCAGTGGAATATCCTGCACCTCATTCCACGAGGAAAGAGCCGAGATCCCTTCACCGGGAGTGACCTCTTTAGCAAATGTTTTCGCCACTATATTTTAAAAAGCTATCAGGTTCCTTCAGCGATATCAAGTTCGTTACGTTAAAGGTTTTTCGCCAAAAACCAGCCGTAGCCCTCCATCACTTCTTTTGGGTATTCAGTAGTATTCAAGCTATGCATTATAGCCAAAGTTAAGGCATAGTGTTTGGTAGCTGCTGGGTATTCATTTGTTGCATAGATAGATGAGTTAGTTTGGGACAGTCGTTCTGCCGATTGGCCAAAGTCAGGGGCATGTGCGGGTGGGTTCAAATTTACAAGATAGTGACGGGTAGAACTTGGCATGTGACTTATGACATTTTGACCAAAGCCAAGGTTATAAGAGCATGGGGCAAAAATCATATCGGGAGTTTCTAAAGAAACTGAAACTTGCCAAGTATGCGCATACCTTCTGGAGTATGAGTAACGTGGATGCATTCCATCACGTTATCATGCGATGAGAGTTGGATCCCGATTCCCTCTGATGAGTTGGTTTACTCTTCGGGTGATCCCGATTGATTCTTCTTTAGGTTTGGAGGAGAATTTGACAGGACAGTGGGAGGTTTCCGGATTAGATAAAGTGATAATCATTCTGATCTAGGTTAGAGTGTACGCAGAGTGTTTCTTTTCTCTCTCTCTTTGGCAGCGACCTTTGAACGACCCTAGACTATGACTCAGTGACCAGGTTGACCGAAGCTTCTTAAAATACTGGCTTTTGGATTGTCTATGTTGCATAAGTCATTGCCACTCCTTCTTTTACCTTTTGAATTTCTCAGAACACCCGTATTACTACGGATATCCACTTCCATTGGATAGATCCATCGTATGGTTATATACGAACTCGAAGGGACTTCTTCAAGGATGGATCAAGGTTCAGGAGAAATAGAATTGGTTTATTTAGTTGTTTTTTATTATCACCTTCTCTCAGGTTGCGAGGGCTCCTTGGTTTAGGAGAGTACACCTATTACGCTTATTGGATAGTCTTATTCCAAACCATAGGCATGTGCCGAAAGGTAGGGAATGAAGAAAACCAATTAGCCTAAGTAGGGTGTACAGAAGGTAATATGTAAAGACAAAATAAAGGGATTAGAAAGAGGGCAAAGTAAATTGCGACTGTTATCTTTCACGACCAAACCGCGTACTTCATCGCCACTCCTATTTCACCTTTAAAAGAATAAGGTATTATTCAGTTGTCTTTTATCATCACCTTCTCTCGAGATGCGAGTACTCCTTGGTTTAGGAGGGTACACCTATTATGCTTACTGGATAGTCTTCTTCCAAACCATAGGCTGGTGCCGAACGGTAGGGAAGGAAGAAAACCATTTAGCCTAACGATGGTGTACAGAAGGTAACGACTAAAGACAAATAAAGGGATTTGGAAAGATGGCAATAAAATATATAGTTGAAGTCATGAATTGGATTATGGAAGAGGCATTGCTATGAATACCAGGATACCCCTACGAAACATTTTCATGTTTCAGTGCATTGTTAAAGGAAAACTGTTTTCCCGATTAGATACTTACTCCAAGGGTATGTATTTACCAGGTTTCATTCTCATATCTGTATGGTTTTACAGATGATGAGTGGGAGTAAGTTATTGGGAATTAGGTGATTATCCTCATTATATCGGAATTCGTTGTAATTGGTGATATTTGAGGAAATCGCCAGGGTACAGTTTTCAACCTACGACGCACAGGTTATGAGTTGCTCAACTCAGCGGACTTATACAGAGTATTGTATATTGTCCAAGTATCCATCAGGACAAAGGGGTAGGTCCTCGTACTATGTTCTATTTACTTATAATTTCTCTATTATTTAGAAAAGTGTTTCGTAGAAATACAAAGTCTAAGTTTTGAGAAGTTGTGGGTATAAGAATAAAGTAGAGAACCAGGTATCACAAGTATCGGGATTCTTCAAAGAGATCGAAGATGTAAATTCTTATGATTGGTATTCAGATGATAGTGATGTTTTGAGAAAATTGTTTCTCTTTCAGGTTGCTCATAATTGGATGGATTCCTAAGTTGAGTAATGCTGATTAGCCTCTTTCCATTAAGGTGATATGTGTTGGAGATATGCCCTCAGAGTCAATTATTGGATCACAGGTACGTGATTGCAATGATTGATGGAGGACCTATCCCGGTAGGACAGTCTTACTCGAGATGATAGTATGCTATCTGGTTTACCTTTATCATCGTGTACTGCTTTAGGTGACCTGACAAGTCGCTATTACACGTTGATAGAGCCCTTAGGATTCTTGCTTGACCACCAGCAGTATGAGGGCGATCATATAAGTGGGAGCTGGGAGTCTATAAGCATATCCTTAAATGGTCCCTAGTCGTGGGAGTTTTGAGATAGGGCATCGATACTCCATAGTAGACTAGTGTATACAGTCGAGACCCCGACGAGGGGCGGTGGCCGGTCTCACAAGCCACTGGTGTCAGGTGGATCACCTAAGATGTATACAGGTGCTCATTGGGTTATGAGTACACCGGACAGGACTCGCCGGGAACATGCTAGTTGGTCATATACCAGACGTCAGATGGCAGTTCCCTGGTGACATGTGTGCAGGTTAGTTCATCGACCTGGGGATCGTCATTTGTCTTGTGTGAGTTCCCACTGTACTTTGATTACTACCCTACCACGGCTCAAAGGAGTCGTGCAAACAGGTTTTAGTTGGGTACAGTCCCGAGCCACATGGAGGCAGTGAGCGTTTCTTCAGGGGTTCGTCTCTCCCGGTATTGGGGGTGAGGTCGTGCTGTGTCTAGGAGAGCCATTACACGAAGCCCTCGGCCGAGGCAAGGAGATTTACTGGTAGGTATTCCAGTAGTATCTCAGGGTGTTCTGGGCTACACTCCGACACGACTTGTACCGCTTTTGGGGGTCTGACTTTTACCAACCCCCTAGGCCCGCCATGCGATGCTCATAGACGAACGGACCGGACTGTACGGATATTGTCACTGACAGGCTCAGTAGGGTGTCAGGATGAGTTCGCTCATCGACGTCCCTTTTGGTCAATAGCTGGTGGCCCGTCACGTATTGGCTTATACCTCTGACGTGCTAGTGGTTAAATCCACAACCAAGGTGTTGACGAGTCTTTAGAGTCCCCCACATTCAGTTACTCAGCTTTCGGGCGAAAAGTTGTAGAGGCCGTATGGAGATATGGCAAGGTACGATTAGATACGTGCGGTATTGCACGGATCAGGATCGGACAGTTTGTACTATAGGCCGTATGGTTATATGGCAGGGTTCGATCAGATACGTGCGGTATTGCACGGATCAGGATCGAACAGATATTACTAGCCGGTTTTGGTATAAGCCGGATTCTAGTATAGTACAGTGGAGATTTTGTCTCATTGCATTTGTATTTCGGTCGGAATACAAATGCGGGTGTGTATGCACAGTATCGGGGTTTTCCTGTAATTTATTACAGGACAAGTTTTCTGGAGTTGCCAGTTTGCTTTCCGTTTCGGCCAATTTTCCTTTTTTCCGTTCATTGGCCGAAGTTTGGTGGAGGAGGGCTTATTTGCATTGTTGCAAATAAGCATTTGTGGAGGGGGTCTTTGCATATTATCATGTCATGATACTTGTCCCATCATTTGACTTCATATCTTCTTGATGGCTTGACTTTTAGTGACTTCATCATGGTTGCACCTCACCTTGACTTCTTGACTTTGTTTTCATGATTTCTTGACTTTGGTTGTGATGATGGGAGAAGAGATGGTTGTTGAGTGTTGGACTTTCCAAGCCATCATTTTCTTTGCATCATTGTTCAAGCCATTCTCTTTCTCTCTCCAATCACACCAATATTGGGGGGGCCGGCCATTCCCTTGAGGATGAGAGGGGATTTCATTTTTCATGGGGTGGAAAAATTTTGTATCTTGAGCTTTGAGAAATCCCTACAACTCCCTCTCCAAAAGTTCACTTCTATTCCTCCACAAATGGCAACTCCATAATCCCAAATGAGACATGCTATCCACATTATATTCTACAGCAATTCTTGGGCACGTCGAGTAGCCGGCTTCGTCCCCGAGTTGCCTCGGCATTGAGGTGGGAGCCCGTAAAAGAAGTAGGCGATGTGGTGCACTTCCGACGACGAGGAGGAGACGGGACATTCCGCAGGAGATCGGGATGGCGACGAGAAGACCGGAGGACTCGGATCTGTCGGTATACTTCTCTTCCCTATCTTGTAGTTAGCTTAGACTTGTTAATGGTTACGATCCGGATGTTTAGTGCGCGGTGGTGCCGGTTTGCTAAGTCCGCAAAATTAAAGTTTTTCACCGCTTCCGCATTCCGGCGTCGGATTGACGGCCGGGGCGCCGCCGTGCACTTACAGTGGTATCAGAGCCTCGCCATTAACTTAGTCTATCTTGGTTTAATGTGTTTGCATTTCCGATCGATCAAAAAGTTCCAAAACTGCATTTTACCTTCGCATCAGTTTCTGTTGAAAATTTTTGGTCTCGAAAATTTTTTCAGGTTGTAAAATATTGATGTACTGGAAAATCTAAGAGCTCTGTAAAAATTCGATGAAGTGACTCCACAGTTGGAGCGCGGAACCGCCGCGAAAACCCCCTTCCCGCCGCTGTTCCGCCGCGCACTGTGGAGATCACTGCACCAATTTTTTACAGAGGCTTTCTGGGGTGAAAAGTGGGGTTTTGGAATAATAACATTGGGCCCAGAATTTCTTGATCTGCTACAGTTTTGATTGGGAGCCCACTTGTTAAAATTTGATTGATCGAAAATTTTAAACACATATTTCACAGTATTTACATTATATCTGCGACCGTGAATGTCACTCGATCGGTAAATCCGGTCTAACTGCTATAGCCCAGTTAGACGGATTTGCGAACGTGAATTTCACGTTGATGTTCTGTTTTTGCTGTGATGTTGCGGATCGGTCGGTGGGGATAGCCTGGATGCAATGCTAGTACAGTTGTAGTTGTATTATGTACATTTGATATTGCGGGGCGAGCGTCCGACATGTGGACTGCCGTCACTGCCTGATTGTATTATTCTTTTGGGGCACGACCTGGTTGCGGTCGATGTACCCGTTGTATGTATATTTTACTTTGTGTACTAGGATTACCCCGCGGAGGGGTGCACGGATAGCCGGGTTCTAGAAGGCAACAAGCGCGCATCTCATGGCATTGAGACAGAGGGGGCTTCACTCTAGGATTGGCAGGCTATTCGCCGCACTCGTAGGGGGTACAGGTTGACCCAGGAGGGGTGCCCAAGTTGCCGGATTCCGTGAAGTGCTGGGTGGTCCATTCACGGTACTGAAGGGGGCTGCCTCGCTTCAGGTTTTGGCGGGTGACTTGCCGCGCCCGTAGGGGTCTAGGATTTCATTGCACAGGCTATCCACACGACCAGGGGAACGTCGGGTTTCAGCAGTGGCTCTGTGAAACCCGGGGATCCCAGATATCTGTATTGTTTCTGTGATGCTGTACATTTTCTGTGATGTTGCATTTCTTTCACGCCTTGAGCGAAAATAATATATTGGTATATATATTAGTAGATGTTGTATATGTTTTTCATCCGCGCTAGTCCAGTCCCCGCTCTGTCGTTAGTTAGCTAACCTAACGGGTAATGACGGGACCCAGTGGCGAATGCGGATGGCATATACGTACATCAGTATATTTTCGTTCTTTTTGGTGTGATCAATTGATGGGACTGCATTGATTCGGATCAATGCAAGTAAAAAACAAACCTAATCTGATGTTGTTGGAATACTTTTCAAAAAGCTGTTATTGCAAGGACGTTCACTTTTGTTTTGCATCGTGGTATTCAGTTGGAATATCCTGCTTCTCAGTCGACGAGGCAAGGGCCGAGATCCCTTCACCGGGAGTGACCCCTTGGACAAAAGTTTTGCGTCGGGGCATTAACTTCACTATAGCCGATCACTTTTGCTTTGCATCGCGGTATTCATTTGGAATATCCTGCACCCCATTCTACGGGGAAAGAGCCGAGATCCCTTCACCGGGAGTGACCTCTTTAGCAACGGTTTTCGTCACTATATTTTTTAAAAGCTATCCGTTCCTTCGACGATATCAAGTTCTTTACGTTAAAGGTTTTCGCCAGAAACCATTTGTAGCCCTCCGTCGTTTCAGAAGGGTAGCACGTAGTATTCATGCTATGTTTGTTCACCTTCGTCAAGGCATAGTGTATGGTAGCTGCTTGTTACCTTTCTGCAGCATAGATAGATGCGTTGGTTTGGGACAGTCGTATAGCCTTGTTGACCTTCGTCAAGGGCTTGTACGGGTGGATTCAGATTAACCCTGGATAATGACGGGTAGAACTTGACATCTGACTTATGATTTGTTGACCTTCGCCAAGGTCATAAGAGCATGGGGCAGAAATCACATCGGGAGTTTCAAAAGAACTGAAACTTGCCAGATATGCGCATACCTTCTGGAGTGTGATACCGTGAGCGGATTCCGTCACGTTATCATGCGATGAGAGTTGGATCCCGATTCCCACTGATGAGTTGGTATACTCCTCGGGTGACCCCGACTAATTCTTCTTTCAGGTTTGGAGGAGAATTTGAGGTACAGTGGGAGGTTTCCAGATTAGATAAATTGGTAACCATTCTGATCTAGGTTAGAGTGCACGCTGAGTGTTTCTTTTCTCTCTCTCTTTGGCTGCGACCATTGACCCGACCCTAAGACTATGACTCAGTGACCAAGTTGACCGAACCTTCTTAACACTGGCTTTTGGATTGTCAGAGTTGCAAACCTCATTGCCACTCCTACTTTTACCCTTTTCTCCAGGACACCCCGTATTGCTACGAACGTCCACTTCCATTGGACAAAACCATCGTATGGTTAGATACGAACTCGAAAGAATTTATTCGAGGATGGTTTCAGGTTCTGGAGAAAACGGATAGGATTATTCAGTTGTCTTTTCCTTTTACCCTCTCTCAGGTTACGAGTACTCCTTGGTTTAGGGGTAGTACACCTATTACGCAAATTGGATTGTCTTCTTCCAAACCTTAGGCTGGTGCCGACCGGTAGGGAATGAAGAAAACCAATCAGCATAACGATGGTGTGCAGAAGGTATTAAGTTAAGACAAAGCAAGGGATTAGTAAGAGGGCAAAGTAAATTGCAACAGATATTCATGACCAAACCAGGTATTTCTTCGCCAATCCTAAAATCGCCTTTGAATTTCTCCAGGACACTCCGTATCACTACGAAGATCCACAGTTTATTGGATACTCCATCGTATGGTTATATACGAACTCGAAAGGAACTTGTTCCAGTTCGGGGATGGATTCTGGTTCAGGAGAAATAGGAATAAGATTTATTCAGGTGTCTTTTATCTTCACCTTCTCTCGCATTGCGAGTGTTCCCAGGATTGGGACAGTACACCCATTATGCTTATTGGATAGTCTTCTTCCAAACCATAGGCTGGTGCCGAACGGTAGGGAAGGAAGAAAACCATTTGGCCTAAAGGGGTGTGCAGAAGGTAATGACTAAAGACATATGAAGGGATTTGGAGAGGTGGCAAAGAATTATACGGTTACAGTCGTGAATATGGAAAAGGCATTACTAGGAATACCAGGATACCCCTACGAAATATTTCAATGTTTCAGTCTCACTGTGTACTGTTAAAGGAAAGCTGATTTCCCGACTAGATACTTACTCCAGGGTATGTATTTACCAGGTATGATTCTCACATCTGTATGGTTTTACAGATGATGAGTGGGAGTAAATTGTTGGGAATTGGGTGACTATCCTCATTATATCGGGATTCGTTGCAATCGGTGATATTTGAGGAAATCACCTGGGTTGTTTGCCGGTCGGCAAATATTTGGTTTTGAATATCCGCTGTTATGCACCAATTTCAAATCGATATATCTGTACGTCTATTTTCATAGAGTGAGATATACTTTTTGAAATTATGTCGATGACATTTACCTATACCAGTGGATGGTTAGGTAAGGAGCATTAAACAGCGGTGTAATTCTTCTCAACCATAAGTACAGTTTTCAACCTACGACACACAGTGAATGAGTTATCAAACTCAAGGGACTTATACAGAGTATTGTATGTTGTCCAGGGTCCATCAGTACAGAGGGGTTGGTCCTCGTACTATATTCGGTTTACTTATGACTTCTCTAGTTTTTAGACAGGTGTTTCGTGGAAACACATGGTCCGAATTTTGAGAAGTTATAGGTATTTGAATAGAGTAGAGAACCAGGTATAGCAAGTATCGGGATTCTTCAAAGTGATCGAAGATGTAGATACTTGTCAATGGTATTCAGTTGCTAGTAATGATAAAGAGATCTTGCTTCTCTTTCAGGTTACTCATGATTGGAAGCATTCCTAAGTTGAGTAACGCTGATCGGCCTCCTTCCATTTTAGTTGACATGCACTGGAGACAGTTGCATGATTTGGATCTGGTTCAGTTAAATCAGTGCCTCTGGTCCTATATGGGATATAGAACAGTTCATATCTTAACATTGTTAAGGTACGGGGAGTTGTCCGGTTTATGCTTAAAACCAGACATTGGACAACTCAAGGCACGTTTCTGTAATGGCTGTTTGTGGGTTGACCCAAGCTATGACGAGGGTTGACTTTCTACCATCTGGATGAACAATAGCGATATTGTTCTAGACTCGCCACAGTTTTATTAAAAATAGATTTTTTCAGAAAACAGTAGTGGGAGTATGGTAGAACTGGAAGTGATTCCAGAACCACAAACGATTACAAAAGATTTGATAAGGAACCTAAAGATTCAATCTGGATTGACATTCCATTGACCACTCCGCAGATGAGGTGGGTAACTTCAGGCACCCGAGAGGTACTACGGTAGCCTCAAGGACGGTGACAGGGAAGTTCTTGTTTACCCATAATTACCATTGCTGTTGTTCCAGGCTGCGAGACCTGGCGGGAGGATGAGTATAGCGTCGTTCTGAACTCGCTTCAGAAGTGTACGTGTATATGACTCTGCCAGAGGGTTGTCGTAGACAGTGGGAGCAGCGGAAGCATTGGTGGACAGGTAGCTTATGTATATTTATAGACTAAAGCAGATGTAGCGGAGATAGATCATCTATTTCTGACGTGACAGTCATGGGTTTGACTTCATCAGAATAGGGGATGGATCTGTTGAGGAGGTACTAAGGGTGTGATGTCATGGTATTTGGATGACATACACAGAGTAGGAAGTGAAATTCCTACACTACAATCGGTTATACTTTGGTCGTCACACAGTGGTTTCTCCACAAAGGAAATGGATTTTATATCAGACATACTGGTTAATAGATCTATGGTTTTAGATCTAGATTTGGGTGGTTTCCCAATCAGGGTACTTGACAGCATTCTAAGAGTATTTAGAATGGACGACTCCATGCACGGTAGTGTACCTGCAGAAGATGGAGTCACCCTCTCTAAAGGTGTCTTACAGACTAAAGGGGAGAGGGATGTGCATGATTGGCAGATCACTTGCTCAGGCAATTGAGTTAATCATGAGATGTCAAGTACCACACCAGATGTTGTTCTTGCACTAGATGCAATAAGTTGACATTAATCCAATCCTGGAGAAACAGTCGGAAGCAGTTTTAGAACATAAGTGGATGTTCTAGGGATATGATAACGACAGTCCCATTCGGGAGACAGTTATCATTCCAGGCTTCCAAGGTGACCTGGACGACAAGGAGGTTGTCAGAGTTATAGTTTTCCCTCTGATGAGGGGCAGTATTTTGGACAGGTGGTCCAAGGCAATACTGAGGGTGGCATGGCGCAGGATACTGATTAAGTTCAGTTGACGATACAGTCTAAGAAGTTTGGATTTGGAGTTCATTTATGAGCTATGTCCCATCAGACATCCAGATACATTCTAAGACAGGTATTGCTCATTTCGGGAAATGGGTTTCTCTGCGAACTTAAGATATAGAGAGACATAGAAAGAGACATCAAGGTGGATCCACTCACTGAGGCTATTCCTCGAACGCAATAGTTTCGCAAACGAGCTTTGTGAGACTGACTAGTAGAGGAGTTGGGTGTTCGGTATCACACGGGCTGTGAGTATGCGACATCGCAATAATTAGCCTTGAGTGCAAGTGGGAGATTGTTGGAGATAATGCCCTCAGAGTCAATTATTGGATCACAGGTACGTGATTGCAATGATTGATGGAGGACCTATCCCGGTAGGACAGTCTTACTCGAGATGATAGTATGCTATCTGGTTTACCTTTATCATCGTGTACTGCTTTAGGTGACCTGACAAGTCGCTATTACACGTTGATAGAGCCCTTAGGATTCTTGCTTGACCACCAGCAGTATGAGGGCGATCATATAAGTGGGAGCTGGGAGTCTATAAGCATATCCTTAAATGGTCCCTAGTCGTGGGAGTTTCGAGATAGGGCATCGATACTCCATAGTAGACTAGTGTATACAGTCGAGACCCCGACGAGGGACGGTGGCCGGTCTCACAAGCCACTGGTGTCAGGTGGATCACCTAAGATGTATACAGGTGCTCATTGGGTTATGAGTACACCGGACAGGACTCGCCGGGAACATGCTAGTTGGTCATATACCAGACGTCAGATGGCAGTTCCCTGGTGACATGTGTGCAGGTTAGTTCATCGACCTGGGGATCGTCATTTGTCTTGTGTGAGTTCCCACTGTACTTTGATTACTATCCTACCACGGCTCAAAGGAGTCGTGCAAACAGGTTTTAGTTGGGTACAGTCCCGAGCGACATGGAGGCAGTGAGCGTTTCTTCAGGGGTTCGTCTCTCCCGGTATTGGGGGTGAGGTCGTGCTGTGTCTAGGAGAGCCATTACACGAAGCCCTCGGCCGAGGCAAGGAGATTTACTGGTAGGTATTCCAGTAGTATCTTAGGGTGTTCTGGGCTACACTCCGACACGACTTGTACCGCTTTTGGGGGTCTGACTTTTACCAACCCCCTAGGCCCGCCATGCGATGCTCATAGACGAACGGACCGGACTGTACGGATATTGTCACTGACAGGCTCAGTAGGGTGTCAGGATGAGTTCGCTCATCGACGTCCCTTTTGGTCAATAGCTGGTGGCCCGTCACGTATTGGCTTATACCTCTGACGTTCTAGTGGTTATATCCACAACCAAGGTGTTGACGAGTCTTTAGAGTCCCCCACATTCAGTTACTCAGCTTTCGGGCGAAAAGTTGTAGAGGCCGTATGGAGATATGGCAAGGTACGATTAGATACGTGCGGTATTGCACGGATCAGGATCGGACAGTTTGTACTATAGGCCGTATGGTTATATGGCAGGGTTCGATCAGATACGTGCGGTATTGCACGGATCAGGATCGAACAGATATTACTAGCCGGTTTTGGTATAAGCCGGATTCTAGTATAGTACAGTGGAGATTTTGTCTCATTGCATTTGTATTTCGGTCGGAATACAAATGCGGGTGTGTATGCACAGTATCGGGGTTTTCCTGTAATTTATTACAGGACCAGTTTTCTGGAGTTGCCAGTTTGCTTTCCGTTTCGGCCAATTTTCCTTTTTTCCGTTCATTGGCCGAAGTTTGGTGGAGGATGGCTTATTTGCATTGTTGCAAATAAGCATTTGTGGAGGGGGTCTTTGCATATTATCATGTCATGATACTTGTCCCATCATTTGACTTCATATCTTCTTGATGGCTTGACTTTTAGTGACTTCATCATGGTTGCACCTCACCTTGACTTCTTGACTTTGTTTTCATGATTTCTTGACTTTGGTTGTGATGATGGGAGAAGAGATGGTTGTTGAGTGTTGGACTTTCCAAGCCATCATTTTCTTTGCATCATTGTTCAAGCCATTCTCTTTCTCTCTCCAATCACACCAATATTGGGGGGGCCGGCCATTCCCTTGAGGATGAGAGGGGATTTCATTTTTCATGGGGTGGAAAAATTTTGTATCTTGAGCTTTGAGAAATCCCTACAACTCCCTCTCCAAAAGTTCACTTCTATTCCTCCACAAATGGCAACTCCATAATCCCAAATGAGACATGCTATCCACATTATATTCTACAGCAATTCTTGGGCACGTCGAGTAGCCGGCTTCGTCCCCGAGTTGCCTCGGCATTGAGATGGGAGCCCGTAAAAGATGTAGGCGATGTGGTGCACTTCCGGCGACGAGGAGGAGACGGGACATTCCGCAGGAGATCGGGATGGCGACGAGAAGACCGGAGGACTCGGATCTGTCGGTATACTTCTCTTCCCTATCTTGTAGTTAGCTTAGACTTGTTAATGGTTACGATCCGGATGTTTAGTGCGCGGTGGTGCCGGTTTGCTAAGTCCGCAAAATTAAAGTTTTTCACCGCTTCTGCATTCCGGCGTCGGATTGACGGCCGGGGCGCCGCCGTGCACTTACAATATGCACTGGAGACAGCTGCATGATTTGAATATGGTTCCGATTAAATAAGTGCCAAAGTTTCTATATTGGATATAGAATAGTTCGTACCTTAAAAGATGTTAAGGTAGGGGAGTTGTCCAGCTTATGCTTAAAACCAGACTCTGGATAACTCAGGGCACGTTTCAATAATGGCTGTTTGTGGGTTGACCCTGGCTATGACGAGGGTTGATATTCTACCATTTGGAAGATCAATAGTGATATTGTTCTTGACTCTCCACAGTTTTAGTAAAATAGATTTTTTCAGAAAACAGTAGTGGAAGTATGGTAGAACTGGAAGTGATTCCAGAACCACGAACGATTACGAAAAATTTAATAGGACCTATATATTCAATCAGGTTCGACATTCCAATAGCCACTCCGCAGATATGGTGGGTAACCTCAGACACCCGAGAGGTACTTCAGTAGCCTCAAGGACGGTGACAGGGAGGTTCCTATCTACACAGACTTGACACTACTGTTGTTCCAGGCTATGAGACCCGGTATGCGGGTTGTCGTAGTCAGTGGGAGCATCGGAAGCATAGTGGGCAAGATGCTCATATCTATTTATAGACTTGAGTAGTTATAGCGGAGATAGATCATCTAATTTTGATGTGACAGTCATGGGTTTGACTTCAATCAGAATAGGGGATGGATCTGTTAAGAAGGTAGTAGGGTGTGATGTCATGGTATCTGAATGACATACACATAGTAGGAAGTAAAATTCCTATACTACAATCGGTTGTACTGTGGTCATCACACAGTTGTTTCTCCAGACAGGATATGGATATAATATTTGACAATCTGGTTTCTGGATCTATGGTTTTAGATCTAGATTTGGGTAGTTTCCCAATGTGGGTACTTTGACAGATATTCTAATGGTTTTTAGAATAGTTGACTCCTAGCATGGTGGTGTACCTACAGGTGATGGAGTCACCATCTCTAAAGGTGTCTTACAGACTAAAGGGGAGAGGGAAGGACATGATTGGCAGATCACTTGCTTAGGCAACTGAGTCAATCATGAAATGTCAAGTACCACACCAGATGTTGTTTTTGCACTAGATGCAATAAGTTTGTATTAATCCAATCCTGGAGAGACATAAGGAAGCAGTTTTAGAACATAAGTACATGTTCTACGGATTTGATGACGGCAGCCTCTTTCGGGAGACGGTTATCATTCCAGGCTTCAAAGGTGACATGGTTGACAGAGAGATTGTCAGAGTTATAGATTTTCCCTCTGATGAGGGACAGTATTATGGACAGGTGGTCCAAGAGGATACTGTGGGAGGCATGATGCCGGATACTGATTAGGTTCAGTGATCGATACAGTCTAAGAAGTTTGGATTTGGAGTTCATTTATTAACTAGGTCCCATCAGATATCCAGACATGTTCTAAGACAGGTATTTACTCAATTCGGGAGATGGCTTTCTCCGCGAACTTGAGATAAAGAGAGATATTGAAAGAAACTTCTAGGCGGATCCACTCACTGAGGCTATTTCTCGAACACAATAGTTTTACAAACGGGCTTTGTGAAACTGATTAGTAGAGGAGTTGGATGTTCGGTTTCACACGGGCTGTGAGTAGTTGACATCGCAAAAATTAGCCTTAAGTGCAAGTGGGAGATTGTTGGAGATAGTGCCCTCAGAGTCAATTATTGGATCGCACGTACGTGATTGCAATGATTGCGGAGGCCCTATACCAGTAGGACAGTCTTACTCGAAATGATAGTATGCTATCTGGTTTGCCTTTATCAGTCGTGTACATGTTCAGGTGACTGATTACATGTTACACTTTGATAGAGCCCTTAGGATCTTGCTTTACTACCGACAGTATGATGGCGATCATATACGTGAGAGTTGGGTAGTTTATATGCATATCCTTAATTGTGGTCCCTAATCATGGGAGTTTCGAGACAGGGCATCGATACTTCGGAGTAGACTAGTGTATACAGTCGAGACCCCGACGAGGGGCAGTGGCCGGTCTCACAAGCCACTGGTGTCAGTTGGATCACCTAAGATGTATACAGGTGCTCATTGGGTTATGAGTACACCGGACAGGACTCGCCGGGAATCTGCTAGTTAGTACTATACCTATCGTCAGATAGCAGTTCCCTGGTGAACTGTGTACAGGTTAGTTCATCGACCTGAGGTCGTCATTTGTCTCGTGTGAGTTCCCACTGTGCTTTGATTTCTACCCTACCACGGCTCAAAGGAGTCGTGCAAACAGGTAGCTTTTGGGTACAGTCCCGAGCCATATGGAGGCACGTGAGCGGATCGGCAGGTGATTCGTCTCTCCCGGTATTGGGGGCGAGATCGTGCTGTGTCTAGGAGAGCCATTACACAAAGCCCACGGCCGTGGCAGGAGATTTACTGGTAGGTACTCCAGTAGTATCTCAGGGTGTTATTAGGCTACACTCCGACACGACTTATACTGCTATTGGGGGTCTGACGTTGTTAGCCCCCTATGCAGATATGTGATAGTCATAGACGAACGGACCGGACTGTATATACATTGTCACTGTTAGGCTCAGTAGGGTTTCCGGATGAGTTCGCTCATCGGCCTCCCTTAAGGTCAGTCCATGGGCAGCCGTTACGCATTGCTAGTGCCGCTGACGGTTTGTGGTTAAACCCAGTGCCAGGGTACTGACGAGTCATTAGAGTCCCCCACAGACAGTTTCCCAAGTTCGGGCGAAACGATGTAGAGGCCGTATGGTTTTATGGCAGGGTTCGGAAAATGCACGTGCGTTTACGCACGTGTTATTTTTCGGGCAGATGATACTGGTCGGCTTTGGTTTAAGCCGGATCTGAGTATTGTATTGAGTAGATATAATATGTTTGTCTCTGTTGCATTTGTATTCGGTCGTAATACAAATGTGGGTATTTTTATACAGTTACAGGGTTATCCTGAAAGTTGTTTCAGGATCACTTTTGGAAGTTGCCAGTTTCCAGTTTTCTATCAGCCGTCTTTTAACATTCGGTTAAAGACGGATTTATCTTTTCTTGGATGAGGTGAGTCGTGCTTCAAGAAGCTTCTAGATTGGTGACTAGATTCATGCATCTTTCTTTGCATATATTAAATGGTGACTAGGTTTTTGTGACTCATGGTTTTAATTAATGTCTTTTGGATTGCTTAAGGATATTTGTTGTTGATATTTATCCTTATGGTCACCCTCTTCTCTCCTACACTCACCTCCCTCCATCTATTTATATGGTCGGCCCCTCCCCTCTCTCATTTGCTTGCTTGATTCATTTGTTAAAAGATTATGATAGTATTTGGGGTGCTTGGAATTTCACAGCTCATTTCATTCCATCACCCGATTCGAGTGGCAACTTCATTAACCGATCGTCCACGGAATTGGACGAAGTGAGACAAAGTCATCTACTCATTCTCTACATCAATCTTGGTCGTCTCTTTTAGCAAACATGACGACCGAGTTGCCTCAAGTCAGAGGCGGGAGCCCGTTTAAAGAATCGTTGACGTGGTGCCACCTGGACGAGCAGATCGGAGATCGACGAGATCGGAGCAGCCGCAACGGAGCGTGGGATGATGGTTAAAGAACGAAGGACTCGGATCGTTCGGTATAACCTTTCTACACTCTTTAAAGTTTGTTAGTTTAGCAATAATGGCAGATCCGGGTTAAAGTATACGATAGCGCCAGTTAAAAGTTCTTGTTCCGCATTTGGCGTCTGTAGACGGCCGGGGCGCTACCGTAGACTTACATAACCCCTAACCGAGTAGATAAATCTCTAGTTAGGATGCTAGTGTGTTGTTTAGTAAAGATCCGGCTTTTACGGTCCATGTTACCAAGTCCAGAAAAAATTTTGTTTTACCGTTTCCGCAACCCCGAAAGTACCGGGAGAGTTAACGTGGACCTAACAGTGGTATCAGAGCCTAACTAAACACACCCTAGCATGTTAGCAAGGTATTTAGAACATCGACCGAACGAAAAAAACCGAAAAACACCCCGGAAACCCTGAGTTTCTGCCGATTTTTTTTCTGCTCAAAAAATAATAAATCATGTCTTAAAAATCGGCTCAGGCTTTTTATAGAACAGGCAAGAAAAATGATCGCACGAGTCGACCAACTCACCGCGGTTCCGTTGCAGAAGCTTGCTTCTGCCGCGGAACCGCGGCCGAGTTGACTCGGCCGTGGATCATTTTTGTTGCAGTTTGTTTCTGGTGAGTTTTTGGGATTTTCGGTATATGACTTTTCTGCCCAGATTTTCCAGAAAGAAAATTTTATTTTGGGGGCTCAAAAATCCGTATTTTTTGGTCGATGGTCTGTAGACTTTGGCTAATGGTTATATCTGTAATGTTATATGTGTATTGAACGTCTACTAATCGCTATATGTCGTTTAGTGGGGGTTATACATATCTGTGATCTGTGTTGTTGATGGTTTGTGTATATGAACTCGTTGGATTGTCGCGGATGAATAGCCGGGGTGGATGTGAGATGAGAGTTTCTTTTTCTTTCTTTCATGTAATAAATTTGTAAATTGATGTAATATTATTTGTATGGCCGCACAACCGGGTCGGGGTTGTAGCCGTCATTGTATAATTCTTTTTACTGTTTTTGCTCCTAGGATAGACCCATGGAGGGGGTGCACAAACTACCGGGTATCTCAAAGTGTCGAGTGGCCTACTCACGGCGTTGAGGGAGGTTGCTTCGCTTCGGGTACTTGGCGGGTAGTTTGCCACACCCGTAGGGGTCTTGGGTGGGGTATTGGCTATTTATCGCGACCGTGTAATCCGCTTTTCGTTGCAGGCTCGAACGAATCGCGGGTTCCTAGTATATCCAAAGTGTTCATCTGTGATCTGGATTGGCTATCAATGCTGTATATCTATATATAATAACTATTTAGGCGTTGCTTATGTTTTACAGCCGCGCTAGCCCAGCCCCCGCTCTGTCGTTAGTTAAGTAACCTAACGGGTGATGACGGGGCCCCGTGGCGAATGCGAATGGCATAAGCGTACGTCATATTTTGGTTGTTTTCTGCAATGGTAGGATTTAAATGATGGGACGCATTAAAAGAACTAATGCAAGAAAATAAACCTAAAAGACGTTGTTGGAACAATTTTCAAAAAGCTGTTATTGCAAGTACGTTCACTTTTGTTTTGCACAGAGGCATTCGGTTATGAATGCCCAGCACCTCAGTCGACGAGGCAAGGGCCGAGATCCCTTCATCGGGAGTGACCCCTTGGACAAAAGTTTGCGTCACGGTAATAACTTCACTATAGTCGATTATTCTTGCTTTGCATCGAGGTATTCAGTTTGGAATATCCTGCACCTCATTCGACGAGGAAAGAGCCGAGATCCCTTCACAGGGAGTGACGTCTTTAGCAAAAGTTTTCGCCACTATACTTTCAAAAAGTGTATCACGTTCCTTCAACGATATCAAGTTCATTACGTTGACGGGGTTTTCGCCAAAACCCAGCCGTAGCCCTCCGTCATTTCTTATAAGTTATAATTAGTATTCGTGCTGCGTTTGTTGACTGTGTCAAGGTGCAGTGAACGGTAGCTGAGTATTGCTTATCTGCTGGATACAATGTGATTGGTTAAGACAGTCGTGTAACCTTGTTGACTGTGTCAAGGGTTATGCGGCTAGGTTTAATGCAATCATGAAAATGACGGGTTGAACTTGAGTAGGACCCTTTGATTTGTTGACTGTGTCAAGGTCACTTGGGTCCTAAGGGCAAAAATCCACATCGGGAGTTTCTAAAGAAACTGAAACTTGCAGATTTAGCATACCTTCTGGAGTGTGGTGACTAGAGTGGATTCCATCTAGGTTATCACACAATGACAGTTGGATCCCGATCCCACTGATGAGTTGGATTACTCTCGGGAGATTATTTCACTTAACGATCAATGCTATAAACCTAGTAGGTGTCTAGAAAGGTGTTAGCGGGGCTACGCCCCCAGGGAAAAGAGGTTCTTAAATTAAGGAACTTCGCGAAAGCGTTGGAAAACCTCCATCGAAATACCGACACTAGCCTGGCTGAAAGGTTAAGCAAGTATTGTGACGTGAATTAAATCTCGACTAGTTCTTCTTTTAAAAGGTTTTAAGAAAGAATTTGAGGAAACAGTGGGAGACATCCTGGTTAGATAAATTAATAAACCAATCTAATCTTGCAAGAGCGCACGCTGAGTGTTTCTTTTTCCCTCTCTCCAGGTAGCAACCTTTTCACGCCCTAATCAAGATAATAAAATGTATCGCTCGACCGATCCGAATTCTTATTCGGGGCTGGGGAACGTTGGTTCAGCTCTAACTTGTGACAACAGTCGTAAGTATGAGCAAGGGAAAGGGGATTGCGGATTCCCAGGATACCCAGTTGAAGAAGCATGGTTTTGCATCTACTTCAGGTGTTCTTGTAATTGAGAACTGTTTTACGGTCAGCCCTACCTCCTGGGTACTTGATACCGGATCAGGATCTCATATCTGTAGTTTATTGCAGGGACTGAGAAAAAGTAGGAAAGTTGCACCAGGTGATATGTCGCTCAAAGTAGCGAACGGAGCACAAGTTAATGCGGCAGCCGTCGATGAATATCACCTAGTATTGCCAAATGGCAAGACTATGATTTTGAACGATTGCTACTATGTACCCTCCATGGTTTGCAACATCATATCAGTTTCTTTACTCGATAAAGATGGATATAACTTTGTTCTTGATAGAAATATCATGAACATTTACCTTCATAAGGTACTGGTTGCAGAGGGTACACTGTGTAATGGTATCTACGTTCTAAATCAGAATACAGTTCTCAATATACAAAACACACGCAAGAGGAAGAATTCAGATACGAATGAATCCTACTTGTGGCATTGTAGACTTGGTCATATCGGAGAGAAAAGACTGAGTAAGTTGCATAAAGATGGACTCTTGAATGTGTTCGAGTTTTCATCCTATGAAACTTGTCAGTCTTGTCTCAAAGGGAAGATGACCAAATCTCCGTTCACCGAACATGGAGAAAGGGCAGCAGAGCTCTTGGGACTCATACACAGTGATGTATGTGGTCCGATGTCTATACATGCAAGGGGTGGGTTCTCGTACTTCATCACATTCACTGACGATCTCTTTACATTCGGATATGTGTATCTTATGAAACATAAATCTGAAGCTTTTGAGAAATTCAAGGAATTCAGAAACGAAGTAGAGAACCAGACTGGCAAAAGTATCAAGATCCTCCGGTCTGATAGAGGAGGGGAGTACTTAAGCACGGAATTCCTACATTACTTAAAAGAGAATGGTATTCTCTCTCAGCTTACTCCTCCTTATACACCACAGCACAACGGTGTATCGGAGCGGAGGAATCGTACCCTATTGGATATGGTTCGCTCCATGATGAGTAGTGCCGAGTTGCCTCTTTCATTCTGGGGATATGCACTTCAAACTGCAGCACATCTATTGAATCAAGTTCCATCCAAATCCGTGCCTAAAACTCCGTATGAAATATGGAGTGGTAAGAGTTTGTATCTTAAACGTATTAAGATTTGGGGTTGCCCAGCTTATGTCAAAAAGCAGAACCCAGACAAACTTGAGGCACGGGCAGTTTTATGTAAGTTTGTGGGATACCCAAAAGATTCAAGTGGGTATCTATTCTACCATGCAGAGGAACAGAAGATAATTGTTTCCAGGAATGCCACATTTTTGGAAAAAGAAATTCTTGTTAAAAACATTAGTGACAGCACGGTAGAACTGGAAGAAATTCCAGAAACACGAACTTTAACTAAAGATTTGGAGGAACCGCTAGATTCAGTTACACCCAACGAACCTCAGCCACTCCGCAGATCTGGTAGGATTTCTCATCCGCCCGAGAGATACTACGGTTTTCTCATTGACGGGGATTGAGAGGATTGCATCTTGGAAGAAGATGACCCTACCAGTTTCAGGCAGGCCATTATCAGTAGGGACTCTGATAAGTGGTAGGAAGCAATGCAATCCGAAATGGAGTCCATGTACGCCAATAAAGTGTGGACCTTGGACATTGCTCCACCTGGGGTAAAACCCGTTGGATGCAAATGGATCTACAAAAGGAAACTTGGTGTGGATGGGCAGGTGGAAACCTATAAGGCTAGACTCGTTGCAAAAGGTTTTCGTCAAAGACCTGGTTTGAACTATGATGAAACTTTTTCTCCGTTGGCTATGCTCAAATCCATTCGGATCCTACTTGCCATTGCTGCCTTCCATGACTATGAAATCTGGCAGATGGATGTTAAAATGGCTTTCCTAAACGGTTGTTTGGAAGAGTGCGTTTACATGGATCAACCAGAAGGTTTCGTAGACAGTGGGAGCAGCGGGAAGGTGTGCAAGTTGCTTAAATCCATTTATGGATTAAAACAGGCATCACGGAGCTGGAACATCTGTTTTGATGAGGCAATCAAGGAATTTGATTTCATCAAGAACGAGGATGAACCTTGTGTCTATAAGAAGATTGTAGGACGAACTATCGTATTCCTAGTCTTGTACGTGGACGGCATTCTTTTGATAGGAAATGACATTCCTATGCTACAATCGGTCAAGCTATTTTTGTCACAACGGTTCTCCATGAAGGACCTGGGTGATGCCTCGTACATTCTGGGGATCAAGATCTATAGAGATAGATCCAAGAGACTACTGGGACTTTCGCAGTCCAGGTACATAGAGACCGTACTAAAGAGATTTAGTATGGAGGGTTCCAAGCGCGGTAACATACCCGCATTGCACGGAATTACCCTCTCCAAGAAGATGTCTCCTAAGACTGACGAGGAGAGGGTTCGCATGAGCATTATACCCTACGCTTCGGCGGTATGATCTATAATGTATGCGATACTATGTACAAGACCAGATGTAGCTTACGCGCTGAGCGCGGTAATCCGGTATCAGTCAGACCGAGGTGAGGACCACTGGACAGCAGTGAAGAACATTCTCAAGTACCTGAGAAGGACTAAGGAGATGTTCCTGGTTTACGGTAATGGAAACCTCAGAGTCGAGTCCTTTACCGATTCAAGCTTCTATAGTGACAAAGATGACAGCAAGTCTGTCTCGGGTTTTGTGTTTACCCTCAACGGAGGGGCGGTATGTTGGTGGAGTTCCAAACAGGATACCGTCGCAGACTCGACGATGGAGGCTGAATAAATTGCTGCAAGCGATGCCGCAAAAGAGGCGGTCTGGATGAAGAAGTTCAATAGTGAACTTCAGGTGGTTCCGTCCATTGTTGACCCAATACCTTTGTATTGCGATAACTATGGGGCTATAGCTTTAGCGAAGGAACCAAGGTCCCATCAGAAATCCAGGCACATCTTAAGGCGGTATCACCTGATCAGTGAGATCATTGATCGCCAGGAGATCGAGGTGTGGAGAGTGGACACAAAGGAAAACACAGCGGACCCATTCACGAAGGCCTTACCCCAGACTCAGTTCGAGCGGCTGATCGAGATGATAGGTCTTCGATACGCCAGTACATGGCCTTAGTGCAAGTGGGAGATTGTTAGTGTATCTGCCCTAGAGGCCATTACTGTATCATACTAGTATGTATATTACTTGATGGAAGCTTGGGATATTCACAGTTGTATAGACAATCTTTCTTAATATAGTAGTATGCTACTTGGTTTGTCTCTGCTTAAATGTGTACATGTGTGTTTCTTTATTATATCACCTATACGCATTAGTAGAGCCCTTAGGATCTTTGCTTGATTACCGGCGTTGTGATGGTGATCACACTCGTAGGGGCTGGGAAATCCACAAGCACATCCTTATACATGTCCCTAGTCGTGGGATTATCGAGACAGGGCATCGATACTCCGGAGTAGACTAGCGTATGCGCTTCTCATCCCAGCACGGGAGACGGTCTGTCCCACAGCCGTTAGTACGTCGTACTTGAGATAATATGTGGGTGCTCGTTAGGTTACGAGTACACTGGACAGGACTCGTCGGGAACTGATGGTTGGTATTATACCTATCGTCAGTTATCAGTTCCCAGGTGACATGAGTACAGCTTAGTCCGCTGACTTGACACTGTCACTTCGCCTCGAGTGTGTTCCCACTGTTCTTTGATTACTACCTTACCACGGCTCTACTGAGTCGTGCAAACAGGTAGTAGTTGGGAGCAGTCCCGAAGCACTTGGAGGCAGTGACGGTTAGACAGGATTCATCTCTCCCGGTATTGGGGGTTGACATCGCGCTGTGTCTAGGAGAGCCATTACACGAGTAGTCCCTGGCCAGGGCAAGCGAGATATACTGGTAGGTTTCCAGTGTTATCTCAGGGTGTTCTGGGCTTCACTCCGACACGACTTGTACCACTATTAGGGGACTGACGTTTACCGCCCCCCTAGGCCCGCCATGTGATGTATCAGACGAACAGACCGGACTGTACGGAGATTGTCACATACAGGCTCAGTAGGAGTTCGGATGGGTTTACCTCATCGGCCTTCTTATCGACATCTACCTGGGGACCGTTACGTACAGCTAGTGCCGCTTGCGGTCTGTGGTTAAACCCACAGCCAGCATAGTGTCGAGTCTTTAGAGTCCCACACAGAGAGTTTCCCTGCACTGAGCGAAACGTGTAGAGGCCGTATGGTTTTACGGCAGGGCTGCGATCACTTACGTACACTTGTGTGCGTATGGTGTTCGGGCAGGCAGTACTAGTGGGCTTTGGTTTAAGCCGGATCCTAGTATTGCAAGGATGGATTTGTTTTGTCTTCTGCGTATCCGCATTCTATGGAATGCGGATGCAGGTGTGTATGCACAGTTTTCCGGAGCGATGAAGGAGGAGATGCCTCATCAGGGTTTTGGCAGTTGGTTCGGCCAAAACCGTTATGTGGCAGGCTCATTAGGGTTTTGACAGTTGATTCGGTCAAAACCATTTTGAGGCAGACTCATTAGGGTTTTGACAGTTCGTTTTGGTCAAAACCATTATGAGCCACGGACATCATTTACTAATCCTTTTAGTGATAATTTTATGATGGCTAATTGCATTGACCATTTGACCCAGTTGACCTCTCTTGACTTTGTTGACCGGTTGACCGTGTTGACCATTGACTTTCAAGAGGGATCTACACTCTTCTTTTCTTTTTCTTTTTCTATTTTGATTATGATAATGGTCATTTCAATGTAGCCATCAAACTTTATGTTGATGGGATTAGCAATGATGTTGTTTTTGCATTATTGCAACCATGGTTACTTTTTTTTGGTTGATAATTTCTTTCTCATTCTCTCTCTTGTTTTTTCAAGTGAGAAGAAAAAGATATGAACAATGGTTGCTAGCTCCTCCTTCTTCTTCCTCCTCTTGATTCATCTTTTGATCTCATGTGTTGAGAGATAAAGATCCCACAAAGAAAAAACCATCCCTTTATCACTTCTACACAACCTAGGGCTTCTAGATTAGCAATCTCTTTGCCCTAGTTACCTCGGCTCGAGGTGGAGCTCGGTGTACATCTCTCGCGTGGATCGTCTTCGACTCAAGGAGGCCGCGGAGGTGACCAAAGTCCGGATCAACCATCGGAGCAAGCAAAGAGAAAAACAACAAGAAGGGAAGGAGTTCAAGTTGAGGTATAACCCATCACCGAGTAGGTAAATCTCTAGTTAGGATGCTAGTGTGTTGTTTAGTAAAGATCCGGCTTTTACGGTCCATGTTACCAAGTCCAGAAAAATTTTTGTTTTACCGTTTCCGCAACCCCGAAAGTACCGGGAGAGTTAACGTGGACCTAACAACAAGAATTTGATCTTGTTATCAAAGATAAGAAAGGATGTGAAAACGTAGTAGCCGACCATCTTTCACGCATCTCTTCTTCCCCTGTGACCCTACCGATCAATGATTCGTTTCCTGACGAACAACTCTTGAGCGTATCCAATGAACCTTGGTTCATGGATATTATGAACTATCTTGTCACGGGACTTATACCCAGCGATTGGTCAAAACAGGACAGATACCGTTTTCTATCCCAAGTAAAACACTTTTACTGGGACGATCCATATTTGTTTAAGTATTGTCCTGATCAGATCATTCGCCGGTGTGTCCCGAAAGAAGAGTTCAAGAGTGTTCTTTCTTTTTGTCATGATCAGGCCTGTGGGGGTCACTTTGGTCCTAAAAAGACGGCGGACAAGGTTTTGCATTGTGGATTTTATTGGCCGACCTTATTTAAGGACGCATTTGACTATTGTAAAACATGTACACAATGTCAGTACACGGGTAGAATCTCCCAGAGAAATGAAATGCCTCAGCAACCCATTCTGGTTGTTGAAATATTCGATGTTTGGGGCATTGATTTTATGGGTCCCTTTCCCAACTCCTTTGGGAATTTGTACATACTGCTGGCGGTTGATTATGTCTCAAAGTGGGTTGAAGCCATTCCATGTCGCACTAATGACAGGAAAGTTATCATTAAGTTCTTGTAAGAGAATATCTTTTCGCGATTTGGACACCCACGCGCTATTATTAGCGATAATGGGACACATTTCTACAACAGGTCTTTCGAGACTTTGATGCAGAAATACTCAATCAACTACCGACTTTCTACACCCTATCATGCCCAAATGAGAGGGCAAGGTGAGATCTCAAACAGACAAATCAAACTTATCCTGGAGAAGACTGTTGCTAAGAATAGAAAAGACTGGTCGACCAAATTGACGGATGCTCTTTGGGCATTCCGAACTGCATTTAAAACCGACCTAGGGATGTCTCCATATAGGATAGTGTTTGGAAAGGCATGTCACTTAACCGTCGAGATTGAGCATAAAGCATTGTGGGCTATTAAAGAAATTAATTTTGATCTAAACCAAGCTTGCAACTTTCGGAAGCTGCAAATAAATGAGCTAAGCGAACTCCGCGATGAAGCTTATGATAACGCTGTAATCATAAAGAATAGGACCAAGGTTTTTCATGATAAAAATATTTTAAGGAAAAAATTTTCACAAGGTCAACAAGTCCTTCTTTATGATTCACGATTACACATTCACGCGGGTAAGCTCCGATCTCGGTGGAAGGGACCTTTTGTTGTGCGGTCTGTATACCCGCACGGGGCAGTAGAAGTAGAAAATGTTAAAAACGGCACATTTTTCAAAGTGAATGGACATAGACTAAAGCCGTATTTTTCCACTGACCCCACGGAGGAGCTCCTGTTCTTACAGGAGCCAGTTTATCTTGATTAAAATTCCTCCGTCTCATCTCCATGTCAGGTGTATCACTGCATCATCTTTTTGAATGGAGGTGAGTGAAAAGAGTAAGTTTGGAGGAAGTTTTTCACTTATATATTTTGCCCCCACTAATAAATTCCTCCCAGGCTTACAGATTTTGTAGATATAGCTGTTGGCAACAGTGAGGACACTGTTGAAAACAAGTTTGGGGGAGATTTGTGCTTATTTTTGCATCATTTGCATATCATTTGCATAAGCACAAAACATTTCTTTTAAAAACTTATAAAAATTTAAAAAATTTCAAAATCTATAAAAATTGAAAAAATTTCAAAATATAAAAATATTTTAATATTTTTTGTATATAAATAAGATAATAAAAGTTTAGATAGTGAAAAATTACATCCATGAGATTAGAAAAATTTAAGAAAACTAAGAAAATTAGAAGTTTTCTTATACGAATTAGTAATAAGTAGTTATGAGCCGTTGTCCCAAGGGTTAGTAAGATGAAGAAAGTCATTAATCTGAGGATAAAAATAAGTCTGAAAAATAGTTCATATTCTGGAAGTCAAACATTTTGAACGTTGATACCCTGCTATGCGCACTTACACACGTCTTGAAGCCTGGGATAGTAGAGGATACCTTGAAGTGCTCTTGTCTTAAAGCTGATGTATGAAGGAAATAAAAAAAAGTGAATAAAAATATATATATATAAGGTGGTGAGAAAAATGGACACTGGTTTTGTTATCACCGAGGGCAATAAAAATATATAGCGAGGGTGCTTCTTCACCTAGCGCCCTAAGGCCAACTGGTCTGGGAGTCATTGCTATGCCTTAGGTGGTGCAAGACAAGGAAAATACACCAAATAAGCAAGCACATGAGTAATCGGTCGGTTAGTACCTCAAGAAGTATTAACGGTCGCATGAAAGTGTGTGAGGAATCTCATCTAAATATTCATTAATTAAAAAGTACTGAGGCTGATGGGCAAGAGTATGATAGCTTGAATTGAATTCTTCGGGTGTAGGGATGTCCTTTACACACACGCAGGGTTATATGATCGATGTTTGGAAGAAAGATAGGAATGAAGAATAAGACGATGTTTTATTGAGGGAGGACGTGATTTCTGACATCTTTTCATGACCATTAAGATAGGGCTCATGACAACCGAAAAGCTAGCTTAGTTGGAAACCCTAATTTTCAAGGTTTTTCTTTTACAATTCTTTTCTTTAAATGTAATATTCATGATCTTCCTTTTATTATTGGATTTTGTGGGTGCAATCCGCTAAAAACCCTCAGGAGACAACACTCCTCCTACTAGGGACACCTAGAGGTTTAAAGGCTTGTTGCACGTGCTCAGTGCAATCGTGTTGCCTACGAAAGTGTGCTAGTTAATTTTTCTCTTTCTTTATTTTCTCCTTCTTTTTAATAAAAAGTTCGCTCGAGACGATTGAAAATAAATTTGGGGGAATTTGATCAGTCGAAAATACTGCATCTTTTAACCGGCAATTTCCCTATCATTTGCACTCATCTAGAAATGTTCGGCATTCATATCGCACATATTAGCAAATCAGTCGCTAAATATCAGATTGCATGTGTTAGACTCTAAAACCGGCACTATGAAGGAAATTGACTGCATTTCATAGCATGGCATCATTCCTGTATATCGCAACTTGTGTTTCGAAGTCTATGCAGGACATTACAGAAGATCGGTCAATTTACAAAACAAAGACTGCTAAAGAATACGCCAACTCAAGGATTTGGAATCTGGTATTGTTCTAAGAAGCATTTAGAGATTCAACATAGCAGGAAATACATCAAAAGACAACACAAACCAACAGAAGTAGCATGAAGCTCCAAAGCTGCCATACGGCCGCGGAACCGCGGCTGGAGCCGCCTTGCGCCGCGGTTCCGCGGCGACGCTGCCACGTCAGCCCTCCAAATTTGCTGCAATATCTCCACCTCAGCTCCTATGGCTCTTCAAGACACTATATTTTCCAGAAGACTCCAGAAGCTTCTGCCAGTTCAGCAAACTAGGGTTTCTAAGCTTAAACAATCCTAGCTTAAAGCCTATGCTAAGCTCCTAACTAACTTACAACAAACTTTTAGAGGGAATTGCAATTTCAAAACCTAGACCTAGGGTTTGGAAAACCTATAAATAGACCCCTAGGCTCACTTATAAAAATATCATCTATCATCTAGATCCCATCTCATTTTAGAAATCAATTTTGTGGGTTAGTTGTTGATTAGAAACCCTAGTTCTTCATTTACCTACATTCTTGCCACCTCCAAACCCTAACCCTAATCCAATCTAGAAATACCCAATTCAAGATCCATGGAGATCAAGCAAAGCAAGTCATCAAGCAACCTTTAGAAGCAAAGCCGGTATTCAACGGAGCACGAGATCGAAGCGATCCAAGACTCAAGAAGCCGAGCGATGCAAGATTCAACGAGCGAAGTTCCTACCTCTTGTAAATCTCGAGAGTTGTAACTACTTGTTGTTGTAATAAAGGTGAAGATTCTATAACTTGTGTACATTTCAATTCAAGCATTATGATTCATTTAGATTCTTGAATATGTACTTTGTGATGATGCTTGAATAAAACTCCGCTCGTGGAGGAATCGAAAAAATTGTAAAATGATGATGTTGATGAATTGTTAAACGTTTTCTTAAGTCTTAAAACAATTGTAAATTCTTGAAAATCGATTGATCGATGATCTAGGTCGATGCGAATGTGTTCTTGATTCCTTTCGCACGATCTAGAGATCGACCATTGATCATTCGACTTTCAAGAAGCTATCTAGTGAATGTTATTCATCGAAAGGACAAAGGATAGGATGAGGAACCCTAATTCCTCGCAAGATCCTTGATCCTCGATGAATTCGACATCGATTTAGCATCAATATGTTACTAGATAAGAAATTGTAATCTTGAATCTTCATCACATCTACAATTTACTCGATTCCTACGAGCTTTACTTCAAATCTTGAAACCCTAAAGTGATTGAAATTCTATCGAAACTCGATTCTCAATTTTTATCATTTTCTTGATTCTTGATTAGAATAGTGACACAAGAAACCCATCGATAAAAATCTTCAATCATGTTTTCTTTTCTTTTCTATTAACTTTTCAATTCAAACAAATCAAAATTACAAACGAATCGTACAATCCCTGTGGACGATCTGCACTCGCTAACGATCTACATCCGACACCGTTCTTGATTGCGGACAAAATATTTTTGGTTGTGATTTCTATATTCATTTTCTAAATCGACAACGGAAAATAAGATCAATCAAATGGCGCCGTTTCCGGGGATCATTTGATTTGATACACACAACAAAAATCATTCAATCAATGGGCTTTGTCTATCAGCGAAGGACAGCACAAATGCGGATACCTGGTTTCTATATTCGGGGGCTTCTTTTCACTGTACTTTAGGCTGGCATCATTTTAGCGATTATGTTAAAGGTGTCACGACCCGCTTCCCAAAATACATAAACACGGCACGTGACAGAGCTAACCATGCTACCTATGGTTAGGAATAACCCCTCCATAGTCACATTACGGCTGCCAATCGGATATCAAGAACAGTAAAATAAAATCTAGCTAACACATGTCCATCTACCACATTAAATAAAATCAAGAAATGCATATAGCGGAAATGAATCAAGGTCCAATAAAAACAAACTCAGAATCATGTCCCTTATGGGCTCACATCGATAAAAATAAAACTACGAAAATAAAAGAAATTAAGCATCTCTAAACTAAACATCTAGCTCCTCATTTCCCGACTTGCTTGCTAAAATACTCTTGATCTACCTGCGATAATGTCAAAGGAACTGGGCCATGCAAAACCCAGACGTCAGTGCGATACAATATCAAAAGATTAGTAATAACCAGGATATGATTGAACATGCATATAAATAATAAATACATATATAAAACAGTGAGGTACATGTATGTGATGTGTATCCTAAAGTTTGTGCTTCTAGGTTATCTATTCTACAAGTCTTTGAAATCAATTAATGTAATCCTCATCATATCTCAACAGTATATAGCTCATTCATTCCCCACGGGACCACGGTACAATGATTTATTCCGTAACTCTCGGAATCGTGGCAAACAATGATTTATTTCGTAACGCTCGGAATCATGGCAAACAATAATAATATCATCTTGAGTTATGTTTCGGTTACATTCTTGATTTCCCCTTTTCCCCCAAGGTTCTGTGTTCAAGTCAGGTATTGCCAATATAATCTAATGCCAACACAGGATCAAGCTGGTGCCGGTATTGTCTATACGGACAACAAGTCATGTCCATCGGGACAACAATCAGGATTGTTGGCATTAGCAATAAGATCCAAGTAACAAGTCTGGTAATGTGTCGTGAACATGCCATGTACTGTATATTAACCAAAATAGATACTAATGTAAAACTGTAATCAATATCGAAACACAATTAATGCCAGGATGCATATGTATCTATCTGTAATAACCGTTATACATCATTACCATATATGATGCAATCTGGATAATCATATTGAACTGATATAGCAGTACGATATTATTGTAATGTTCCGGCATGCAACTGGATAAGCTATTATCAGTACGGATACAGACGGATGCTGTAAAATGGTAAATCGGTAATTTCTGCTGAATAGTAAAACACATGCACTATAATTTATCAAATAAATACTGAAATAATAACATAGCATGTTGCAAGTTTAGAACTTGCATGATCGAATCTCGCGTCGAGATACGGATGTCATGTTCTGACGTCGAAATAAAGTTATGGCGCAAACTTACGCACGCAAGATTGGACCTGGGTGAGCAGCTGCGTAACGTGGTAAATGGGCTATATGATGACGGTGGCTGGGTCGTCCGGATCGTCGGCGACGTGCGCGACTACGGCGAAACGGCCTTAAAAGAGAAAATAAAAGAATGAAAGAAAAGAAATAAGAAGAAGAAGAAGAGGAAGAAGGGGTTGTTGCTGTTCTTTGTACTTGGCGAGGACATAGGAGAGAGTAGCGACGAGACAAGGTCGTCATTGGAGAGTTCATCTGGACGAGGGTGTGGCCGTGAGCTTTGACGTGCAGAGACAGGAGATGAGGTGTAGTGGTGGTCTGGGGTTGCCAGCGAGGAGGGAAGGTGATGAGGGTGGTGGTGGTGGTGTTAGAGATAGTGCCCTCAAAGTCAATTATTGGATCACAGGCACATGATTGCAATGATTGAGGGAGGATCTATCCTAGTAGAACAGTCTTACTCGAGATGATAGTATGCTATCTGGTTTATCTTTATCATCGTGTATTGCTTTAGGTGACCTTACAGGTCACTATTGCGCGTTGATAGAGCCCTTAGGATTCTTGCTTGACAGCCAGTAGTATGATGGCGATCATATACGTGGGAGCTGATAGTCTATAAGCACATCCTTAAAAGGTCCTTAGTCGTGGGAGTTTCGAGACAGGGCCTCGATACTCCAAAGTAGACTAGTGTATAAAGTCGAGACCCCGACGAGGGGCGGTGGCCGGTCTCATAAGCCACTGGTGTCAGTTGGATCACCTAAGATGTATACAGGTGCTCATTGGGTTATGAGTACACCGGACATGACTCGCCGGGAACATGCTAGTTGGTCTTATACCTGACGTCAGATGGCAGTTCCCTGGTGACGTGTGTACAGGTTAGTTCATCGACCTGGGATCGTCATTTTTCTCGTGTGAGTTCCCAATATACTTTGATTACTACCCTACCACGGCTCAAAGGAGTCGTGCAAACAGGTTTTAGTTGGGTACAGTCCCGAGCTACATGGAGGCAGTGAGCGGATCTGCAGGGGTTCGTCTCTCCCGGTATTGGGGGTGAGGTCGCGCTGTGTCTAGGAGAGCCATTACACAAAGCCCTCGGCCGAGACAGGAGATTTACTGGTAGGTATTCCAGTAGTATCTCAGGGTGTTCTGGGATACACTCCGACACGACTTGTACCGCTTTTGAGGGTCTGACTTTTACCAACCCCCTAGGCCCGCCATGCGATACTCATAGACGAACGGACCGGACTGTACGGATATTGTCACTGACAGGCTCAGTAGGGTGTCAGGATGAGTTCACTCATCGACGTCCCTTTTAGTCAATACCTGGTAGCCCGTTACGTATGGCTAATACCTCTGACGTGCTAGTGGTTAAATCCACAACCAAAATATTGACGAGTCTTTAGAGTCCCCCACACACCGTTTCTCAAGTTTCGGGCGAAACGTTGTAGAGGCCGTATGGAGATATGGCAGGGTTCGATCAGATACGTGCGGTATTGCACGGATCATGATCGGACGGAAAATACTAGCGGGCTTTGGTTTAAGCCGGATCCTAGTATTATACAGTGTAGATTTTGTCTTATTGCATTTGTATTCGGTCGGAATACAAATGCGGGTATGTATATACAGTCGCGGGGTTTTCCTGTAATTTATTACGGGATCAGTTTTCTGAAGTTACCAGTTTGCTTTCCATTTCGGCCATTTTTCTTTGATTCTTTCTTTGGCTGAATTTTGGTGGAGAGGGGGTTATTTGCAAGCATGCAAATTTGATTAGTGGAGGGTTGTTTTTCCAAGTTGTAGTGTCATGATGGTTGCACCATCCCTTGACTTTCTTTTAGTCATCATGGCTTGACTTTTATGATAGGAGTTGATTAGCTTTTAGAGTGTTAGATTTGTTTTGTGATCATTCCTTCTCATGATCACTTCACACTCTCTCTTGTATTATTGATACACCCCCCCTTTGGATTTCTTGCTCTCTCCCAGCACCACATGGGCCGTCCATTCTTCAAGGGGCTGTCCCAATTTTTGGCAAGGGAATTTTGTTCTCTTGATGCTTGAAAAATCCCCAAGTTCATCTACAAAAAGCTAATATCTCATTTCTACCATCAAATGGCAACTTCCACAACCCCAAAGAGACATAGAGCACTACACTTATTCTACAGCAATTCTTGGGCACGTCGACTCGCTAACTTCGTGCCCAAGTTGTCTTGGTCCATAGGTGGGAGCCCGTAAAAGAAGCCGGCGATGTGGTGCCCTTCCGGCGAGGAGGTGAAGACCAGAGATTCCGCGGGAAGATCGGGACGACGACGAGAAGACCGGAGGACACGGATCGCTCGGTATATCTCTCTACCCGTTCTTTTGTTAGCTAGGATTAGATTAATGGCCCGATCCGGGTTTATGGTCCGCGGTGGCACCGGTTTAAAGTTAAGAAAATTTTTGTATTCCGCTTTTTGGTCTCGGAAAGACGGCCGGGGCGCCGTCGTGCACCAACATAGTATCAGAGCCACGCCATTAAGCTATTCTAGCTTAGTCTAATGTGTTTACATTTCCGATTGAACAAAATTCCAAAACCCGCGATTTCAATGCATCAGTTCTCTGTGAAATTTATATGGCTCGAAAAATTTTTCAGTGTGTTGCAAAATTACAGGCAGGGATTTAAATGTAATCTGGGAAAATTTGTTGGCAAGTTGTCCCTGTTCAACCGCGGAACCGTGGCCGTACCTTCCCTTTGGCCGCGGTTCCGCCGCCGTAGTGAGGGATCTCTGCTCCAAATTTTTCCAGTGAGTCTATGTATTGAAAATGGAGTTTTTGGAATATTCTGTTTGGGCCCAGATTTTCTGTGAGTGCTACAGTAGTGCTTGTGGCCCACTTCGGGTAAATTTGATCGATCAAAATTTTTAAACATGTTAGTTCACAGTATTTACATTATATATGCGGCCGTGAATGTCACTTGATCGGTAAATCCTGTCTAACTGTTATAGCCCGGTTAGACGGATTTGCGAACGTGACATTCACGTTGATGTTCTGTGTTGTGCTGTGATGTTGGGGATTGGTCGTGGGGATAGCCTGGATGCAATGTTAGTACAGATTTGGTTGTATTATGTACATTTGTTATTGCGGGGCGAGCGTCCGACATGTGGACTGCCGTCACTGCCTGTCTGTATATTATTCTTTTGGGGCACGACCGGGGTGAGGTCGATGTACCCGTTGTATGTATATTTTACTTTCTGTACTAGGATTACCCCAAGGTGGGGTGCACGGATAGTTGGGTTCTAGAGGGCAACGGGCCCGCATCTCATGGCGTTGAGACGGAGGGGGCCTCACTCTAGAATTGGCAGGCTATTCGCCGCACTCGTAGGGGGTACAGGTTGACCCAGGAGGGGTGCACAAGTTACCAGATTCCGTGAAGTGCTGGGTGGTCCATTCACGTTGCTGAAGGGGGCTGCCTCGCTTCAGGTTTTGGCGGGTAACTTGCCGCGCCCGTAGGGGTCTAGGATTTCATTGCATAGGCTATCCACACGACCAGGGGAACGTCGGGTTTCAGTAGCGGCTCTATGAAACCCGGGGATCCCAGATATCTGTATTGTTCTGTGATGCTTATTACATTTCTGTGATGTTGCATTTTATCACGCCTTGAGCGAATATTATATATTGATATATATACTAGTAGATGTTGTATATGTTTTGCATCCGTGCTAGTCCAGTCCCCGCTCTGTCGTTAGTTAAGTAACCTAACGGGTAATGATGGGACCCAGTGGCGAATGCGGATGGCATATACATACATCATTATTTTCGTTCTTTATTGGTGTGATCAATTGATGGGACTGCGTTGATTCGGATCAATGCAAGCTAAACAAAGCTATTCTGATGTTGTTGGAACAATTTTCAAAAAGCTGTTATTGCAAGGGCGTTCTCTTTTGTTTTGCACAGTGGTATTCGGTTATGAATATCCAGCACCTCAGTCGATGAGGCAAGGGCGAGATCCCTTCACCGGGAGTGACCCCTTGGACAGAAGTTTGCGTCAAGGCAATAACTTCACTATAGTCGATTACTTTCGCTTTGCATCGTGGTATTCAGTTGGAATATCCTGCACCTCATTCTACGGGGAAAGAGCCGAGATCCCTTCACCGGGAGTGACCTCTTTAGCAAAGGTTTTCGTCACTATATTTTTTTTAAAAAGCTATGCAGTTCCTTCAACAATATCAAGTTCATTACGTTAAAGGTTTTTCGCCAAAAACCATTCGTAGCTCTCCGTCATTTCTTACGGGTATTATTTAGTATTTGTGTTGCGTTTGTTGACTCTGTCAAGGCGTAGTGTACGGTAACTAAGTGGTGCTTGTTTGTTGCATAAATGGGATTGGTTAGGACAGTCGTGCGGCCTTGTTGACTCCGTCAAGGGCACGTACGGGTGGATTTAATGCAATCCAGAAAATGACGGGTTGAACTTGACTAGGACTCTTTGATTTGTTGACTCCGTCAAGGTCACTTGGGTCCTAGGGGTAAAAACAAACATCGGGTGTTTCTAAAGAAACTGAAACTTGCCAGATATGCGCATACCTTCTAGAGTGTAATAACGTAAGTGGATTCCGTCACGTTATCATGCGAAGATAGTTGGATCCCGATTCCCACTGATGAGTTGGTTTACTCCTCGGGTGATCCCGACTAATTCTTCTTTCAGGTTTGGAGGAGAGTTTGACGGTACAGTGGGAGGTTTCCTGATTAGATATATTGGTAACCATTCTGATCTAGGTTAAAGTGCACGCTGAGTGCTTCTTTTCTCTCTCTCTTTAGCAGCGACCATGACCCGACCCTTGACTATGACTCAGTGACCAAATTAACCGAACCTTCTTAAACACTGGCTTTTGGATTGTCAGAGTTGCATACCTCATTGCCACTCCTACTTTTACCCTTTTATCCAGGACACCCCGTACTACTACGAACATCCAATTCCATTGGACAAAACCATCGTATGGTTATATACGAACTCGAAGGAATTTATTCGAGGATGGTTTCCGGTTCTGGAGAAAATGAATAGGCCTATTCAGTTGTCTTTTCCTTTTACCTTCTCTCAGGTTGCGAGTGCTCTTTGGATTAGGACAGTACACCTATTACGCTTATTGGATAGTCTTCTTCCAAACCATAGGCAAGTGTCGACCGGTAGGGAATGAAGAAAACCATTTAGCCTAAAAGGTGTACATAAGGTATTAAGTAATGACATATCAAGGTATTAGTAAGAGGGCAAAGTAAATTGCGACTGCTATTCACGACCAAACCAAGTATTTCTTCGCCAATCCTAAATCACCTTTGTATTTCTCAAGAACACTCCGTATCACTATGAATATCCACAGTTTATTGGATACTCCATCTTATGGTTATATACGAACTAGAAAGGAACTTGTTCCAGTTCGGGGATGGATTCTGGTTCAGGAGAAATAGGAATAAGGTTTATTCGGTTGTCTTTTATCTTCACCTTCTCTCGCATTGCAAGAGCTCCTAGGATTAGGACAGTACACCCATTATGCTTATTGGATAGTCTTCATCCAAACCATAGGCTGGTGCCGAAAGGTAGGGAAGGAAGAAAACCATTTGGCCTAAAGGGGTGTACAGAAGGTAAGGACTAAAGACATATGAAAGGATTTAGAAAGATGGCAAAGAAATATACGGTTACAGTTGTGAATCTGATAATGAAAGAGGCATTACTAGGAATACCCAGATACCCCATCGAAACATTTCGATGTTTCAGTTTCACAGTGTACTGTTAAAAGAAAATTGATTTTTTAATTAGCCCTTGCTCCAGGGTATGTATTTACCAGGTATGATGCTCACATCTGTATGGTTTTACAGATGATGAGTGGGAGTAAGCTACTGGGAATTGGGTGATTATCCTCATTATATCGGGATTCGTTGTAATTGGTGATATTTGAGGAAATCACCTGGGTTGTTTGCCGGACGGCAAATATTTGGTTTTGAATATCTGCTGTTATGCACCAATTTCAAATTGATATATCTATACGTCTATTTTTATAGAGTGAGATATACCTTTTTTGAAATTATGTCCATGACATTTACCTATATCAGTGGATGATTAAGTAAGGAGCATTAAACAGCGGTGTAATTCTTCTTAACCATAAGTACAGTTTTCAACCTACGACACACAGGGAATGAGTTATTAGACTCAAGGGACTTATACAGAGTATTGTATATTGTCCGGTGTCCATTAGGACAGAGGGGTTGGTCCTCATACTATATTCGGTTTACTTATGACTTTTCTAATTTTTAGACAAGTGTTTCGTAGAAACGCAAGGTCCAAATTTTGAGAAGTTATAGGTATAAGATTAAAGTAGAGAACCAGGTATTGCAAGTATCAGGATTCTTCAAGGTGATCGAAGATATATATACTTGTGTATGGTATTCAGTTGATAGTAATGATTAAGAGAACTTACTTCTCTTTCAGGTTACTCATAATTGGAAGCATTCTTAGGTTGAGTAACGCTGATCGGCCTCTTTCCATTTAGTTGACATGCACTGGAGACAGCTGCATGATTTGAATCTGGTTCAATTAAATCAGTGCCTCTGTTTCTGTATTGGATATTGAACAGTTCATATCTTGATATTGTTAAGGTATGGGGAGTTGTTCGGCTTATGCTTAAAACCAGACTCTGGATAACTCAAGGCACGTTTCTGTAATGGCTGTTTGTGGGTTGACCCGGGCTATGACAAGGGTTGGTTTTCTACCATCTGGAAGATCAATAGTGATATTGTTCTTGACTCGCCACAGTTTTAATAAAAATGGATTTTTCAGAAAACAGTAGTGGAAGTATGTTAGAACTGGAAGTGATTCCAGAACCGCAAACGATTACTGAAAATTTGATAAGAACCTAAAGATTCGATCTGATTGACATTTCATTGGCCACTCCGCAGATAAGGTGGGTAACCTCAGGCACCTGAGAGGTACTCCTGTAGCCTCAAGGACGGTGGCAGGGAGGTTCTTGTTTACCCAGACTTGCCATTGCTGTTGTTCCAAACTGTGAGACCCGGCAGGAGGATGAGTATAGCGTCGTTCTAAACTGGATTTAGAAGTGTACGTCTATATGGCTCTGCCAGAGGGTTGTCGTAGTCAGTGGGAGTAGCGGAAGCATTGGTGCACAAGTAGCTTATGTCTATAGACTAAAGCAAATATAGCGGAAATAGATCATCTATTTTTGATGTGACAGTCATAGGTTTGATTTCATCAGAATAGGGGATGGATCTGTTGAGAATGTAGTAGGGTGTGATGTCCTGGTATTTAGATGACATACACAGAATAGGAAGTGAAGTTCCTATACTACGATCGGTTATACTTTGGTCGTCACACAGTGCTTTCTCCACAAAGGACTTGGATATTATATCAGACATTCTTGTTACTGGATCTATGGTTTTAGATCTAGATTTGGGAAGTTTTCCAATCTGGGTACTTAGACAGCACTCTAAAGGTGTTTTAGAATGGACGACTCCTGGCATGGTAGTGTACCTGCAGGTGATAGAGTCACCCTCTCTAAAGGTGTCTTACAGACTAAAGGGGAGAGGGATGTGCATGATTGGCAGATCACTTGCTTAGGCAATTGAGTCAATCATGAGATGTCAAATACCACACCAGATGTTGTTTTTGCAATAGATGCAATAAGTTGATTTTGATCCAATCCTGGAGAAACAGTCGGAAGCAGTTTTAGAACATAAGTGGATGTTCTAGGGATATGATAACGACAGCCTCTTTTGGGAGACGGTTATCATTCCAGGCTTCCAAGGTGACCATGGACGGCAGAGTGGCATGACACAGGATACTGATTAAGTTCAGTTGACGATACAGTCTAAGAATTTTGGATTTGGAGTTCATTTATGAGCTAGGTCCCATCAGACATCCAGACATATTCTAAGACATGTATTGATCATTTCGGGAGATAGCTTTCTCCGCGAATTTAAGATAAAGAGAGACATAGAAAGAAACATCAGGGCGGATCCACTCACTGAGGCTATTCCTCGAACGCAATAGTTTCGCAAACGAGCTTTGTGAGACTGACTAGTAGAGGAGTTGGTTGTTCGGTATCACACGGGCTATGAGTATGCGACATCGCAATAATTAGCCTTGAGTGCAAGTAGGAGATTGTTGGAGATAGTGCCCTCAGAGTCAATTATTGGATCACAGGCACGTGATTGCAATAATTGAGGGAGGACATATCCCAGTAGGACAGTCTTACTCGAGATGATAGTATGCTATCTGGTTTATCTTTATCATCGTGTACTGCTTTAGGTGACCTTACAGGTCACTATTGCGTGTTGATAGAGCCCTTAGGATTATTGCTTGACAGCCAGCAGTATGATGGCGATCATATACGTGGGGAGCTGGTAATCTATAAGCACATCCTTAAAAGGTCCCTAGTCGTAGGAGTTTCGAGACAGGGCATCGATACTCCAGAGTAGACTAGTGTATACAGTCGAGACCCCGACGAGGGGCGGTGGCCGGTCTCACAATCCACCGGTGTCAGTTGGATCACCTAAGATGTATACAGGTGCTCATTGGGTTATGAGTACACCGGACAGGACTCGCCGGGAACATGCTAGTTGGTCTTATACCTGACGTCAGATGGAAGTTCCCTCGTGACATGTGCACAGGTTAGTTCATCGACCTGGGATCGTCATTTGTCTCGTGTGAGTTCCCACTGTACTTTGATTACCACCCTACCACGGCTCAAAGAAGTCGTGCAAACAGGTTTTAGTTGGGTACAGTCCCGAGCCACACGGAGGCAGTGAGCGGATCTGCAGGGGTTCGTCTCTCCCGGTATTGGGGGTGAGGTCACGCTGTGTCTAGGAGAGCCATTACACAAAGCCCTCGGCCGAGGCAGGAGATTTACTGGTAGGTATTCCAGTAGTATCTCAGGGTGTTCTGGGCTACACTCCGACACGACTTGTACCGCTTTTGGGGGTCTGACTTTTACCAACCCCTTAGGCCCGCCATGCGATACATGACTGAATGAATTTTCCTATTGTGTAGTATGAATCAATTCAAAGGTCTCCTAAAACAGTACCATTTGATTGAAACTGTTTCTTGTGTCGGTATTCAGAAAATTTATAAAGAACTTCACAACCAAAAAATATTTGACCGCAATCAAACTACGGTGTCGGATGTAGTTTGTAGTGAGTGCGGATCGTCCACAGGGATTGCACGATTCGTTTGTATTATGATATGCTTGAATTGAAAAGTTAAGTAACGATAAAAGAAAACATGATTCAAGAATTTATCAATTGATTGAGGTGTCACGATGTTTAATCAAGAATCAAGAAACTGATAAACAATCAAGAATTGGGTTTCGATAATATTTCCAATCAACAGTCAAGAATCTAAAAGAGGCTCGTAGGAATCGATCGGATCGATAGACGTGATGTAATCCAAAGAAATCGTGTTCTTGTCCTTCGAAGGATTGATACTAGATTGATGATAATCGACGAGAGTTGGGGCTTTCTCGTGAAACTAGGGTTTCATCCTATAACCCTTGTTCTTTCGTCGATATCATTCCTTTTCTAGCCTCTACCAAATTCAAGAAACGATCCTAACTCCCCAATTTCGAACGATGTCAATCAAGAAAGCATCGAAACAAAATGGGTCGTCGTTTCTTGAACTTTCTAGGGTTTACAAAGCTCGTAGGACTCAAGAATCGATTAAAGCTATGTTACATCATCATTCTATTGACCGTCTCGACTCCTCGACGAGCGGAGTTTTATTCACACATCACCACACAGAAAAGATTTACGAATTGTAAAGATATCATGATGCAGAAATTAAAGAAAACAAGATAAAAGAATATCACCTTTATTTATCTCAACAATTTTGATTACATTTGCTTCAAGAACTACAAGAAGAAGAATCTAGATTGTTGATAGGGCGTCGCTCGGCTTCGTGAGTCGTGGATCGGCTCGGATCGCTTGCTCCGTTGAAGATCGGCTTCGCTCGTAAAGGTTGGAGGGCTTCTTGCTCAATGGGTACTCGGGAATCTTGATTTCAATTGGAATTAGGGTTAGGGTTTCCTACAAGCCCTCTCACTAGACTTGAGGAGGAAGGAGATGAAGAAAGGAGATTGGCTAAAAACTAAAATGGGTTGATTCTATCTATCTCCACTCTATGGTTTCATGATCCTCTTCACCCTAGGTCTAGGCTTCTATTTATAGACTTCTCAAACCCTAGGTTTAGGTTTGAAATGGTAGTTCCCTCCTAAAGTTTGTTGAGTCTTCTAGAAGGTAGTTTGTTAGGAGCTAGCTTAGGGTTTAAGCTAGGTTTAATTAGGCTTGAAAACCCTTGTTTGCTGATCTGGCAGAAACCCCTGGAGTCTTCTAGAAAATGTCATGCTTTTCTGAACTGTAACCACTGAATGAAGCATTGTAGACCAAAATTTAGGTGATGATGTCATCAAGTCGCCGCGGATCCGCGGCCTAAGCCGGCTCTGGCCGCGGATCCGCGGCTCTTTAAGGGGCTTGGGCCTTGGTCTTTTAGGTGTTGTCTTGGACTGCTATTTGTAGCTTTCTTTGATATGTTGATTTGTGATTGCTCCTTTGGGTTGATACCAGATTTGAAGTTAGTGAGTTGGCGTATATTTGAGCGGTCTTCTCCTTTTCCTGCACAGACTTCGAAACACGGGTTGCGACATATAGAAATATTGCGATGCCATGCAATGCAGTCAATTTCCCTAGAAATGCCGGTTTTAAGGTCTAATACATGAAATCTGATAATCTGTGATAGATTTGCTAATATGTGAAATACGGATACCGAACACTTCTATATGTATGCAGATGATAGGGAAATTGCCAGTTAAAATATGCAATATTTTCGACTGATCAAATACCCCCAAACTTAATTTCGATCGTCTCGAACGAATGTTTTATTAAAAAGAGAAGGAGAAAATCAAGAAAGAGAAAAACTAACTAGCACACTTTCGTAGGCAACACGATTGCACTGAGCATGTGCAACAAGCCTTTAAACCTCTAGGTGTCCCTAGTAGGAGGAGTGTTGTCTCCTGAGGGTTTTCAGCGGATTGCACCCACAAAATCCAATAATAAAAGAAAGATCATGTATATTACATTTAAAGAAAAGAATCATAGAAGAAAAGCCTTGAAAATTAGGGTTTCCAACTAAGCTAGCTTTTCGGTTGTCATGAGCCCTATCTTAATGGTCATGAAAAGATGTCAGAAATCACGTCCTCCCTCAATAAAACATCGTCTTATTTTTCATTCCTATCTTTCTTCCAAACATCGATCATATCACCCTGCGTGTGTGTAAAGACATCCCTACACCCGGAGAATTCAATTCAAGCTATCATAGTCTTGCCCATCAGCCTCAGTACTTTTTAATTAATGAATATTTAGATGAGATTGCTCACACACTTTCATGTGACCGTTAATACTTCTTGAGGTACTAACCGACCGATTACTCCTGTGCTTGCTTACTTGGTGTATTTTCCTCTTCTTGCACCACCTCAGGCATAGCAGTGACTCCCAGACCAGTTGGCCTTAGGGCACTAGGTGAAGAAGCACCCTCGCTATACATTTTTATTGCCCTCGGTGATAACAAAACCAGTGTCCATTTTTCTCACCACTTTATATTTTTATTCATCATTTTTTTCTTTTCTTTTTATTTCCTTCATACATCGGCTTTAAGACAAGAGCATTTCAAGGTATCCTCTACTATCCCAGGCTTCAAGACGTGTGTAAGTGCGAATAGCAGGGTATCAACGTTCAAAATGCTTGGCTTCCAGAATAGAAACTATTTTTCAGACTTATTTTTATCCTCAGATTAGTGACGTCCTTCATCTGACTAACCCTTGGGACAACGGCTCATAACTACTTATTACTAGTTCGTATAAGAAAACTTCTAATTTTCTTAGTTTTCTTAAATTTTTCTAATCTCATGGATGTAATTTTTCACTATCTAAACTTTCATTATCTTATTTATATACAAAAAGTGTAAATATTAAAATTATTTTTATATTTGAAAATTTTTAAATTTTTATGGGTTTTGAAAAAATTTCAATTTTTTTTTATAGATTTTAAATGTTTTGTGCTTATGCAGATGATATGCAAATGATGCAAAAATAAGCACAAAACTCCCCCAAACTTGTTTTCAACAGTGTCCTCACTGTTGCCGACAGCTATATCTACAAAACCTGTAAGTCTGGGGGGAATTATTAGTGGGGGCAAAATATATAAGTGAAGCACTTCCCCCAAACTTATCTTTTCACTCACCTTCATTCAAAAGATGATGCAATGATATACAGGATATGAAGGTGAGATGGAGGAATTTTAATCCAAATAAACTGGCTCTTATAAGAACAAGAGCTCCTCCGTGGGGTCAGTGGAAAAATACGGCTTTAATCTATGTCCATTTACTTTGAAAACAATGTCGTTTTTAACATTTTCAACTTCTACTGCCCCGTGCGGATATACAGACCGCACAACAAAAGGTCCCTTCCATCGAGATCGGAGCTTACCCGCGTGAAGGTGTAATCGTGAATCATAAAGAACGACTTGTTGCCCAGGTGAAAATGTGTTCCTTAAAATGTTTTTATCGTGAAAAACCTTAGTCCTATTCTTTGTGATTACAGCATTATCATAAGCATCATCGCGGAGTTCGCTTAGCTCGTTTAGTTGCAGCTTCCGAAAGTTGCAAACAAGGTTTAAATCAAAATTTATTTCCTTTATAGCCCACAATGCTTTATGCTCTATCTCGACAGGTAAATGACATGCTTTTCCAAACACTATCCTATATGGAGACATTCCTAGGTCGGTCTTATATGCAGTCCTGAATGCCCAAAGAGCATCCGTCAATTTGGTCGACCAGTCTTTTCTATTTTTAGCAACAGTTTTCTCCAGGATAAGTTTGATTTGTCTGTTTGAGATTTCAGCCTGCCCGCTTGTTTGGGGGTGATAGGGTGTAGAAAGTCGGTGGTTGATTGAGTATTTCCGCATCAGAGTCTCGAAAGACCTGTTGCAGAAGTGTGTCCCATTATCGCTAATGATAGCGCGTGGGTATCCAAATAGCAAAAAGATATTCTCTTTTCAGAATTAATGACAACTTTCTTGTCATTAGTGCGACATGGAATGGCTTCTACCCACTTTAAGACATAATCAACCGCCAGCAATATGTACAGATTCCCAAAGGAGTTGGGAAAAGGACCCATAAAATCTATACCCCAAACATCGAACATTTCAACAACCAGAATGGGTTGCTGAGGCATTTCATTCCTCTGGGATATTCTACCCGTATACTGACATTGTGTACAGGTTTTGCAATGCTCAAATGCGTCCTTGAATAAGGTCGGCCAATAAAATCCACATTGCAAAACCTTTTCCGCGATCTTTCTAGGACCAAAGTGACCCCCACAGGCCTGATCATGACAAAAAGAAAGAACACTCTTGAACTCTTCATTTGGGACGCACCGGCGAATGATCTGATCAGGACAATATTTAAACAAATAGGGCTCGTCCCAGTAATAGTGTTTTACTTGGGATAGAAAGCGGTATTTGTCCTGTTTCGACCAATCGCTGGGTATCAGTCCCGTGGCATGATAGTTCACAATATCCCTGAACCATGGTTCAGTGGATACGCTCAAGAGTTGTTCGTCAGGGAACGAGTCATTGATCGGCAGGGTCACAGGGGAAGAAACGATGCGTGAAAGGTGGTCAGCTACTACGTTTTCACATCCTTTCTTATCTTTGATAACAAGATCGAATTCTTGTAACAGAAGGATCCAACATATTAGTTGACCTTTTGCATCTTTCTTCGCCAGAAGATGTTTTAAAGCGGAATGGTCAGTATACACAACTAAAGGTGAGCCAATTAAGTAAGGCCTGAATTTTTCTAATGCAAATACAACCGCTAAGAGTTCTTTTTCTGTGGTTGTATAATTGATTTGCGCATCATTCAGGGTCTTACTAGCATAGTAAATCACGTGTGGCATCTTTTCAATGTGCTGTCCTAAGACTGCACCTACTGCAAAATCAGATGCGTCACACATCAGCTCAAATGGGTAGTCCCAGTTTGGTGATGATAAAACGGGGGCTGAAGTGAGTGAGTGTTTAAGTGAGTCGAAAGCTGTCTCGCAATCCGAGTCAAAATGGAAGGTCGTATCCTTGGTCAGGAGAAGAGTTAAAGGTCTAGCAATTTTGCTAAAGTCCTTAATGAATCTCCTATAAAAGCCCGCATGGCCAAGAAAAGAGCGAATATCTTTGACGCTTTTGGGATGAGGGAGGTTTTGAATGACATCTACATTAGCTCTGTCAACCTCAATGCCTTTCTGTGAAATGACATGTCCAAGGACTATTCCTTCTTGGACCATAAAATGGCATTTTTCCAAGTTCAAAGTCAAGTTCTTCTCTTTGCAACGAGTAAGAACAGCGTCAAGATTCGCTAGGCATTCAAAAAAAGAGTCTCCAAAAATCGAAAAGTCGTCCATAAAGATCTCCAAAAAATTCTCTACCATATCAGAGAATATCCCCATCATACACCGCTGAAAGGTAGCGGGAGCATTGCATAGCCCGAAGGGCATGCGACTGTAAGCAAAAGTACCAAAAGGACAAGTAAAAGTAGTTTTATCTTGATCCTTTTTGGCGATGGGGACCTGATTATAGCCTGAGTATCCGTCCATAAAACAATAGTACTGTCGTCCCGCTAAGCGTTCCAGCATCTGATCAATGAATGGTAGAGGAAAATGGTCTTTCCTCGTAGCGTTGAGTTTTCTATAATCGATGCATACACGCCACCCAGTTTGGGCGCGTGTCTGAATCAACTCATTCGCCTCATTGGTGATAACTGTGATGCCGGATTTCTTAGGAACGACATGTATAGGACTCACCCACTGGCTATCGGAGATGGGGTATATAATACCACTATCTAAGCATTTGACGATCTCTTTCATGACCGCCTCCTTCATGACGGGATTCAACCGTCTCTGTGGTTCTCGGGTTGGTCTGGCATCATCCATCACGTGTATATGATGTTCAACGATCAAGGGACTAATCCCTTTGATGTCCGCCATACTCCAACCAAACGCCTCTTCGTTAGATCTCAATACCGATAAAAGTGCATTTTCTTGCTCTGATGCAAGAGAGGCGGATATTATAACCGGTAAAGTCTCCTTCTCACCTAGATATGCATATTTAAGGTGAGAAGGTAAAATTTTTAGATCTAACTCGGACGGAGAAATGATAGAAGGGGGTATCATAGATTGATTTTTGGATTTACAAAGAAGCTCAGAGCTTGTGAAAGATACAGACTCGGGTGGAGAAAAGTCAGAAGTGCAGGACTCAAGTGTAGGTGAAGTTTCCTCACTAAGATCTTGTGCAAAGTCAAACAGAGATGTGGTAATGTCATCGAGATCAGTAAAGCAAAGTTCCTCAGCTCCACAACTATCGGGAGCGATCTCATGGACAGAGCACACATCTAAAATATGAGCAGAAGGTTCTGATGGCTGACTTCCAACTTTATAGATATTTAGTTCAATGGTCATATTTCCAAATGATAAGTTCATTGAACCGTTTCTACAGTTTATAACAGCGTTGGAAGTGGCAAGGAAAGGGCGACCTAAGATCACCGGAATTTGGCCCCGGGGGTTTGCTACAGGATGTGTGTCGAGCACAATGAAGTCTACAGGGAAAAAAAATTCCCCGACCTTTATCAACACATCCTCTAATTCACCCCTTGGTTTGGTTATAGATCGGTCTGCCATCTGGAGAGTGCAATGAGCAGGTTTCAGCTCTCCAATCCCTAGTTGGTCATAGACAGAATAAGGGAGCAGGTTAACACTCGCGCCAAGGTCTAAAAGAGCACGATTTATGTTTTTACCCACAATAGAAATCGATATTGTAGGACATCCTGGGTCCTTTCGTTTCTTTAGTAGCTGGGGGATAAAAGCAGTGCTGATATTATTAGACATAAAGACCTTCTTCGGCACTTGAGTCTTCCTCTTCCTAGTGCATAAGTCTTTAAGAATTTTCGCATAAGCGGGGACTTGTTGAATTGCATCTAGGAGAGGGATATTGATGTTAACCCGTTTGAACATTTCTATAATTTTCTCCATATGAGGACTAGTTCTGTTACCCCTTAACCGGTTCGGGTAAGGAGCTTTCGCAATAAGCGCAGGGTCCATCATAGGAGAAGGAAAGGGGGGTAGACGAGGTCCCAAAAGAGGTGTGGGGACCGTCTGTGGAGAACTATAAGGGTTGGGTGAAGGTGTCGAGCCTAAAGGGAACTGGAGAATAGGCTCGTGCGAAGGTGGTATGGTAGAAGAAGAAGGATCAGAAGGAGAAGTGTGTGTGTGTGGAAAGGTCTCAGCTGGGGTGTTGATATGATTTTCAGTATTATCAATATCTTCCCCGACATTATTATTCAGCACTCTTCCCGATCTCAACGTTGTGATGGCATTTACATTGTAATGCCCAGGATTCTGTAGGGGTTGAGAGGGAAGTTTCCCTTTTTCTCTCGCACTCATTTCGGCTTTGAGGCGTGCGATTTCAGCTTCCATCGTTCTGATACTCTCAGCTTGGGACGCTGAGTTTTTCTTTATCTCACCGACGGAAGATCTAACCTCAGCCGAAACCTCTATGAAATTTGATAAAAGTGATTTCATGGTTTGAGTGAATTGAGAGAAATCGTCAGCACAGGACAACTGCATAGGATTAGACTGTGCAGGATTGTTGCCCTGGTTTTGGAAATTTTGTGACTGGTAGGGGTGCTGAGTGAGTTGAAGGGGTTGCTGTTGTGGTGGAGGAAGAGCCCTTTGAAAATTATTCGTGTTTGGAACCGTGTTTTGAGATTGATTTTGGTTCCAAGCAAAATTCGGGTGGTTCCTCCAACCCTGATTGTACGTGGAAGAATATGGATCGTTTCGAGGTCTTTGAAATGCGGCATTAGAATGCTCGTGACCTTGAAACGCAGAGTTTAATGGACATTCTTCCGTTAAATGTGACGGATCAGAACAGCACCCACAAACAGTTTTGGGGAGTGACACTGGGTTTAGGGAGGCTGCTGCAAATTTTTGTTCCATAGCGTCGAGCTTCTTTTGCATTGCTGCCATTTCAGCTCGAACACCTATAGACACATCTATTTGGTGTAAGCCACCCCTATTCAATGGTTGGGTTCCACTCTCCCACAGTAGTGATTTTTCAGCGAACTCTTCTAAGTATCGCCAAGCTTCCCCATCATCCTTAGTCATAAAAGTACCTTGACACATGTTTTCAAAGCTCTGTTTAGTGTTAGGGTTACTGCCCTCATATATGATTCGGCAAAGCTCCCATCTCGGGATGCCGTGATGAGGACATTGAACCAATAGATCCTTGAAACGTTCAAAGTATTTTGAAAATGGTTCAGTAGGGAGCTGGGAAAATTGATTCAGTTCACTACGGATTCGAGCTGTCTTTTGGATTGGGTAAAATTTCTTAAGGAATGCAGCGACGAATTCTTCCCAATTCGTAATAGAATGTGCGGTAGTGTTATATAGCCACTTCTCGGCTATATCGCTCAATGTAAATGGAAGAAGTCGTAGACGCATCGCATCCACTGAAAGTTGTGACGTACCCATCATTGCGCATACGTTTTCAAATTTGGTAATGAAAACATAAGCGTCCTCAGTCTCGAGTCCGTGGTATTTGGGTAAAAGATTGATATACTGGGGCTTAATCTCAAAGTTATCCCCATTGGCTGGTGGTGTGGATAAGCAGGTCGAAAGAGGACCTCTATGTAGATAGCATCTTTCCTGGAGAGAAATGTGGGGTGGATTCTACGCACCAACGGACGGCGGCAGATTAGGGTTAATGAAGTTTGATGGATTCGGGTCCATCGGTGTGGGTGTGGTAGTGGGTAAAGAAAAGGTAAATGGAGAAATATCGACTTCGGAGTCGATAAGGGGTACGCGGACTAAACGGGCACTAGAATCCCGTGTCCAGCCTATCTTGTACTAAAAAGGGTTAGTACAAGTGGCAGCGTTGGCTTATAATTAGGGGTAAATGAATGCGGTGTTTGCTTTTGAAAAAAGGACGGATTTTTGAAAAAAATGATGCGACAAAACAAATAAAGCACACAAACCCTAGAATCTATTGGTCACCTAGGTCCGGCTCTAGACCGCTCCTAACTGCCAAAAGACAAGTCACAGGATAGAATCCTCCACTGCCTCTTTGTCCCCCTGTGGCCGGATAAGTGCCAGGTAAGTGGGAAGGTACTCCACTACGTAAGTAGTGGGCCTAATTAAAAACCACTAGCCTTAGACACACTCGCCTTGGGCACCACAAGAAAACGCGGATAAGCAATGAATTACCCACGGCCCTCTTCTGTCCTAATTGAGCGCGACAGTCCTTAGAGTCATCTCTAGATTTCTTTTAGTTAATGTGGGTCAATGCGGATGCAAGTTTGGTGGTTTTCGGGGCCTAGGAAGGGTAATGAACTCCCCACCTAATTTGGATTTGGCCGTGCCCCTTAGTATCCGTATTTATAATGCAAACAACCAAGAAACAAAATCACGCACAATTTTAATTTGCAATTTGCGAGCTGCGATTATTTGCAAAGAATCCTGCAGCAAAGGGTTAATTGGAGCTAAAAAGAGGAGAGAGGAGAGAGTAAGAAGTTACCTGAAGCAATTTGGCAGAGAGAAGCCCCTACCTAGCCGCGGAACCGCCGCACTTGGGCACTCCCACCGCGGAAACGCGGTCTGTTGATGAAATCACCCTACCAAATTTCTTTAGAGAATCTCTGTAGACTCCCTCAGCTCTCTGGTATTTTCTAAAAATTTTTCTCAATTCCCAAACAGCTCCAGATCTCCTTGCAATGAAACACGACAAATTGTTTAGGGTTTGCACGAATTTTGATCTCAAAATAATAATGGAATAATTCTTTCAATTCAAACTATAAAACGAAACGAATTAGCGCGCGATCCCTGGCAACGGCGCCATTTTGATTGAATGAATTTTCCTGTTGTGTAGTATGAATCAATTCAAAGGTCTCCTAAAACGGTACCATTTGATTGAAACTGTTTCTTGTGTCGGTATTCAGAAAATTTATAAAGAACTTCACAACCAAAAAATATTTGACCGCAATCAAACTACGGTGTCGGATGTAGTTTGTAGTGAGTGCGGATCGTCCACAGGGATTGCACGATTCGTTTGTATTATGATATGCTTGAATTGAAAAGTTAAGTAACGATAAAAGAAAACATGATTCAAGAATTTATCAATTGATTCAGGTGTCACGATGTTTAATCAAGAATCAAGAAACTGATAAACAATCAAGAATTGGGTTTCGATAATATTTCCAATCAACAGTCAAGAATCTAAAAGAGGCTCGTAGGAATCGATCGGATCGATAGACGTGATGTAATCCAAAGATATCGTGTTCTTGTCTTTCGAAGGATTGATACTAGATTGATGATAATCGACGAGAGTTGGGGCTTTCTCGTGAAACTAGGGTTTCATCCTATAACCCTTGTTCTTTCGTCGATATCATTCCTTTTCTAGCCTCTACCAAATTCAAGAAACGATCCTAACTCCCCAATTTCGAACGATGTCAATCAAGAAAGCATCGAAACAAAATGGGTCGTCGTTTCTTGAACTTGCTAGGGTTTACAAAGCTCGTAGGACTCAAGAATCGATTAAAGCTATGTTACATCATCATTCTATTGACCGTCTCGACTCCTCGACGAGCGGAGTTTTATTCACACATCACCACACAGAAAAGATTTACGAATTGTAAAGATATCATGATGCAGAAATTAAAGAAAACAAGATAAAAGAATATCACCTTTATTTATCTCAACAATTTTGATTACATTTGCTTCAAGAACTACAAGAAGAAGAATCTAGATTGTTGATAGGGCGTCGCTCGGCTTCGTGAGTCGTGGATCGGCTCGGATCGCTTGCTCCGTTGAAGATCGGCTTCGCTCGTAAAGGTTGGAGGGCTTCTTGCTCAATGGGTACTCGGGAATCTTGATTTCAATTGGAATTAGGGTTAGGGTTTCCTACAAGCCCTCTCACTAGACTTGAGGAGGAAGGAGATGAAGAAAGGAGATTGGCTAAAAACTAAAATGGGTTGATTCTATCTATCTCCACTCTATGGTTTCATGATCCTCTTCACTCTAGGTCTAGGCTTCTATTTATAGACTTCCCAAACCCTAGGTTTAGGTTTGAAATGGTAGTTCCCTCCTAAAGTTTGTTGAGTCTTCTAGAAGGTAGTTTGTTAGGAGCTAGCTTAGGGTTTAAGCTAGGTTTAATTAGGCTTGGAAACCCTTGTTTTCTGATCTGGCAGAAACCCCTGGAGTCTTCTAGAAAATGTCATGCTTTTCTGAACTGTAGCCACTGAATGAAGCATTGTAGACCAAAATTTAGGTGATGATGTCATCAAGTCGCCGCGGATCCGCGGCTCTTTAAGGGGCTTGGGCCTTGGTCTTTTAGGTGTTGTCTTGGACTGCTATTTGTAGCTTTCTTTGATATGTTGATTTGTGATTGCTCCTTTGGGTTGATACCAGATTTGAAGTTAGTGAGTTGGCGTATATTTGAGCGGTCTTCTCCTTTTCCTGCACAGACTTCGAAACACGGGTTGCGACATATAGAAATATTGCGATGCCATGCAATGCAGTCAATTTCCCTAGAAATGCCGGTTTTAAGGTCTAATACATGAAATCTGATAATCTGTGATAGATTTGCTAATATGTGAAATACGGATACCGAACACTTCTATATGTATGCAGATGATAGGGAAATTGCCGGTTAAAATATAAAATATTTTCGACTGATCAATACTCATCGACGAACGGACCGGACTGTACGGATATTGTCACTGACAGGCTCAGTAGGGTGTCAGGATGAGTTCACTCATCGACGTCCCTTTTAGTCAATACCTGGTAGCCCGTTACGTATGGCTAATACCTCTGACGTGCTAGTGGTTAAATCCACAACCAAAATATTGACGAGTCTTTAGAGTCCCCCACAGACCGTTTCTCAAGTTTCGGGCGAAACGCTGTAGAGGTCGTATGGAGATATGGCAGGGTTCGATCAGATACGTGTGGTATTGCACGGATCATGATCGGATGGAAAAAAACTAGCGGGCTTTGGTTTAAGCCGGATCCTAATATTGTACAGTGTAGATTTTGTCTCATTGCATTTGTATTCGGTCGGAATACAAATGCGGGTATGTATATACAGTCGCGGGGTTTTCCTATAATTTATTACGGGATCAGTTTTCTGAAGTTGCCAGTTTGCTTTCCGTTTCGGTCATTTTCCTTTGATTCTTTCTTTGGCTGAATTTTGGTGGAGAGGGGGTTATTTGCAAGCATGCAAATTTGATTAGTGGAGGGTTGTTTTTCCAAGTTGTAGTGTCATGATGGTTGCACCATCCCTTGACTTTCTTTTAGTCATCATGGCTTGACTTTTATGATGGGAGTTGATTAGCTTTTAGAGTGTTAGATTTGTTTTGTGATCATTCCTTCTCATGATCACTTCACACTCTCTCTTGTATTATTGATACACACACCCCCTTTGGATTTCTTGCTCTCTCCCATCACCACATGGGCCGTCCATTCTTCAAGGGGCTGTCCCAATTTTTTGCAAGGGAATTTTGTTCTCTTAATGCTTGAAAAATCCCCAAGTTCATCTACAAAAAGCTAATATCTCATTTCTTCCATCAAATGGCAACTTCCACAACCCCAAAGAGAGATAGAGCACTACACTTATTCTACAGCAATTCTTGGGCACGTCGACTCGCCAACTTCATGCCCGAGTTGCCTCGGTCCAGAGGTGGGAGCCCGTAAAAGAAGCCGGCGATGTGGTGCCCTTCCGGCGAGGAGGTGAAGACCGGAGATTCCGCGGGAAGATCGGGACGACGACGAGAAGACCGGAGGACACGGATCGCTCGGTATATCTCTCTACCCGTTCTTTTGTTAGCTAGGATTAGATTAATGGCCCGATCCGGGTTTATGGTCCGCGGTGGCGCCGGCTTAAAGTTAAGAAAATTTTTGTATTCCGCTTTTTGGCCTCGGAAAGACGGCCGGGACGCCGCCGTACACCAACAGGTGGTATGTTCAGACGACGAGTGCTTTTCGGTTAGCTGTTGGGTTCTTGGGTTGTGGAGGTCGGGCTTGAGGTCGTTGGGAGAGGAGGAGAAGAGATGGGGTGATGGAGGTGAGGAAGAGGAGGGGACGAGGATGAGAGGGAGACGAACGACGACGAAGGGCGGCGGCGAAGTGATGGAGGAAATGAGGGTTAGGGTTTATGTTCACGGGGAAAAGAAGAAGAACGAGGGAGGGAGACAGAGAGTGAGGTTTTAATAATAATAGGTTTTATAATAATATTATATATATATATATATATATATATATATATATATTAAAGAGAGAGGGGCGAGAGAAATAGAGAGAGAGAGAGAATTTATTAATTAATATAAATTAATATATTATAGATATTTTAGTTATAATAATATTTAATATATATATTATAGGATTTTACAGATAATACCAGATTGCTCCGAATATTATCCGTAACTATTCAAAAATCTAGTTTTTCAATATGGAGAATATACGTAAGAATTTAAACCATAATTCAATATTTTACAATTAAAAACCCCTAAATACGGATCTACGTAAATATATGTAGCGATCAAAATACTAGTTTGTGTAACACTTAGAATATGAACATGATATATGGGCGCAAGCACATGATATGGGGTACTATGATATGCAAGGCTAGATAAGAGAATAGATTATTTGGTTTTATATTGTATTTAAAAAGATATGTGGATTCTAAAATGTATTATATATATTTATAAAATCTAGATTTGTATGGATCCTCTGTACTAGCAAATATTTGATATAATCTCGAACCATGATGGATTTCAAACATGCTGGTCGGGTCAGATAATAACCACAAGTATCAATTGCACTATCCGTAATCCAGAAACAATAATAATTAAGAAATTTGCCACAAGATTTGAAATACCCCAAATAAAATATAGTATAACAGTGTTAGAGTGTTACATTATACCCAAGTACAAAAGAATATCATCCTCGAAATTCCCGGAATAAGAAAAGATAAGAAACACGGATCTAAGAAAAAAGGTGTGGAAACTTCTGTCGAATCTCATTTTCTCGTTCCTAAGTAGATTCTCCGTGCGAACGATTCCCCAATGAAACAAGTACTAGTAGGATAACTTTGTTCTTGAGGATCTTTTTCTCGTCGATCCACAATCGCCATTGGTCGCTCTTCATAAATTAAATCTTCCATTACTGTCAATTCCGAGTGATTTAGGACGTGTGTCTCATCTCTAATATACTTGCGGAGTTGAGATACATGAAATACGTCATGAACACCCGCCAAAGATGATGGTAAAGCCAAGCGATAAGCTACCTCTCCAACAGGCTCGATAATACTGAAAGGCCCCACGAATCGAGGACTAAGCCTGCCTCGACTGCCAAATCGGATTGCGCCTTTAGTCGGTGATATCTTCAAGAATACAAGATCACCAACTGCGAATTCCATAGTTCTTCTTCCCGTATCAGCCCAACTTTTTTGTCGATCATGTGCCACCTTCATATGATTTTGGATCACGTTAACTTTCTCCATCGTTTGCACAATAATATATGGTCCTAATAATCTTATTTCTCCAATATTGTCCCAACAGACAGATGGGCGACACTTACGACCATATAATACTTCGAATGGAGCCATTTGTATAATTGCCTGAAAACTATCATTATAAGAAAACTCCACCAAGTGCAAATGATCCTCCTAGGAACCCTTGAAGTCTAACATGCATACTCTCAATATATTTTCAAGAGTTTGTATCATTCTTTCAGACAGGCCATCTGTCTGAGGATGATAGGTTGTGCTAAATTTCAAGCGAGTTTCAAAAATTTCCTGTAGACTCCTCCAAAAGTATAATAGAAATCAAGTATCCCGATTTGAAACGATGCTCACGGGTGCTCCATGCAATCTCACAATCTCCTGCATATACCTCTCTGCCAAAGCCTCCATCGACTGACCAACTTAAAATGGTATAAAATGAGCTGCCTTGGTCAATCGATCGAAAATGACCCAAACTACATTATTGCCCTTTGGACTCCGTAGTAAAGTTATGACGAAATCCATGGTTATATGTTCCCACTTCTATTAAGGAATCGGAAGTGGTTACAACAAACCACCTACCCTTTGATATTCAGCCTTGACTTTCTCACATACCAAGCACTTCGATATGTAGCGAGAAATCTCTCTTTTCATGCCTTCCCACCAGAAATGTTGTCGCAGATCTCTGTACATCTTTGTGCCTTCCGGATGTACGGATTAAGCAGAACTATGACCCTCCTTCATGACTTCTTCACAAACATCTCCTTTTGGCATACATAAACGACTACCATATCATAACGAACCATCTTCATGAATTAACAACTCTGTTCGAAGTCCCGCTTCTACTTGTTCTCGAAACTTTTGCAATCTTGGATCATACGACTGCGCTGCTTTAATGTTACGAATCAAGGATGACTGTACTTGCAACTATATCAACTGTCCCGAAGAATTCGGTAGTACGATCTCCAACTCAAACCTTTGAAGATCAGCTATAATCTCCTTTTGTACAGTCAACATCTGTATTGCTGGCAACCGACTTAGCGCATCCGGCACTACATTAACTTTTCCCGGATGGTATTTTAGATCAAGATCATAGTCAGCCATCAGCTCCAACCATCTACGCTGCCTCATGTTGAGCTCTTTCTGTATAAACACATAATTTAGGCTCTTGTGATCGGTAAATAATTCTATCTTTTCGTTCAATAAGTAGTGTCTCCAGATCTTCAAAACGAAAATCATTGTTGCTAACTCCAGATCATGAGTTGGGTAGTTCTTCTCATGAGTCTTCAATTGTCTCGACGCATAAGCTATGACTTTCCCATGCTGCATTAGAACGCATCCCAAGCCTTTCTCAGATGCGCCGCTGTGAATAACCAACCCTCCGAAACCATATGGCACTGTCAAAATAGGAGCGGTGGTTAATCTTTGCTTCAATGCTTCGAAAGCTAACACACATTTCTCTGTCCATACGAATGGTACCTCCTTTCTAGTTAACTTAGTCAATGGTTCTGCTATTCGAGCGAAGTTCTCCACAAACCTTCTATAGTATCCGGCAAGCCTAAGAAAACTTCTAATTTCCCCTAAATTCTTTGGAATTGGCCAATCATAAGCAGCTGCAATCTTTTCAGGGTCAACGACAATTCCATCTCCGGATACAACATGACCCAAGAACTTCACTTCTTCGAGCCAAAACTTGCACTTGCTCATCTTAGTATATACTTTTTCTCGTCTCAACGTTTGCAGTGCGATTCTCAAGTGTTCTGCATGCTCTTCTTCGCTTCTCGAATAGACCAAAATATCATCAATAAACACCACTACAAACTGGTCCGGGTATGGTGAAAAAATTCGGTTCATCAATTCCATAAATATTGCCGATGCGTTAGTAACTCCAAATAGCATCACCAAGTACTCGTAATGCCCATATCGAGTTCGGAACGCTTTCTTGCAAATGTGTTCTGATTTCACCCGAACTTGATAATATCCTAATCGAAAATCCAACTTCGAGAATACCCTCGCGCCACTGAGTTGTTCAAATAGTTTGTCGATGCGAGGGATTAGGTATTTATTCTCAATATTCACTCGATTTAAATCTCGAGAGCCAATGCACATCTTCCGCGTGTCATCTTTCTTCTTGACTAAAGAACTAAAGCTTCCTACGGTGAACCATTGCTGCGAATCCAACCATTCTCTAGTAATTCAAAAACTTGTCTCTTTATCTCTTCTAGTTCCACCGGTTCCATCGGATAATAAGCCTTCGAAATTGGCACTGCTACAGAAATAAGATCAATCGCGAACTCCAAATATCGTTTAGACGATACACCCGAGATTTCCTTGAATACCTCCATGAATTCCTGAACAATTATCGGTGCTTCATCTGCAACCTGTTCATGAACCTCACCTTTCGGCATACACACAAACAGTTCCCTTCATCATGAATTTACAGTTCTGTTCTACGGCTCATGGGTTAACTGCCAACCACAGTTCCGCTGCATTACTCTGATAAACTGAGGCGGGTTCGTCAGAACTTCTTCAATCAAACATCTTACATCTGATCGGCCTTGAAGCAGTCTGTACCAGCTCCCACTAGGGTTGATCTCAAACTATTGCAATAATCATATGTTCTTCAAAACGCTGACGAATTGGTCACTGCGGGACAAGAGGAAAGATATAACGCGGTTGTTGGATTCAAGTTCGCGATAAGGCATAAACTCATAAGCAATGACGCCGAGAGGAAACAAGATAATACAACGACCATAAGTCAAGAAAATGAATCAAAATAGGACTCCGGGTTACCAAAATAGAGTACCGCATTATAACCATGTCGTGGTACATAGTTACAATTATATAACTCCATTCAAGTCGTCCAAATCCTACTATCATAATCGAAGGAATAAGAATGGAGAAACAATAAGGAATCAGGAGGATTCTAAACCGAGATGCAATATCATTTCCATAACGTCAAGATTAAAGAGTTATAGGAAAGATAAGATTCAAGAATTTAAATGAAAGACATTATTGTGGCAAGACATGTTCATAAAATTCTGGGTCTTAAGGACAATGTATTGGATATCATACCCAACTACAAAGTGAACCAAGCCCTTGCTAACCGAAAACTTATGGCTCCGATACCAAACAAACCCTGTCATGCCCCGCTTCCCAAAATACGTAAACACGGCACGCGACAGAGCCAACCATACTACCTATGGCTAGGAATAATCCCTCCATAGTCATATTACGGCTGTCAATTGGATATCAAGAACGGTAAAATAAAATCTAGCTAACACATGTCCATCTGCCATAGTAAATAAAATCAAGAAATGCATTTAGCGGAAACGAATCAAGATCCAATAAAAACAATCTCTGAATCATGTCCCTTATGGGCTCACATCCATAAAAATAAAACTATGGAAATAAAAGAAACTAAGCATCTCTAAACTAAATATCTAGCTCCTCATTGCTCAGCTTGCTTGCTAAAATACTCTTGATCTACCTGCGATAATGTCAGAGGAACTGGGCCATGAAAAACCCAGACATTAGTGCGTCACAATATCAAAAGATTTGTAATAACCAGGATATGAATGAACATGCATATAAATAATAAATATAAATATAAAACAGTGAGGTACATGTATGTGATGTGTATCCTAAAATCTGTGCTTCTAGGTTATCTATTCTTCAGGACTTTGAAATTAATTAATGTAATCCTCATTGTAACTCAACAGTATATATCCCATTCATTCCCCATGGGACCACGGTACAATGATTTATTCTGTAACGCCCGGAATCACGACAAACAATGATTTATTCCGTAATGCCCAGAATCATGGCAAATAATAATAATATTCTCTTGAGTTACGATTCGGTTACATTCTTGATTTCCCCTTTTCCCCTAAGGTTTTGTGTTCAAGTCAGGTATTTCCAATATAATCTAATGCCAACACAGGATCAAGCAGGTACCGGTCTTGTCTATGCGGACAACAAGTCACATCCATCAGGACAACAATCAGAATTGTTGGCATTAGCAATAAGATCTAAGTAACAAATATGGTAACGTGTCGTGAACATGCCATGTACTGTATATTAACCAAAATAGATACCAATGTAAAACCGTAATCAATATCGAAACACAATTAATTGAAGAATGCATATGTATCTATCTGTAATAATTGTTATACGTCCATTACCATATATGATGCAATCTAGATAATCATATTAAACTGATAAACTGGTACGACATTATCGTGATGTTCCGGCATACAACTGGATAAGCTATTATCAGTACGGATATAGATGGATACTATAAAAATATAAATCGGTAATTTCTGCTGAATAGTAAACGCATGCACTATAATTTATCAAATAAATACTGAAATAATAATATAGCATGTTGCAAATTTAGAACTTGCCTGATCGGATCTCGTGTCGATATACAGATGTCACGTTCCGACGTCGAAATAAAATTACGGCGCAAACTTACGCACGCAGGACTGGACCTGGCTGAGCAGCTGCATAACTTGGTAATTGGGCTAGATGATGACGGTAGATAAGTCTTCCGGATTATCGGCGATGTGCACGACTTCGGCGAGATGGCCAGAAAATAGAAAATAAAAGAAAGAAAGAAAAGAAAGAAGAATAGGAAGAAGGGGCTGTTGCTGTTCTCTGTACTTGGCGAGACAGAGGAGATAGTGGCGACGAGGTGGCAGCGACGAGACAAGGTCTTCGGCGGCGAGATCGTCTAAACGAGTGTGTGGTCGTGAACTTTGAAATGCTCGGGGATGCGCAGAGGCGGGAGACGAGGTGTGGTGGTGGTCTGGGGTTGCCGACGAGGAGAGAAGGTGATGAGGGTGGTGGTGGTGGTCTGTTCAGGCGACGAGTGGTTTTCAGCGAGGTGTTTGGGTTCTTGGGTTGTAGAGGTCGTCGGGGAGAGGAAGAGAAGAGATGGGGTGATGGAGGTGAGGAAGAGGTGGGGACGAGGATGAGAGGGGGACGAACGACAACGAGTGGCGGCGACGAGGTGATGGGAGAAACGAGAGTTAGGGTTTGCGTTCGCGGGGAAAAGAAGAAGAACGAGGGGGGGAGAGGGTGAGGTTTTAATAATAATAGTTTTTATAGTATATATTTATATATATATATATATATATTAGAGAGAAACAAAGAGAGAGAGAGGCGAGAGAAATATATAGAGAGAGAATTTATTAATTAATTTAAATTAATATATTATATATATAACATTATTATATATATTATTAGTTATAATATATATATTATAGGATTTTACAGATAATACCAGATTGCTCCGAATATTACCCGTAACCATTCAAAAATCTAGTTTTTCAATATGGATAATATACGTAAGAATTTAAATTATAATGCAATATTCTACAATTAAAAACGTATACCCCTAAATACGGATCTACGTAAATATACGTAGCGATCAAAATATTAGACTGTATAACACTTAGGATATGAACATGATATATGGACGCAACCACATGATATGGGGTACTATGACATGCAAGGCTAGATAAGAGAATATGTTATTTGGTTTTTTATTTTATTTAAAAAGATACGTGGATTCTAAAATATATTATATATATTTATAAAATCTAGATTTGCATGGATCCTCTGTACTAGCAAATATTTGATATAATCTCGAACCATGATGCGTTTCAAACATGCGGGTCGGGTCGGATAATGACCACAACTATCAATTGCACTATCCGCAACCCAGAAGAAATAATAATAAAGAAATTTGCCGCAAGATTTGAAATACCCCAAATAATATATAGTATAACATTTCTAGGGTGTTACAAAAGGTGATCTTGGAAATGTGGCGGAGAGAAACGGCCAGCCGTGTAAGATCGTTGGTAAAGAGACAATCATACTACAAACGTCGAGAGGAGATCAGATCAGGCTGAAGAACGCGAGACACATTCCAGATCTGAGGAAAAACTTAATTTCTACAAGTCAGCTGGACAACGAAGGTTATATTATGGTGTTTAGGAATTCTCAGTGGAAAATTTCCTATGGTTCGTTAGTGGTCGCAAGGGGTAAAATGAACGGTTTGTTATATTCCTTCAATGAGAATAGTGGAGATTCAATTGCGTTGGCGACATGTTCAGAAGTAGATTCTAAGTTTTCGTTGTGGCATAAGCGATTGGGCATCTAAGCGAGAATAATATGAAGATTCTTAAGGACAGACGGCTTCTTTCGGGGCTGAAAAAGGTGGAGTTGGGATTTTGCGAGTGTTTCGTTTGTGGGAAGTAAAGCACGCTCAAATTTTAGATTGGAGACATTATTAAGAAGACCAATAAGCTACAGATGGTTCATATGGATGTATGGGGTCCGGCCTCGGTGGAGTCTTATAGAGCAAATTAGTACTTTATAACTTTCATAGATGATGCAAGCAGGAAGACTTAGGTTTATGCAATGAAAAAGAAGTCTGATATATTTGGTCTCTTTAAACACTAGATCACGCAGGTGGAGAACCGGATGGGGGCGAAGGTTAAATGTCTTAAGTCCGATAATGGCGGGGAATATTGTACATAAGAGTTTGAGGCGATTTGCTCACAGTAGAGTATTCGTTGGTTGAAGATGGTACCGGGGACGCCGCTACAAAACAGCATCGCTGAAAGGATGAAAAAGACAATCCAAGAGTGGGTGCAGAGAATGACCTTGGATGCAGATGTACCGAAATTCTTATGGGCAGCAACTGTCGATGCTGCTCTGTATCTGATCAACAGAAGCTCAGCAAGTGCGCTCGATAAAGATATTTCGAAAGAAATTTGGTCAAGTAAACGGGTTAATTACCAGCACCTCAAAATATTTGGTTGCATTACATATTCTTTGACTGATAAGAAGTAAAAGAGTAAGCTTGACTCCAAGTCTAGAAAGTGTGATTTCATTGAGTATGGTGGAGATGAGTTCGGAAATCGGCTGTGGGATTACACAAACAACAAGGTAATATGAAACCGAAACATCTTTTTGATGAGTACCACTTGTACAAAGAAGAAAAGCAAGTAGAGGATGGTGCAGTGTCAGAGTTCATCAAGCTAGATGGAACTCAAGAGAGCAATCAGGAACCTACTGTTCACCACCGGAAACCGGACTGAGACGTTGGGACGTCTAGCCTGAATTCTGGGGGTAGATGCCATTTGGATTTATTCGTCCACCTCTCCGAAGATACCAAGTTGGTTTATGGCACCGTATATCGGGGGTTTGGATGGATGCGACCGTTGTAGCAGACTTTATCAGATTCCACCATATTTTATGAGGGGTTTTTGACTGTGGGGACGCTCTTCCCTGCAGGCGCAATCCCCTGCAGTTAATTACATTACCGCATTGCGATGACCACTTTCTCCTGCTCCGGAATTTCATTTTGTGTCGTGTGTGTTTTTTTTTGTTTTGGTTGCCCGTGGATTGTATACGGAGACCAGTTTGTGTTGTCGCCCGTAGAGCGTGGATTAGTCCAAATTGGGCTTGGTTTATTTAAGGACCATTAATCTGGTTTGAGATTAAGATCAACATAAATATATATGAGCATTTGGGGTTCAGTTTGCTTTAGTTTGAGGACGTCATGGTCCATCATCGCCATGTTTGGGGACGAATATTAGTTTAAGGACATTTCAGTCCAACATTCCCATTTTGGAGACAAATGTTAGTTTAAGGACATTTCGGTCCATTATCACCATATTTGGGGCGAATATTAGTTTAACGGCATTTTGGTCCTACATTCATCTTGCGCGCACGTGTATTTGTTACGTGACGAAGTGAACAATGGCGATATGGAATGTGCCCAATTTAGGTCATGATCTGATTTGAGGCATGCACGTCAATTTGGAAGTGTATCAATGTGGGATGAAAGAAGTTGTTGGTCGTCAGGACCCGCCACCTCTTTGAAGATGTTGAAGAATTATAACGACATGTATCAGAGGTGTGAAAAGATGTACCCTTAAACCAAATCCCGTATTTGAGGGGGAAAGGGGTGATGATCCAAAGAATCGTTAGTCATATTTGAAACTAAGATTACCTTAGGGGATATAGGATGAATATCATCTTGGATATCATCAATGTTTTTAAGGATCATTTTTACCTAAGATCCATCAAAAGAGCATTTGGGCTCTGCTGCAAGAAACTTCAGAGACCTAACCAATCTAGGCTTACTCTGCCCAATCTTTATCTTTTTCATTCAAAAGTGCTAAGCACTTATTTGACGCTCTGACACTCACATGGGTGTCATGTGAAGCATTTAATTATAGGCGTCGTCCAATGAGCGCTGAACACTCAGCCATTTTGGCTGTATGTAGAGTGCTAAGCACTTTTCTCTCTTCTCTTTCTCCACTTTTTTTTGTGGCACCCACGTGAGGCACTGGGCGCTGCCTAATCAGTGCTAAGCACTCATCCGTTTTGTCTTTTTATGGAGTGCTAAGCACTCTTTATATGGCGCCCACGTGTGTTTCACGGGAGGCGCTAGACGCTGTTGAAGAGGGGCGCCCACATGGGAAACACGTGAGGCGCTAGTTTCTTTTATATGGAGATTTAATCTCTGTTGATATTTTTAGAGATCTTAAATCTCTTTTAATGGTATTTTGCCCATTAACGATCACCAAGATCATTATTTTGAGGATCTGGGATCATGTTCTTTAAGAACTAAGTTCTTGATTTGAAGAAACTGAATTCCTGGAGCGTTATGGACTCCATATTCTTTCTCTTTAAATTTTTTCTTCCCTGAATCTTTGCTTCTCAAGAACAGGATCTTCCCGATGAGTTAAATTCTCAACTTGTGGAAGACTTGTCTTGTGGATCTCAGATCCAGAGAAAGAACTAAGTTCTTTTTTTAAAAGGGGTTAAACCCTTAGATGTGATGTTGTAGAGATATTTTGATCTCTTTTCTTTACCTAGTGTTTCGAGAATGAAGCTCTTCTTCTTTTCTTGAGAAATGAGTTCTTTGTTGGTTTAGATGCTTTCTGTCTTTTTTTTAAAAGCTTATGGGGGGTTCCCTCTCTGTGAGACTTGAAGTCTCGGGTCATTTATATAGTGGAGGCAAGTTTGTTACTTAATTCTGAGAAAATCTCTCATTGAGAGATTATCTCTCATTAAGAGATTCCAATTGATTTAATCGGACTCAAAATTGAGTTGGGGAATTTTACCCACCATTGGATCTTTGATCCAAGGACTTCTGTTTTTACATAATATGATTTTTGTTTTTTTAACTAGATTGGGGAAATATTTTCCCATTTATAGAATTTATTCTGTGAAATGGTGATTTTTTAATCACCATTGGATTTTTAATTCAAGGGTTCTCTGTTTTACAGAGAGCGATCTTTTTTGTTTAGAAGAATTGAGGGAATGTTATTCTATAATTGGATCTTTGATCCAATCACGGGTATCTTTTTTATTTTAGAAAGATTTGGGAAATGTTTTCTCCCAACAGAATTTAATTCTTTATTTTGATGATTTATCATCTCCATTGGATCTTTGATCCAACAGTTTTGTTTAACAGAAAATATTGTAGAATTTAATTTTACCAGGGCGCTGGCGCTCACATATTGTGCACATGGACGCCGCTTAAGAATTTAATACTTAAGATGGGTATTCCTGTGCTTTGCACATTTGCGCCCCTGTGAGGAACACGTGCGGCGCCATCTAAGAGTTTAACTATTATGTAATAAATTTTTTTGTGCTTTGCACATTGGCGCCCGTGTGAGGAGCACGTGAGGTGCCGTATAAGAATTTAATTCTTACCCAGATGCTTTTCTATGCTTTGCACATTGGCGCTGGCGCCCTTGTGAGAAGCACGTGGGGCGCTGCCCCATTAATGAAGGTTTCTTTTCATCATCTTTCTCTTCTTTTCCTGAGTCAAACTTTCTTTTCCAATGTCTTCTTTTGTCAGAGCTTGGAAATAGTTCCACCATGCATAACATTTTCTGTGCCGAGACTTAAAAGCCTCTCTATATAATCTAAGCAATGCTCATCTTCTCTTTCACTTTCAGAGAATCATCTTAACAGAAAAGAGTCTTGGCTTGCAATCATTCGCATGCTAATCGGTAGCTATGGGAGGTGCCCATCGAGGAAATTGTTCCTTGTTTTGTTGCACGCTTGGTGAATCCTGCTCTCACGGATGAGCAATGTGATACGGTGCTGCACAAGCTCTTGACTCGTAGAGGATCTCCTCTCTCCATCGGCTCCATTTGGCTCCGGATGATCTTCCTGTCCGTGCTCGATGACATTCCCCCTCATCCAGCGGAGATGAATCCGGCGATGCTCGACACAGCTGAGGACAAGATCGAGTGCATTCATGAGGCACTTTTGATTACCAAGCCTCTAAGGGATCGCTATGTTCAGCTGCTAATCCAGATACGGGCTCAGCGGGCCATCATGGCTGCTTTCACTAATGAACACGGCACTGATCGATGAGGAGCGACTCCTCACGAAGATCGCCGCTTAGACATAGTGGAGAAGGCTGAGAGGGCTTTAGAAAACTTTATTTATAGTTTTGTAAACCCTTGTACTTTTGATCCCGTGTTTGGTGGTCTATTGCATGTAGAGTAAAATATCTATTTGAATGCTTTCCTTTTATCGTTGGACATCGAGTTCTTCATTTCTAACACCTGTTTTTCCTATGATTGTATTGTTTAAATATACGTGCAACATATATGTGCACACGTGCACTTCACCCTTAGGGATTTTTGCTAAGCGCAAACGCCACTGATATGCTCGTGTCATGCACTAACCCTCCACACGCGTATATGAATGAGCCTGCTTTCACACATATCTGTAAACGAAATTTAAACCGGTGTAAATAAATGCCCCCCACTACTTTACTCACGGAGGTATACACGTGAGTGAAGTAGTGTAAAGTAATATATAGCATACGACCGGTTTTGGGCCGGTGTATCGTACATAACTTTTAGAATCTTGAACTTAGAAGATAGCGAGTGGACACAAGCGTCGCCATCCATCATTAACTCAAATCTCAACTCTTAAAAGATATAGTTCTAAACCCTGAGGCCCATAAGCTGCACCCTTCTGTTTCTTTATATTTTAATCTGGCGCGAAGTAGTTTATGTATTCATTTCGGAGTTTCTAGTTTATTCACTCATTTTGGAGTTTCTAGTTTATTCACTCGTTTTGGAGTTTCTAGTTTATGTACTCTTTTCGGAGTGCTTTTAGTTTACCTCGCTTGGGTTTACAAGCAAACTTGTCCTAACGTTATATGCGGATAACCTCCATTATTTACGACAGAGGTCCGTTAGGTTTGTGGTACTAGGGTTTTAGTCCGTGGTACCGTCGCGTTGACTGATGTATTCCTCGATATGTGGTCTTTATGTCATTATTCGAGTAGCCTCACGACTGTCGTGTCTCCGATCCCTTTGGGGGCTGGATAAGACGTCTTCAAGTAATCTGCTTAGGTCATATTACCGTCGGAAGAGCAAACGTTAGTAATTTACCATGACGCTTTTTACTTGAGGTTAGGCTTAGTTTGGAGCCCCGATGAGTCACAACCACCCCGCACTGGTGTGGGATGATTTCCGATAGTCTTTTGGGCTTTATATGAGTTGCCTTCAAGACCCGAAACTGGAAATATAGCGTTGCTTAATTTTTTTGTTCTGACGATGTCGCGCCGATTCTTTGCTGAAATAAGGTAGACATCTGTAAGACTTCTACGCTGTATGTATTGCAATTGAAGTCCAGATCTAGGGATATGCCATTGCTCCATTTTCATTTGATAGCCGCGTTCGCATCCTGCTGAAACGAGGAGGAACATTGGGATAGTCTCTAGGTTCTATATGTATCGTCGAGACTTGGAGTTTAGGATTTTGTCGTTACTCCATTTTTGGTATCGACTCTTGGGTCTTTTGTTGACGTTGCGTCTGCACTGAGAAGAAACGCTGGGATTGACTTTAGGTTATATATGTACCATCAAGACTTGGAGCTAGGATTTTGCCATAGCTCCATTTTTGTTTTGACCCTTAGGACTTTTGTTAACGTTGCGTTTGCATCCCGCTGGAATGAGAAGAACGTCGAGCTGACCTCTAGGCTGTAGATATTGCCGTCGAGATCTGGCTCTCCCTTTGACGGAGCTTGATGGGAAAGTATGGTTCCCTTTCTTTCATTTGTGCCCATGGATCGTATACAAGAATTAATATAGACATAGTTGCAGGGCAGAGGAAATTTTATTTTATTTTTTTTATTGCTGCGATGCTCTATCTTTTCAGCTTTTCATATCGCGAAAGTCGCGATGGCCCAATCATTTCGGTTATTTTTCGCGGTGCCCAATCATTTCGGATTTTTAAAATATTTTTACTCGCTGCTTTTTATTACGAGTTGCCCAAACATTTTGGCTGTTTTTATATGCATATATTTTTTGACTCGCTGATTTTTATTGCGAGTTGCCCCATCATTTCGGCTGTTTTATGTGCATTTTTTGCTACTCGCTGCTCTTTTTTATTGCGAGTTTAGAATCTGATACCAACCTTGGCATCAGGATCGTTGCGATTGGGATATTGCCAGGAGTGAATCACCATTTGCCTTGAAAGGACTTAGAGTTTGATACCTTTTTAGGCATCAGCATCGCTGCGATTGGGATATTACCAGGAGCGAATTATCATTTTCCTTGAGAGGATTTCGAGTTTGATACCTTTTTAGGCATCAGCATCGCTGCAACTGGGATATTGCCAGGATCGAATCATCATTTGCCTTTGTTAATTTGGACAAAGGTTGCTTAGAAAACAGGGTTAAGATCCTGTCGGCTAAGGCTTTTGACTTTATGAGCCGTAAGGGTCTCATAAAGTTATTTCACCCTACGAGTTGAGAGGATCTCGTAGGTGTATTTTCTCTTTAGGAGCCGTGAAGATTCCTAAGTGTGTTTTCTCTTGTAAGTCGTAAAGATCTTACAAGAGTGTTTTCTCCTTGTAAGTCGAGAGGACTTACAAGTGTCGTTCACCATATGGGGACATTTCTCGCCATTGGTGGAACTTGGTAGGGAAATGTTTATTCGTGCCCGTGAATTGTATACAAGGGTCAATATTGGACCGCCTGTAGGGCAACTTGGGGGATATGACGGCTTAAGAATAGGTTTAGATCCCTATAGCTTAAGTCTTTTGAATCTTATGAGCCGTGAGGGTCTCATAAGGGAAATTCTCCTTACGAGTCGAGAGGATCCTGTATGTGTAATTTCTCATTAGGAATCATGAGGATTCTTAAGTGTGTTGCTCTTTTATAAGTCATAAGGATCTCACGCGGGCATTTTCTCCTCACAAGGTCGAGAGGACTTTGCAAGTGCACATGAATCTCTTTATATTACGAGTTTGCGCCTTTCCTGGTTTTCAGAAACCCGCTGGTAATCCTGCTATTTTTACTCACGGCGCCCTTTTGGGTTTTCATCCGTGCCCATTTCGCTCAAGGATACCGTTTTTTATGAGCGATGGAACTCTCAAAAGTAGTTTCTTCGCAGGTGACCCATCTATTTACTAGTGGGATTTGGGGGTGGCTTCATCGCTGGAGTAGCTGTATAGCCAGTGGGACTTGAGTTGCAACCTCCGCCATTAGGAATTTGATTGCAATATAGATCTCAAGGGAGTGGATCACCGTATTTGGGGCGATGCGCTAGTTTAGGGACGTTCCGGTCCATTATCACCATGTTGGAGGCAAAATTTTAGTTTAGGAACTTTTAGGTTCGATGTCGCCATATTTGAGACGAGGTTATAGTTTAAGGACATTTCGGTCCGTTGTTAGTTTAGGGACTTCTCGGTCCATTGTTAGTTTAAGGACATCTCGGTCCGTTGTTGCCATGTTTAAGGCGACGTGGTAGTTTAGGGACATTCCAGTCCATTATCGCCATGTTTGAGACGAATTTCTAGTTTAGGGACATCTCGGTCCGTTGTTAGTTTAGGGTCTTCTCGGTCCGTTGTTAGTTTAGAGACACCTCGGTCCATTGTTACCATATTTGAGGCGTATTTCTAGTTTAAGGACATCTCGGTCCTTTGTCTCCATGTTTGAGGTGAATTTCTAGTTTAAGGACATCTCGGTCCTTTGTCCCCATGTTTGAGGCGAATTTCTTTTCATACTATTCTCAGAGTTCTGACTCAGGAAGATAGCGAGAGGACATGAGCGTCGTCATTTATCATAGACCTAAGTCGTGACTCGTCAAGCGTGGTATTTTTTAAGAAATCGGCCGTTTATTGGACGGAAGGGTCTTTCTCCATGCATATCCATGAACAGGTAGGCTCCACCTTGGTAGACTTTGTCTATGATGTACGAGCCGTCATAGTTTGGCTCGAATTTCTCCCGTTTTGCACGATTAGGGATCATTGGTCTTTTGACGACTAGCATGAGTTCGCCTTAGCGGAATGTTCTCGGCCTGGTCAGTTTTTCATATGACCGTGTCATCTTTTCCTCATAAGCCTCCTGGTTTTGCTGTGCTATAAAGCAATTTTCGTTGAGGGCATCGAGCTACTCGAGCCGAAGATGAGCATTTTCTTCATCTGTCAGCTGGCATCGAACCGCTACTCGTAGATAATGGAGTTCTATTTCTAGGGGAAGCACTGCTTCCGTGCCGAATACCAATGCGTATGGTGTTGTATTCATCGCTGCTTCCATGCCAAATACCAATGAGAATACTGATAGATGACCTGTGTCCTGAAGAAATGGAGGATATTCTCCGTCTTCACCTCCCTTAGTGGTACTGCTTCTGCCCACTTAGAGAAGTATTCGGTCGTCTCCAGCATAAACCGATATCCTTTGGACGATGTCGTTTCAATGGGGACAATGATATCGGTTCCCCATATTTCAAACAGCCAGCTATCCATTGTTGGATGTAGCGGATTTGGGTGTTGATGGATGAAGTCCCCATGAACTTGGAACGAGTGACACTGCTTCGGATATTCGAGGCAATCCTAAATCATTGTGGGCCAATAGTAACCCATTCTTTTGATCTTCAGCTTCATCTTTGGCCCAGCTTGGTGAGAACCGCAGAGTCCGTCATGAATTTCTTGAACGACTTTGTTAGCTTCCTTGGGCCCCAGGAATCTTAGCCATAGACGGTCGAACGATCTCTTATATAGAGTATCATTGAGGAAGGTGAAGGACAGAGCTTGTTTCATGAGCTGATGTCTAGACGACGAGTTTTTAGGCATTTGTTAGGATTTGAAGTAGTCTATGAAGACTTCCTTCCAATCGTTGACCTTTTCTTCATCCTCTATTTGAAGGACTGATTGTTCCGTCATTTCTTTTCTTTCGGATGGCTCTATTAAGTCTTCCAAAGATATATCTGTTGGCACGAGAACCCGGGGGCTTTGCACGATGATCCTTACATCATCGAGGCCTTCATCGGCCAGTTCCTTAGCTAATTTGGCTAATGCATCCGCCTTGCTATTTTCTGCATGCAGTATACTCTCCAGGATGTAGGAGGGAATTTGTGTCAGCAGTTGATGAAATCTTTTGCCGTACTTTATCAGCTCTGGCTTGCACGTCTAATAGTCGCCATTTACTTGGCTAACGATCAGCTGGTAGTCTCCATATATGAGGTCTTTGATTCCCATGTCGACAGCGATCTCGAGACCTGCTATCAAAGCTTCATATTCAGCTTCGTTATTAGTCCTTGGCTCCGGTAAGGAGAGGGTGTAACGCAATATCCCTCCTTGCGGAGTCAGGAAGATAAGGCCCACCCCGGCTTTGATTATGGGGGTGTTTTGCTTTCGCCTCTTCATGGAAGATGCTCCATTGAAGTAGAGTTCCTATTGGGAATCGTTTTCTTCTTTCTCTCCTTCGATCGTGTCAAACGCATGTTCATCCAACACATCACAATTTAAGGGGGAGTCGGCTGGTATCGGATACTCCGCAAGAAAGTCGGTAATGGCCTGGCCTTTCACTACTTTAATGGGTCGATACGTTATCGAGAACTCCATCAGGAGGAGGGCCCATTTAGAAAGCCTTCCAGTTAATATGACCCTTGACATCAGATATTTGAGAGGATCCACCTTTGATATGAGATGGACCTCATGTGCCAAGGCGTAATGTCTAAGCTTCGTTATTGCGAAGATCAGTGCCAGGCAGTGTTTTTCGATGGGGTAATAGTTATTTTCTACCCCAGGAGAACACGCCTCAAATAGTATAGAGCTCTCTCCTTTCCCTCATTGTTCTCTTGTCCCCATAGCACGCCTAGAGAACCTTCAAGGGCTGTCGTATATAGGATAAGCGGTTTTCCCATAACTGGAGCGGTCATTACCGGCGGATTTTGTATGTATTGTTTGATTTCGTCTAGTGCGTTTTGGCACTTTTGATCTCAAACGAATGGGGTCCCCTTCTTCATTAGATGACTGTAGGGATGGCATTTTCTAGAGAGGTTGTCTATGTACCGCCGGATATATGCAAGTTTTCCTTGAAGAGATCACAATTGTTTGAAAGTTCTTGGCGTGGGCATTTCCATAATCTCCTTGATCTTTGAAGGGTCGATTTCAATACCCCGGTACCGTATGATGAATCCTAGGACCAAACATGCATTTTAGAAAATTCGTCTTCAGATTATACTTCCGAAGACGTCGGAACACTATTTTTAGATGTTCCCAATGTTCCTCATGAGATCTAATTTTAACCACAAGGTCGTCGATGTAGCATTTGACGATCTCATGGATGTGGTCATCGAAGATCTTTGTCATGGCCCTCTGGTAGGTAGCGCCATCGTTCTTCAGACCGAAGGGCATCACCTTATAGCAAAATATGCCCAGCGGAGTTCGGAAGGCAGTATGCGTTTGATCTTCAGGATACATTTTTATTTGATTGTACCCTGAAGAACCATCCATGAAGGAGAAAACCTCATCGGTAAACGTGTTATCGATCATAACAGGTACTAGGAAGTCATCCTTCAGGCAAGCTTTGCTGAGGTCCCGAAAGTCCACGCAGATGCGCACCGTCCCATTTTTTCTCATCACCGGAATGATGTTGGCGATCCAGTCAGGATATTAAACTTCTTGGATAAAGTCGGAGTCGATTAGTTTCTTGACCTCAGCATTTATACTCATCTTAAGTTCAAGCCGCATTCTTCTTGGCACCTGCTTTACTGGCTTTATGTCCGGCGATATGGAAAGTTTATGTACTGTCACCTTTGGATCTAGACTAAGCATCTCCGAATAGTTCCATGCGAAGAAGTATTTATTTTGCATGAGCACGTATTTTAACGTGGCTATCTGTTTTTCAGATAGCATCTTACTGAAGAATGTCGGCCTCGGATCATTTTCTGTCCCTAAGTCAATTTTCTTTAGGTTGTCCGCCTTAGTATGTAGCCCATCTTCCAGCTCTTTTGTTACCGATGGAAACTCGTAGATCACCTCGTCCTAATTTTCATTGGTGAAGCACATGTGGAGGTCATCCATAGTCCCATGCCCTCTCTCGTTTGAGAGTGTTATCATATGGCAGGTACGAGTTCGCTTTCATTCTTGATTTTGAGCTGGTCTTATCCTCACGGTATAGATCCTCTTTGGCTCATGCTTTTGCGGCTGGGTTACCCTCCAGCTATGGGATAAAGCGAACCTACCTTGCTGATAATGGTCTTCTACCCAATCTTTGAAAGTGAAGCAGCCTTCGAGGGGATGACCTATTGCTCGGTGGTAGGAACAATAATCCAAATGATGGACCTCATTTATTTGTTCGGGGTGCCGAGACTCCGGGAGCGTCACCATTTGATGCTTCATGAAAAAATTGAATATTTTCTTTGTCTTGTCTTGGGGGAAGGAGTATTCCCGACCCATCTTCTTTATAAACGACGGGTTCTAATCGACCTTTTCTCGGTTGCATGGCGTCTTGGATCCCCTTTGTCGTTTTCGGACGTTGTTTGTGTCATTTGCCCTATTTTTGCCTTTATTTCAGGATTTTCCCTTTTCGCGAGGACGTACAACGGGCTGGGGATGAAGAGTATTATAATCTTCCTTCTATACGGATAGCTGATTGAAGCGCTGCGTTCTGGCCATTTTATAAATGGCCATTTCGCAGCTGTGATCGTCTCGGCTCCTTTAACAAACTTCTTTTATTCGCTTGTCTATGTTTTCTTCAAGCGACAGACTTAACGTTCTTAGAGTGGGCTCACGCTCTGTTTCAACGTTGCGGCCATTCGAAAGAGCATTTTCCCTTTCGCAATAGCTGTTTATGATGCGGAAACTGTAGAACTGCTCCCGTTTCTTGGACCGAACGTATCCGAGTCCGGTTGCCTCCATCTTCCCATTGGACATCTTTCGCTGAGTCCCGGGAATATCCTAAATCTTTTTGTAGAATTGGGCTTATTGAACAGTTTGTTCGAGGGGTACACCTTAGCGTCTCAACAGCATTTTCAATCCATCAGCGTAATATCTTGGCAGACGGATTGGTTGAAGCCTGTCGAGTGCAAAATCGGCAACATGCTGGACTTTTTTTTCTATTTTGGTCTTCGTAGATCGGTAGAAGAGGATCACATTTTCATCCCTTCGCCTGGGAGGGACAAAGAAAGTCTGTAGTCCTTGTACGTTGTATGTATCAAGCGCATCAAGTTCCTTGTAATGCTGAGGCGGAGCCATTGTGATTAGCAAACTCTGATCTGCTCCGGCGAGGGTTTGCACTGACGGGCGGATGGAGAACACAGTGTTGGTATCGTCCTCAGAGTCGTTGCCAAAGAAAAGAATAGGAGTAGATGGTCTGGACCTACTATTTTCTTTCTGGGGTTTCCCCAAGTAGACTATTTCTTCATCTTCCTCGAAATCGCTCCCAAAAATCGGGATAGTGGCGATGGACTTCTGTTTGTCCTCTAACTTAAGACACTTTATGTATCTTCGAAGTTTGGTAGGAAGTACTTTGCGTCTTCATATTTCCGGACCTCGTTTACGGAGAACGGATTTAGCTCCCCTGTGACGGTGCATTCCAACCCATCCTTGAAATACTTCATACACTGAACCAGGGCCTGCCGAGGAAAGCGTTATAGCAAGTCGTGGCATCAATGACGTGATATTTGATGTCAGTGACGAGAAACCCAAGGTGTAACGTCATTATTACGGACCTAAGCGTCCGTAACGACAGTGAGTCGAACCCGGAGATTGTAATTTTGTCTCGGGCCAAGTGCTAAACGTTCATGCAAATCTCCTTCATCACTTTGACGTTGAGAAGGTTGAAGGAGAATCCGTTGTCGACAAGGATTTTCCCTATTTTGATGTCGTGGCAGTACCCGGTGACGTATATTGGGTGGTTATGTTCATACGTACCGAGGAGGAGATCTTCATCGCTGAATGTAATGTCAGCTGTGTGAACTTCTGACAGCTCATCCTTCACCTTCTCTTCTGTAAGGAAAGCTTGGAACTGATCGGTCTCTTGTAATTCCTTGATCAAAGACTCTCGTGCCTCTTTGGACAAGAGGAGAGCATCCAATATGCTCTACTGTGAGGATATTTTTCTCAGATGTGCTAGAACATTGTAATCCACCCTATTTTTCCTCAGCGGGTCCCTGGCTGCGAGCTCTTTGACAACTCCAGCATCGAGGGAAATTTCCTTAGAGATTTTCTCTTTCCCTTTATCTTTTTTGCTCAAACCTTTGTTTGTAGGTCCGAGATTCTTTTGAGGAAGGCGTGTGGTTACGCAGCTGAATATTCTCGCAGTTCTTCTCCTCCTCTTCTTTTTTGGAGGTGGAGTCTTTAAAGAGAGGGCAGAGGGGCATTTCGTCCTCAGAATCGCTTCCGAAAGTAAGAACTTGGGGTTTTTCCCCTTCCGAACTTGTATCAACCATATGACAGTTGCCAGACGTTTTTTCACCTACATCTGTCTCACTTTTTTGCCGTTGAACTTCGTGTTTCATCCTCTTGAAGTGTTTTTGATGGGCAACGTATCCTTGCCACCACTTCTTGAAGGTACCGCACTCTTCGGTGGGATGGGTGACCCTCCGATAATATAAGCAGTAGTTTGGATGCGAATCTTCTCCGTCGAGCATATGACCCCGGGAGTGTTTCGTACCAGAGGTGGCAGTTTCATTCCCATTGACAGGGCTTCGGCGAACCGCTTCTCTGCCTTGATCCTGCTCTTATTTGTTGCAGGTATGCTTTGGTTTGGTTTGAGTACTTTACAACTCCTCCTTGCCACAGCTTCTTCATCCTGACGCTGACGCTTAGCCTTTTCGTATATCATTGTTTCACGTTCTCGGTCGGCTTTGCTTTTTCGAAAGGCTTCGTGTAACAGCCTATCGATCGGGTATTCTGGCAGTTCTGGGGATTTTAGCGCCGACTCTGCCCCCAATTCCTCTGCATTGTTTTCTGACGCTGAGGGAGTTTCTTCATCATTTAACAACGAATGGGAGACTATGTGGCAACTTTCTACATAGATTTTGGTTTCTTCTGATGAGTCATTTTCCTCATCGTTGTCACTATCTTCATTCTCAAGAATATGCTTAAGAAACTCTTCGAGCGTGACCGGTTTCCACGCTTTCTGGTTGTACTCCTCCGTCGTGTCAATGTACTTTTGTAGGTCTATGCGCTTGTCGTCATACTCGGCTGGCTGCACAGGCTTCTTGGTCTTCTTCTTTTTCTTCAAAGACTTTGAAGGCTTGACTTGGGGATTTTTCCCTTTGTCAACAATTTTTGGTACGGGATTCTGTTTCAGCATCACTTCGATGATTTCAGCTTCAAGCGGGCTTTTCCAACTGACGGCCGGACATTCCTGTAAATCTTTTGTTAGTTTATATGCTCTAGAGGCCATTACTATATCATACTAGTATGTATATTACTTAATGGAAGCTTGGGATATTCACCTTGTATAGACAATCTTGCTCAAAATAGTAGTATGCTACTTGGTTTGTTTCTAATTTAATATGTGCATGTGTTTCTTTTAGCATATTTCTTATACATATCAGTAAAGCCCTTAAGATCTTTGCTTGATTATCAGCGTTGTGATGGCAGTCACACTCGTGGGGGCTGGGTAATCCACAAGCACATCCTTATGCAGGTCCCTAGTCGCAGGACTATCGAGACAGGGCATCGATACTCCGGAGTAGACTAGTGTAAACGCTTCTTATCCCAGCTTGGGAGACGGTCTGTCCCACAGCCGTCAGTACGTCGTACTTGAGATAGTATGCGGGTGCTCGTTAGGTTACGAGTACACTGGACAGGACTCGTCGGGAACTGATTGGTTGGTATTATACCTATCATCGGTTATCAGTTCCCGGGTGACATGAGTACAGCTTAGTCCGCTGACTTGACACTATCACTTCGCCTCGAGTGTGTTCCCACTGTACTTTGATTACTACCCTACCACGGCTCAAAGGAGTCGTGCAAACAGGTAGTAGTTGGGTGCAGTCCCAAAGCACTTGGAGGCAGTGACGGTTAGACAGGATTCGTCTCTCCCGGTATTGGGGGTTGACATCGCGCTGTGTCTAGGAGAGCCATTATACGAGTAGTCCCTGGCCAGGGCAAGCGAGATATACTGGTAGGTTTCCAGTGTTATCTCAGGGTGTTCTGGGCTACACTCCGACACGACTTGTACCGCTATTAGGGGACTGACGTTTACCGCCCCCTAGGCCCGCCATGCGATGTATCAGACGAACAGACTGGACTGTACGGAGACTGTCACATTCAGGCTCAGTAGGAGTTCAGATGGGTTTCACCTCGTTAGTCTTCTTGTCGGCATCTACCTGGGGGCCGTTACGCACAGCTAGTGCCGCTTGCGGTCTGTGGTTAAACCCACTGCCAGCGTAGTGTCGAGTCTTTAGAGTCCCACACAGAGTGCTATTCGCCTTCAGGCAAAAGAGTAGAGGTCACATGGTTTTGCGACAGGGTTCGGTCACATCCGTGCACTTGTGCACGTTTAGTGTCCGGACAGTTAACACTAGCGGGCTTTGGTTTAAGCCAGAACCTAGTGTACGATTTGGGATTGGTTTTATCTCGTATGTATTCGTGTTCCTCGGAACGCGGATGCGGGTGTGTATGCACAGTTGACAGAGAGACAGAGGCAGGGGATTCTCAATAGGATTGTTGACTGTTGACTGTTGACTGTTGACTATTGACTTTTTGCTAAACCCTAATGAGAATATGAAATATAATTAACAATAATATTAATTAAGTATTATAGTGACATGGTTGTTGAGGGGTTGACTTTGTTGACTTGTTGACTTTGTTGACCGGTTGACTAGGTTGGACTAGTTGACCATCATCATGACAATGGCTATCATTTCATGGAAAAGACTTTTGCTTGCTTGTTTCTCTTGTGCAAAATGAGTGCATGAAATGATATGGCTATTTTGACTTAAACCATCACATAATACTTGATTGCTATTATTTGTTATGATGAATTTGGATTATGAGAGCCAAGAGGGAAAAAGTCTTTCTCATTCTCTCATTTGCTTCCTCTCTCTTGCTTGAGCTCTCTCATTCTCTTGAGCTCTCCCTCTTCCTCTTGCTCTCTCTCTAGTCTATGGTTCACTTGTCTCATGTGTTGAGAAGCAAGAACCATAGAGAAAAATCCCAACACACTCCCCTCTACTCACTCTAGTTCACAAGGTTTAGCAAACCGAGTGAACTAGTTTCTTCAAAGTTCGAAGAAGAAGCCAAAGGCAGAAGCTTTCGGGTGGATCGATCTTCGGCGCAAGGAGACGACGGGGTGAAGCCGATCCGTACACCATCAAGAGTTGAAGACGAAGGAGTTCAAGAAAGGTATAACCCCCTAACCGAGTAGTTAAACAACTCCTAGTTAGGTTGTTAGATAGATAGTTTAACAAAGATCCGTTTTGAGTCCATGTTACCATCTCTAGAAATATTATTTTTCATCATTTCCGCAAGCCCGTAAGTACCGGGAGCGGTAGCATGGACTTACAGTGGTATCAGAGCCTAGTTAAACACTATCTAACATGTTAGCAAAGTTAGTAGAAATTCGATCGGAGAAAAAGTCGCGAAATACACCCGGAAATCAAACTTGTTGTCGATTTTTAAAGTGCTGTAAAATAATAAATCATGCTTCAAAAATCGACTCAGGGTTTTTATGGTGTACTGCAGAAAAAAGATCCACAGATCCCATCAAAGCGCCGCGGAAACGCGGCGGAGCTTGCTCCCGCCGCGGTTCTGCGGACGATTTAACTCGGCTGTGGATCGTCTTCACTGCAGAATACTCTATGGGTATTTTGGGATTTTTGGGATATGTTTTTTCTGCCCAGATTTTCCAGAAAGAAAAATTTGTTTTTGGGGCTTTAAAAACCGTATTTTGATCGAGTTTCTAATGACTTAAGCTGACGGGTATATATATATGATGTGTTATTTGTATTGAACGTCTGCTAATCGCTATATGTCGATTAGTGGGGGTTATACAAATCTGTGATCTGTAATGTTGCTGGTATGTGTATATGATTTCATTGGATTATCGCGGGTGAATAGCCGGGGGTTGTGAGACGGGAGTTTTCTTTTCTTTCAATTATTGTAAATTTGTAGATTGATGTAATATTATTTATATGGCCGCACAACCGGGTCGGGGTTGTAGCCGTCATTGTATAATTTCTTTTTACTGTTTTTGCTCCTAGGATAGACCCATGGAGGGGGTGCACAAACTACCGGGTATCCCGAAGTGCCGAGTGGCCTACTCACGGAGTTGAGGGAGGTTGCTTCGCTTCGGGTACTTGGCGGGTAGTTTGCCGCACCCGTAAGGGTCTTGGGTAGGGTATTGGCTATTCACCGCAACCATGTAATCTGCTTTTCGTTACAAGCTCGTACGAATTGCGGGTTCCTAGTATATCCAATGTGTTCATCTGTGATCTGAAATGGCTATCATTGCAATATATCTATATATGATATTATTTAGGCGTTGCTTATGTTTTTCAGCCGTGCTAGCCCAGCCCCCGCTCTGTCGTTAGTTAAGTAACCTAACGGGTAATGGTGGGGCCCCATGGCTAATGCGGATGGCATAAGCGTACATCATATTTTGGTTGTTTTCTGCAATGGTAGGAATAAATGATGGGACGCATTAAAAGAACTAATGAAAGAAAAATACGCATTAAAAGAACTAATGCAAGAAAATAAACCAAATAAAAGTCGTTGGAACACTTTCAAAACCACTCGGTTCTTTTCAAAAACCAACTTTTAAATGCGGAGCTTGAGCCACTCCTTTTAAAAGCTATCTCGTTCCATCGATTATATCAAGTTCTCTACGTTCACGGTTTTGCCAAAACCATTCGTAGCCCTCCGTCGTTTCACATGAATAGTCAATAGTATTCAAGCTATGTTTGTTGGCCAAAGTCAAGGCATAGTGATTGGTAGCTATTGGGTATTCATATGCAGCATAGATAGATGCATTGGTTTGGGACAGTCGTACTGCCTTGTTAGCCAAAGTCAAGGGTAGGTACGGGTGGGTTCAAATTAACCTGGAGAATGACGGGTAGAACTTGACATGTGACTTATGATTTGTTGGCCAAAATCAAGGTCATAAGAGCATGGGGCAAAAATCCACATCGGGAGTTTCATAAGTACTGAAACTTGCTAAGCGTTGCATACCATTTGGAGTGTGATGATTCTGGTAGGATTCCTTCAGTTTTGTCACGCGGTGATATTTGGATCCCGATCCTACTGTGAGTATATGCTACTCCTCGGGAAATTTCTCACTTAACGATCAATGCTATAAACCAAGTAGGTGTCTAGAAAGGTGTTAGCGGGGCTACGCCTATAGGGAAAAGAGGTTATTTAATTAAGGAACTTCGCGAAAGTATTGGAAAACCTCCCTCGAAGTACCGACACCAGCCTGGCCGAACGGTTAAGCAAGAATTGTACGGTGAGATTGATCCTGACTAATTCTTCCTTTTTGGTTTGAGGAGGGATTCGAGAGACAGTGGGAGCCATCCTGTTTAGACAAACTAAAAACCACTCTAAACTTGCAAGAGCATCATGCTGAGTGTTTCTTCTCTCTCTCCTAATTGCAGCGACCAATCGACATGACTGGACTTAAGTTACTTCTAGATAAAAACATACTGACAGGGCCAAACTACAAAAATTGGCTCAGGAATGTCAAAATGGCAATCACTTACGACAAGCTGGGGTATCTTCTTACCACCAAAGCACTCCCTGTCCCAGGTCCCACCTCCAGCGTCGCGGATAAGGAAATCCATAAGACTTGGGAGATCGATTTCGCGAAGGCCAAGTGCCTCGTGCTTGCCTCTATGGACAAGGAACATTAGAGGAGGCACGAAAATATGGACCTCGAATCCATATTTCTCCATACAAAAGAACTGTATGGAGAGCAATCTCGTATTGCAAGATACGAAGTGTCGAAGAAGCTATTTTCGGCAAGGTTGGTCGTCGGATCATCTGTAGCGGAACACGTGCTTAAGATGATTGGCTACATAGAGGAGCTCGCGGACCTTGGGACCACATTGGAGAATGAGCTCTATACGGACTTGATTCTCCAATACCTTCCTTCCACTTACGCCCAGTTTATCCTGAACTTCAACTTGCAAGAAAAGGAAGTTGAACTTTCAGAATTCCTCAACGTGCTGAGGAACGCAGAGGGCACCCTATAGAAAGGTAGGGAAACATCCACTTTGTTTGTAGGAGGATCTTCTTCTTCTAGGTCCAAGGCGAAAGCCAAGGGAAAGAAAAAGAAAGCCCCGCCAAACCGGTGTTAGTAATGTGGATACGAAGGGAAAGGCAAAAGCAACAAAGAAAGTAGGGAAGCTTGTGGATAAGGAAGAATGCTTCTACTGTCATAAGAGTGGACACTGGAAGAAAGATTGCAGGGCTTGGAAAGCCAGAACACAGGATCTGAAGCAGGTTGCGGCTTCAGCTTCAGTTGTGTATGTTATTGAAAACTGTCTATCAATAAACTCTACGTCCTGGGTATTGGATACCAGATCAGGATCTCATATCTGTAATTCTTTGCAGGCGTTGCAAAAGCGTAGGTTTCTGAAAGCAGGTGACATGACCCTCAGAGTTACAAACGGAGCTAGCATGGATGCTTATTCCGTGGGGGACTATCACCTGGGGTTGTCAGATGGACACGTTTTGGTTTTGCGTAATTGCTATTTTGTACCCAATGCAACTTGTAATATCATTTCTGTATCTTCATTATCTAAAGAAGGTTATGAATTTGCATTTGTAAGTAATGTTGTGAACATTCACCGTAATCAAGTTTTGATTGGGTCAGGTACATTAAGCAATGGTATATACGTATTAAACCAACCACAGATTTTCAATGTCCAGAATACACATAAAAGGAAGTCTCCGGAAATAAATCAGACTTTCTTATGGCATTGTAGACTGGGTCACATCAACGAGAGAAGGTTGACGAAGTTACATACAGAAGGATATTTGGATCCGTTCGAATATAAATCGTATGCCACTTGTCAATCCTGTCTCAAAGGAAAGATGACAAAGACTCCGTTCACTGGACACGAAGTAAGAGCGAGCGAGCTCTTGGGACTCGTACACAGCGACGTGTGCGGTCCAATGTCTACACATGCGCGAAGCGGTTATTCTTACTTCATTACTTTTACGGATGACTTTTCATGGTACGGTTATGTCTTCTTAATGAAACATAAATCCAAAACATTTAGAAAGTTCCAGGAATATAAGAATGAAGTAGAAAAACAGTCCGGCAAAAGTATCAAGACACTAAGATCTGATCGAGGTGGTGAATACTTAAGTGCCGAGTTTCTGGATTACTTAAAAGAGAATGGAATTCTCTCTCAGCTTACTCCTCCATACACTCCGCAACATAACGGTGTATCGGAGAGACGGAACCAAACCCTATTGGATATGGTACGTTCCATGATGAGTAACGCTGAGTTACCGCGATCATTCTGGGGATATGCACTAGAATCAGCTGCATATCTTTTGAACCGAGTTCCTACTAAGACTGTGCCTACCACACCATATCATATGTGGTGTGGGAAGAAACCCTATCTTAAGCACATTAAGACATGGGGATGTCCAACTTTTGTCAAAAAGCAGCATGCGGACAAACTTGAGGCACGCTCAGTACAGTGCAAGTTCGTGGGATATCCAAAGAACTCTAAGGGATATTTCTTCTACTGCGAAGTGGAACAAAAGGTTTTTGTTTCTCGTCATGCCAACTTCTTGGAAACTGAGTTTTTGGAAAACCAGATAAGTGGGAGCGCAGTAGAACTGGAAGAAATTCCAGAACCACGAGCTATTACCGAGAGCTTAGTAGAACCAGAGGGTTCAAAAGAACAGAACATTTCTACGTCGCTCCGCAAGAGTAGTAGGCAGTCTCATCCGCCCGAGAGATACTACGGTTTTCTCACAGACAGGGATAGAGAGGATTGCATCATTGATAGTGATGAGCCTACTAGCATCCAGCAAGCCATTCAGAGCGTTGACTCGGTAAAATGGCTGGATGCAATGCGGACCGAAATGGAGTCCATGTACACTAACAAAGTATAGACGTTGGACATTGCTCCAGATGGGGTAAAACCCGTAGGATGCAAGTGGATCTTCAAAAGGAAGATTGGTGTAGATGGACAGGTTGATACCTATAAGGCTAGACTTGTTGCAAAGGGTTTTCGTCAAAGACCTGGTTTGGACTATGACGAAACCTTTTCTTCAGTAACTATGCTGAAATCCATTCGGATCCTTCTTGCTATTGCTGCTTTCCACGATTATGAGATTTGGCAAATGGACGTAAAGACCGCTTTTCTAAATGAAAATTTAGAGGAGTGTATCTATATGGACCAGCCAGAGGGTTTCATTCAGAGTGGGCGCAGCGGAAAGGTGTGCAAGTTGCTTAAGTCCATCTATGGACTGAAGCAGGCATCGCGGAGTTGGAACATCTGTTTTGATGAGACGGTCAAAGAATTTGGCTTTATCAAAAATCCAGATGAACCATGCATCTATAGTAGATTTGTAGCGAGAACTGTAGTATTCCTCGTTTTATACGTGGATGACATTCTCTTAATAGGAAATGACATTCCTATGCTACAATCTGTCAAAGGGTTCTTGTCTCACAGGTTCTCCATGAAAGACCTGGGTGATGCCTCATACATTCTGGGGATCCGGATCTATCATGACAGATCCAAGAGGATATTAGGACTTTCACATTCCAGGTACATCGACACCATACTTAAAAGATTCAGTATGGAAGATTCCTAGCGCGGTAATCTACCGGCTTGTCACGGGATCACCCTCTCCAAAGAGATGTCTCCCAAGACTGATTTGGAAAGGGATCGCATGCGCTTCTGCGGTAGGCTCTATAATGTATGTGATGTTGTGTACCAGACCGGATGTAGCTTATGCACTAACTGTAGTAAGCTGGTATCAGTCAAACCCTGGGGAGAAACACTGGATAGCGGTAAAGAACATTCTCAAGTACTTGAGAAGTACTAAGGAGTTGTTCTTGGTGTATGGCGGAAAAGACCTCCAGATCGAGGCATTTGCTGACTCCAGCTTCCAGAGTGACAAGGATGATTCCAAGTCCATGTCGGGCTTTGTCTTTACCCTCAATGGAGGAGCGGTGTGTTGGAAGAGTTCCAAACAGGAAACCGTTGCTGACTTGACTATGGAAGCGGAATACATCGCTGCATCTGATGCCGTAAAAGAAGCCGTCTGGATGAGGAAGTTCTTGAAAGAACTTCAGGTGGTTCCGTCCATTGTTGATCCAATACCTCTATATTGCGACAACAACGGGGCTATAGCTTTAGCAAAGGAACCCAGGTCCCATCAGAAATCCAGACACATCTTGAGGCGGTATCACCTAATCAGGGAGATCGTGGATCGCCAGGAGATCGAGGTTCGGAGGGTTACTTCAGAAGATAACACTGCAGATCCATTCACCAAGGCCTTGCCCCAGACTCAGTTCGAGCGGCTGATCGAGATGATAGGTCTTCGATACGCCAGTACATGGCCTTAGTGCAAGTGGCAGATTGTTAGTGTATATGCCCTAGAGGCCATTACTGTATCATACTAGTATGTATATTACTTAATGGAAGCTTGGGATATTCACCTTGTATAGACAATCTTGCTCAAAATAGTAGTATGCTACTTGGTTTGTTTCTACTTTAATATGTGCATGTGTTTCTTTTAGCATATTGCTTATACATATCAGTAGAGCCCTTAGGATCTTTGCTTGATTACCAGCGTTGTGATGGCAGTAACACTCGTGGGGGATGGGTATTCCACAAGCACATCCTTATGCAGGTCCCTAGACGCAGGATTATCGAGACAGGGCATCGATACTCCGGAGTAGACTAGCGTATACGTTTCTTATCCCAGCTTGGGAGACGGTTTGTCCCACAGCCGTCAGTACGTCGTGCTTGAGATAGTATGCGGGTGCTCGTTAGGTTACGAGTACACTGGACAGGACTCGTAGGGAACTGATTGGTTGGTATTATACCTATCGTCGGTTATCAGTTCCCGGGTGACATGAGTACAGCTTAGTCCGCTGACTTGACACTATCACTTCGCCTCGAGTGTGTTGCCACTGTACTTTGATTACTACCCTACCACGGCTCAAAGGAGTCGTGCAAACAGGTAGTAGTTGGGTGCAGTCCCAAAGCACTTGGAGGCAGTGACGGTTAGACAGGATTCGTCTCTCCCGGTATTGGGGGTTGACATCGCGCTGTGTCTAGGAGAGCCATTATACGAGTAGTCCCAGGCCAGGGCAAGCGAGATATACTGGTAGGTTTCCAGTGTTATCTCAGGGTGTTCTGGGCTACACTCCGACACGACTTGTACCGCTATTAGGGGACTGACGTTTACCGCCCCCTAGGCCCGCCATGCGATGTATCAGAAGAACAGACTGGACTGTACGGAGACTGTCACATTCAGGCTCAGTAGGAGTTCAGATGGGTTTCACCTCGTCAGTCTTCTTGTCGGCATCTACCTGGGGGCCGTTACGCACAGCTAGTGCCGCTTGCGGTCTGTGGTTAAACCAACTGCCAGCGTAGTGTCGAGTCTTTAGAGTCCCACACAGAGAGCTATTCGCCTTCAGGCAAAAGAGTAGAGGTCACATGGTTTTGCGACAGGGTTCGGTCACAGCCGTGCACTTGTGCACGTTTAGTGTCCGGACAGTTAACACTAGCGGGCTTTGGTTTAAGCCAGAACCTAGTGTATGATTTGGGATTGGTTTTATCTCGTATGTATTCGTGTTCCTCGGAACGCGGATGCGGGTGTGTATGCACAGTTGACAGAGAGACAGAGGCAGGGGATTCTCAATAGGATTGTTGACTGTTGACTGTTGACTATTGACTTTTTGCTAAACCCTAATGAGAATATGAAATATAATTAACAATAATATTAATTAAGTATTATAGTGACATGGTTGTTGAGGGGTTGACTTTTTTGACTTGTTGACTTTGTTGACCGGTTGACTGGGTTAGACTAGTTGACCATCATCATGACAATGGCTATCATTTCATGGAAAAGACTTTTGCTTGCTTGTTTCTCTTGTGCAAAATGAGTGCATGAAATGATATGGCTATTTTGACTTAAACCATCACATAATACTTGATTGCTATTATTTGTTATGATGAATTTGGATTATGAGAGCCAAGAGGTAAAAAGTCTTTCTCATTCTCTCATTTGCTTCCTCTCTCTTGCTTGAGCTCTCTCATTCTCTTGAGCTCTCCCTGTTCCTCTTGCTCTCTCTCTAGTCTATGGTTCACTTGTCTCATGTGTTGAGAAGCAAGAACCATAGAGAAAAATCCCAACACACTCCCCTCTACTCACTCTAGTTCACAAGGTTTAGCAAACCGAGTGAACTAGTTTCTTCAAAGTTCGAAGAAGAAGCCAAAGGCAGAAGCTTTCGGGTGGATCGATCTTCGGCGCAAGGAGACGACGGGGTGAAGCCGATCCGTACACCATCAAGAGTTGAAGACGAAGGAGTTCAAGAAAGGTATAACCCCCTAACCGAGTAGTTAAACAACTCCTAGTTAGGTTGTTAGATAGATAGTTTAACAAAGATCCGTTTTGAGTCCATGTTACCATCTCTAGAAATATTATTTTTCATCATTTCCGCAAGCCCGTAAGTACCGGGAGCGGTAGCATGGACTTACAGTGGTATCAGAGCCTAGTTAAACACTATCTAACATGTTAGCAAAGTTAGTAGAAATTCGATCGGAGAAAAAGTCGCGAAATACACCCGGAAATCAAACTTGTTGTCGATTTTTAAAGTGCTGTAAAATAATAAATCATGCTTCAAAAATCGACTCAGGGTTTTTATGGTGTACTGCAGAAAAAAGATCCACAGATCCCATCAAAGCGCCGCGGAAACGCGGCGGAGCTTGCTCCCGCCGCGGTTCCGCGGACGATTTAACTCGGCTGTGGATCGTCTTCACTGCAGAATACTCTATGGGTATTTTGGGATTTTTAGGATATGTTTTTTCTGCCCAGATTTTCCAGAAAGAAAAATTTGTTTTTGGGGCTTTAAAAACCGTATTTTGATCGAGTTTCTAATGACTTAAGTTGACGGGTATATATATATGATGTGTTATTTGTATTGAACGTCTGCTAATCGCTATATGTCGATTAGTGGGGGTTATACAAATCTGTGATCTGTAATGTTGCTGGTATGTGTATATGATTTCATTGGATTATCGCGGGTGAATAGCCGGGGGTTGTGAGACGGGAGTTTTCTTTTCTTTCAATTCATGTAAATTTGTAGATTGATGTAATATTATTTATATGGCCGCACAACCGGGTCGGGGTTGTAGCCGTCATTGTATAATTTCTTTTTACTGTTTTTGCTCCTAGGTTAGACCCATGGAGGGGGTGCACAAACTACCAGGTATCCCGAAGTGCCGAGTGGCCTACTCACGGAGTTGAGGGAGGTTGCTTTGCTTCGGGTACTTGGCAGGTAGTTTGCCGCACCCGTAAGGGTCTTGGGTAGGGTATTGGCTATTCACCGCAACCATGTAATCTGCTTTTCGTTACAAGCTCGTACGAATTGCGGGTTCCTAGTATATCCAATGTGTTCATCTGTGATCTGAAATGGCTATCATTGCAATATATCTATATATGATATTATTTAGGCGTTGCTTATGTTTTTCAGTCGTGCTAGCCCAGCCCCCGCTCTGTCGTTAGTTAAGTAACCTAACGGGTAATGGCGGGGCCCCATGGCGAATGCGAATGGCATAAGCGTACGTCATATTTTGGTTGTTTTCTGCAATGGCGGGATTAATGATGGGACGCATTAAAAGAACTAATGAAAGAAAAATACGCATTAAAAGAACTAATGCAAGAAAATAAACCAAGTAAAAGTCGTTGGAACACTTTCAAAACCACTCGGTTCTTTTCAAAAACCAACTTTTAAATGCGGAGCTTGAGCCACTCCTTTTAAAGCTATCTCGTTCCATCGATTATATCAAGTTCACTACGTTCACGGTTTTGCCAAAACAATTCGTAGCCCTCCGTCGTTTCACATGAATAGTCAATAGTATTCAAGCTATGTTTGTTGGCCAAAGTCAAGGCATAGTGATTGGTAGCTATTGGGTATTCATATGCAGCATAGATTGATACATTGGTTTGGGACAGTCGTACTGCCTTGTTGGCCAAAGTCAAGGGTAGGTACGGGTGGGTTCAAATTAACCTGGAGAATGACGGGTAGAACTTGACATGTGACTTATGATTTGTTGGCCAAAGTCAAGGTCATAAGAGCATGGGGTAAAAATCCACATCGGGAGTTTCATAAGTACTGAAACTTGCTAAGCGTTGCATACCATTTGGAGTGTGATGATTCTGGTAGGAATCCTTCAGTTTTGCCACGCGATGATATTTGGATCCCGATCCTACTGTGAGTATATGCTACTCCTCGGGAAATTTCTCACTTAACGATCAATGCTATAAACCAAGTAGGTGTCTAGAAAGGTGTTAGCGGGGCTACGCCCACAAGGAAAAGAGGTTATTTAATTAAGGAACTTCGCGAAAGCGTTGGAAAACCTCCCTCGAAGTACCGACACCAGCCTAGCCGAACGGTTAAGCAAGAATTGTACGGTGAGATTGATCCTGACTAATTCATCCTTTTTGGTTTGAGGAGGGATTCGAGAGACAGTGGGAGCCATCATGTTTAGACAAACTAAAAACTACTCTAAACTTGCAAGAGTATCATGCTGAGTGTTTCTTCTCTCTCTCCTAATTGCAGCGACCAATCGACATGACTGGACTTAAGTTACTTCTAGATAAAAACATACTGACAGGGCCAAACTACAAAGATTGGCTCAGGAATGTCAAAATGGCAATCACTTACGACAAGCTGGGGTATCTTCTTACCACCAAAGCTCTCCCTGTCCCAGGTCCCACCTCCAGCGTCGCGGATAAGGAAATCCGTAAGACTTGGGAGATCGATTTCGCGAAGGCCAAGTGCCTCGTGCTTGCCTCTATGGACAACGAACATCAGAGGAGGCACAAGAATATAGACCTCGAATCCATATTTCTCCATACAAAAGAACTGTATGGAGAGCAATCTCGTATCGCAAGATACGAAGTGTCGAAGAAGCTATTTTCGGAAAGGTTGGCCGTTGGATCATCGGTAGCGGAACACGTGCTTAAGATGATTGGCTACATAGAGGAGCTCGCGGACCTTGGGACCACGTTAGAGAATGAGCTCTATACGGACTTGATTCTCCAATCCCTTCCTTCCACTTTCGCCCAGTTTATCCTGAACTTCAACTTGAAAGAAAAGGAAGTTGAACTTTCAGAACTCCTCAAAGTGCTGAGGGGCGCAGAGGGCACCCTACAGAAAGGTAGGGAAACATCCACTTTATTTGTAGGATGATCTTCTTCTTCTAGGTCCAAGGCGAAAGCCAAGGGAAAGAAGAAGAAAGCCCCCACCAAACCAAGGGGCGGTGTTAGTAAAGTGGATACGAAGGGAAAGGCAAAAGCAACAAAGTAGGGAAGCTTGTGGATAAGGAAGAATGCTTCTACTGTCATAAGAGTGGACACTGGAAGAAAGATTGCAGGGCTTGGAAAGCCAGAACACAGGATCTGAAGCAGGTTGCGGCTTCAGCTTCAGGTGTGTATGTTATTGAAAACTGTCTATCAATAAACTCTACGTCCTGGGTATTGGATACCGGATCAGGATCTCATATCTGTAATTCTTTGCAGGCGTTGAGAAAGCGTTGGTTTTTGAAAGCAGGTGACATGACCCTCAGAGTTGCAAACGGAGCTAGCATGGATGCTGAGTCCGTGAGGGACTATCACCTGGGGTTGTCAGATGGACACGTTTTGGTTCTGCGTAATTGCTATTTTGTACCCAATGCAACTTGTAATATCATTTCTGTATCTTTATTATCTAAAGAAGGTTATGAATTTGCATTTGTAAGTAATGTTGTGAACATTCACCTTAATCAAGTTTTGATTGGGTCAGGTACATTAAGCAATGGTATATACGTATTAAACCAACCACAGATTTTCAATGTCCAGAATACACATAAAAGGAAGTCTCCGGAAATAAATCAGTCTTTCTTATGGCATTGTAGACTGGGTCACATCAACGAGAGAAGGTTGACGAAGTTACATACAGAAGGATATTTGGATCCGTTCGAATATCAATCGTATGCCACTTGTCAATCCTGTCTCAAAGGAAAGATGACAAAGACTCCGTTCACTGGACACGAAGTAAGAGCGAGCGAGCTCTTGGGACTCGTACACAGCGACGTGTGCGGTCCAATGTCTACACATGCGTGAAGCGGTTATTCTTACTTCATTACTTTTACGGATGACTTTTCAAGGTACGGTTATGTCTTCTTAATGAAACATAAATCCAAAGCATTTGGAAAGTTCCAGGAATATAAGAATGAAGTAGAAAAACAGTCCGGCAAAAGTATCAAGACACTAAGATCTGATCGAGGTGGTGAATACTTAAGTGTCGAGTTCCTGGATTACTTAAAAGAGAATGGAATTCTCTCTCAGCTTACTCCTCCATACACTCCGCAACATAACGGTGTATCGGAGAGACGGAACCGAACCCTATTCGATATGGTACGGTCCATGATGAGTAACGCTGAGTTACCGCGATCATTCTGGGGATATGCACTAGAATCAGCTGCATATCTTTTGAACCGAGTTCCTACGAAGATTGTGCCTACCACACCATATCAGATGTGGTGTGGGAAGAAACCCTATCTTAAGCACATTAAGACATGGGGATGTCCAGCTTTTGTCAAAAAGCAGCATGCGGACAAACTTGAGGCACGCTCAGTACAGTGCAAGTTCGTAGGATATCCAAAGAACTCTAAGGGATATTTCTTCTACTGCGAAGTGGAACAAAAGGTTTTTGTTTCTCGTCATGCCTACTTCTTGGAAACTGAGTTTTTGGAAAACCAGATAAGTGGGAGCGCAGTAGAACTGGAAGAAATTCCAGAACCACGAGCTATTACTGAGAGCTTAGTAGAACCAGAGGGTTCAAAAGAACAGGACATTCCTACGCCGCTCCGCAGGAGTAGTAGGCAGTCTCATCCGCACGATAGATACTACGGTTTTCTCATAGACGGGGATAGAGAGGATTGCATCATTGATAGTGATGAGCCTACTAGCTTCCAGCAAGCCATTCAGAGTGTTGACTCGGTAAAATGGCTGGATGCAATGCGGACCGAAATGGAGTCCATGTACACCAACAAAGTATGGACGTTGGACATTGCTCCTGTTAGTGTATATGCCCTAGAGGCCATTACTGTATCATACTATTTTGTATATTACTTGATGGAAGCTTGGGATATTCACAGTTGTATATACAATCTTGCTCGAAATGGTAGTATGCTACTTGGTTTGTCTCTACTTCAATATGTGCATGTGTTTCTTTTAGCATAGCGCTGATATACATATTAGTAGAGCCCTTAGGATCTTTGCTTGATTACCAGCGTTGTGATGGCGCTCGCACTCGTGGGAGCTGGGTAATCTATAAGCACATCCTTATACAGGTCCCTGGTCATTGGACTATCGAGACAGGGCTGTAGGGTGTTTTTCGTCACCCCATTGAGATGGGAATACACGCGCGCTTGTCAGGCGTACTACAGATTCCCCCTTCCTAGGGTAGGCGGAGGTTTAATGATTGTGGGGATCCGAATCTCCGGCAGCCGCGGACTAAGCTGCCGTTAATTACCCATCGCCTTTGGAGCGAGGGAACCTCCGATTGACGGGTTAAACTGGTCATGCGAACTCAATGTGCAGTGTGCGTATGATGTATTTTGAAAAGGGGGTTTTGAATATATCGGGAGCCATGAAGAGTTTTTATAGGGGTCCCGCTATCCGGATAGCGGGCTGGGGGTCAAGGGGGCTAGCAGCCCCCTTGCGGGGTGCGGGGCAGCGCCCCGTTAGAAATTTTTTTCTAACAGAGGCAGTGTCGTGGAGTATGTGTATGTGTACATATGTATACGTATGTATATATATACATGCATATATAAATAAAAGGGAAAAAGACATCCAAAGGATGCGTGGGGCCAGCGCCTAGGCGCTTGAGCGCAAGCGCGCTACGTGTCGACACGTGGGCGCTTTGCGCTCGAGCGCAGAGTGCTGGAGCGCAACGCGCCACGTGTCGTCACGTGGGTGCTTTGCGCTCGGACGCTGAGCGCTTGGGCGCAAGCGCGCCACATGTCGGCACGTGGGCGACTTGCGCTCGAGCGCTTGCGCTCGAGCGCAAGAGCGCCACGTGTCGGCACGAGGGCGACTTGTGCTCGAGCGCTTGCGCTCGAGCGCAAGAGCTCCCATGTCAGCACCGGGGCGACTTGCGCTCGAGCGCTTGCGCTGGGGTGCAAGAGCGCCACGTGTCGGCATGTGGACGACTTGCACTCGGGCGCTTGCGCTTGAGCGTAAGAGCGCCACGTGTCAGCACAGGGGCGACTTGCGCTCGAGCGCAAGAGCGCCACGTGTCAGCACCGGGGCGACTTGCGCTCGAGCGCTTGCGCTGGAGCGCAAGAGCGCCACGTGTCGGCACGGGGGTGACTTGCGCTCGGGCGCTTGCCCTTGAGCGCAAGCGCGCCACGTGTCGATACACGGGCGCTTTGCACTTGAGCGCTGTAAGAAGAGGAGGCTTTTGCCTAAGAAAAATTTCTCAGAAGAGAAATCAGAGAGGAGTTGGTCTCCTGAATGTGTTTTCTTCTTTTTTTTAGGGGGGTTCAGTGAAAGATGTTCTTCTTCTTCCTCCTCTGTTAGCTGGATCTTGAAGATCAATAGATGTGAGATCTCAAAATCTTTCCTTTTGGGGATCTGAAGACAGATCCAAGTTCCCCTTTGTGGGTTTTGTGGTGAAAAACTATTTCGTTTTTGAAAAGGAAGAGTAAAACTCTTGATTTAATTCAAAAGAAAGAAAAAGGTCTTGGAACCTTGAAGAAGGAAGAAAGATCTCAAATCTGAAACTTTTTTTTAGAGAGAGAAAAAAGTTGTTGAGATATTTCATTATCTTTGCCTTTATAGGCTATACACTTTACACATAACCCCTTGGGCTTCACAAAATGGCATTTTTCCTATTTCATGGCTCATGTGCCATTTCTTTTTGCAAATAAGCCATGGGCTTCACAAAAATTTGGCTTTATGCCTATTTTCTTGCATTTAACCATAAACTAAAATAAAAGAAATGCAAAAAAATTATTTATTACAAAATTTTTATCTTTGCATGGGGGAGGCCGGCCGCTTCGTGTTCTAGCTCGACCCGGGCATGGGCCCACTGGATCTGGGCTTGGGCCCACTTGGCTTGGGGTTGGCTTTGATTTTGACTTGGTCAACCGGGGTGTAGATTTTTACCCCAACAAATTGCCCCCCTTCAGTAAATGCACACCACATATGTGGGTCGTGTGCATGAAACTGATGGATCTTCTTTCACGTGGAGGCGACTTGATTTGGTTCCCGCTTTTTGGGAAGCCGGCACTACCCTTTTTATGACTTGGACGGTCGTTGCTTGACATGTCTCAAAGACGGAGTGTCCGTGATAGACGTTTTCCCTGGCCCGGAGTGATCTGGTTCCCTCTTTGTAGGAATCCTGCGCTGCCCTTTTTGCGACGTGGACGGTCGGTGCTGCCCTTTTTGCGACTTGGATGGTCGGTGCTGCCATTTTAGCGACTTGGACGGTCGGTACTGCCCTTTTTGCGACTTGGACGGTCGGTGCTGCCATTTTAGCGACGTGGACGGTCGGTTCTGCCCTTTTTGCGACATGGACGATCGGTGCTGCCATTTTAGCGACTTGGACGGTCGGTACTGCCCTTTTTGCGACTTGGACGGTCGATGCTGCCCTTTTTTCGACGTGGACGGTCGATGCTGCCATTTTAGCGACTTGGACGGTCGGTTCTGCCATTTCAGCGAGGTGGAAGGTCGGTTCTGCCCTTTTCGCGACTTGGACGGTCGATTCTGCCCTTTTTGCGACGTGGACGGTCGGTGCTGCCATTTTAGCGACGTGGACGGTCGATACTGCCCTTTTTCCGACTTGGAGGGTCGATGCTGCCATTTTATCGACTTGGACGATCGGTGCTGCCATTTTAGCGACGTGGATGGTCGATGCTGCCCTTTTTGCGACTTGGACGGTCGATGCTGCCATTTTAGCGACTTGGACGGTCGGTTCTGGATTTGACTTGCCCCGCTTCTTGCGGCGTCAGGGATGAAGTTGACTTGTTTCCGTGGTTGAATTTGGTTCTTCCAGGAAGGTCATTGGTTGTTTTGCCAACCTGATGTGATTTGGGTTGACATCGGTATCGCTACGCTGGAATATGGTACCAGGAGCGAATCATCATTTGTCATGACAGGGTTTGGGAATTGGTTTTTGTTTGGCATCTGCATTACTGCGCTGGAATAATGCAGGAGCAACTCATCATTTGCCCCGAGAGGATTTGGATTTGGTTTGTTTGTTTTTTTTTGTTTGGCATCTGCATTGCTGCACTGGAATAATGCCAGGAGCAACTCATCATGTGCCCCGAGAGGATTTGGATTTGGTTGCTTAGGAGACAGGTTTAGATCCCTGTCACCTAAGGCTTTTCCATTTTGTGAGCCGTAAGGGTCTCACAAATCATTTTCTCCCTACGGGTCATAAGGATCCTGTAAGTGTATTTTCTCCTCAGGGGTCGTGGGGACTCCTAAGTGTGTTGCTCCTTCATGAGTCGTAAGGATCTCACGCGGGAATTTTCTCCTCACAAAGTCGAGAGGACTTTGCGAGTGCATTTCATTTCTTTTTTCACGAGTTTGCACCCTTTCGGGTTTTCACAAACTCGCCGGCAGTCCTGCTGTTTTTACTCACGGAGCCCTTTCGGGTTTTCATCCGTGCCCCTCTTGCTTGTGGACATACCATCCTTTTTATTAATTTTTTTTTTTTGGTGGGACTTTGAATGTGGTCTCACTGGTAGGACATGAGAGAGATTGGGGTTGTTTTATGCCCGTGGATTGTATACGGTTTTGCAGGATGTATGATCCAGACCGTAGGGCCAAAAGCATTTTGGGTCTTTATTGGCGTCTGCATCGCTGCACTGGAATATGGTACCAGGAGCGACTCATCATTTGCCGTTAGGGTATAGGATTTGGAATTTGGTTGGTGTCTGTATCGCTGCACTGGGATATGGTACCAGGAGCGACTCATCATTCGCCACTTGGGGATTGGGAAGCGATGGCTTAGGAGACAGGTTTAGATCCCTATCACCTAAGGCTTTTCAATTTTATGGGCCATGAGGGTCCCATAAAAGCATTTTCTCCCTACGAGTCGTGAGGATCCCATAGGTGTATTTTCTCCTTGGGAGTCGTGAGGACCCCCAAGTGTGTTTTTCCTTGGTGAGTCGTAAGGATCCCACGAAGGTTTGTTCTCCTCATGCATCGTGAGGACACATGAGTGGGTCTTCTCAATGGAGCATAATTCCAAAGGCGGAGACCAGCTGCATAACTGGTGATTGTGGTGGGGCATGGGTATGACGAGAATTATTTGAGCCCGTAGATTGTATACGGTAGTCAATTTGGGGACTAACCGTAGGGCTGGGAGAATTTTGAGAAATTGGATTTTGGTTGGCGTCTGCATCGCTGCACTGGAATGTGGTACCAGGAGCGACTCATCATTGGCCGTTTGGGGACTTGGAATTTGGATATTGTTTGGCATCAGCATTGCTGCACTAGAATAACGCCAGGAGCAACTCATCATTTGCTTTGGGACGACTTGGGATTTGGGTTTTTGGTCGGCATCAGCACCGCTAACACTGAAGGGAAATGCCAGGAGCGACTCATCATTTGCCGTTGCCCGTTGGGGAACGATGGCTTAGGAGACAGGTTTGGGTCCCTATCACCTAAGGCTTTTCGATTTTATGGGCCGTGAGGGTCCCATAAAAGCATTTTCTCCCTACGAGTCGTAAGGATCCCGCAGGTGTATTTTCTCCTTAGGAATCATGAGAATTCCTAAGTGTGTTGCTCCTTTGTGAGTCGTAAGGATCTCACGCAGGGGTTTTCTCCTCACAAGGTCGAGAGAACTTTGTGAGTGTATTTCATCTCTTTCCACGAGTTTGCGCCCTTTCGGGTTTTCATAGACTCGCCGGTAGTCCTGCTGTTTTTACTCATGGAGCCCTTTTGGGTTTTCATCCGTGCCCATTTTGCTTGTGGACATACCGTTTATTTCTTCTTCTTTTTTTTCTTTTTCTTTTTTTTTGCCGCTGGTAGGACTTTAAAGTAGTCTCACCGGCAGGATTTGGGAGAAATAGGGGTCATTTACGCCCGTGGATTGTATACGGTTTTGCAGGATGTCTAATCCAGACCGTAGGGCTGATGTGCTCAATTCGCCTGCGACTTGGAGCATTCACGTATAGTATTTCTTGAGATATCGTCCATTGATGGGTGGCATGGGCCTTTCTCCCTCTACACTTATTAGTTGGTAGGATCCTCCGTCGAACACTTTCTCAATGACGTATGGTCCTTCCCAGTTTGGCTCGAATTTTCCCTTGGCATGTCGATTGAGGATGATCGGTCTTTTGAGGACCAACACCAATTCACCTTTCTTGAAAGCGCGGAGACGAGTTATCTTGTCATAGGCCCGTGACATTTGGGCTCGGTATAGCTCCAGATTTTGCTGCACCGCGAGCCTCTTTTCTTCAAGGGCATCGAGTTCTTCAAGTCGAAGGAGCACGTTTTCCTCTTCTGTCAACTCATGCTGAACGGCCATTCTTAAGATTGGAACTTCGACTTCGAGGGGGAGGACCGCCTCCACTCCGAAGAGCAATGAGTATGGAGTGGACTGAGTTGGAGTACGGTGCGTGGTACGATATGCCCACAATGCCTCGTGAAGCATGAGATTCCAGTGTCTCTTGTTGGCTGAAGCATTTTTCCTCTGGAGCTTGCATAGAGTCTTATTGAAGGCTTCGGCTAGCCCATTGGCTCTTGGATTATAGATGGAGGAATATCTCCAGTCTATCTTGTGCTGAGTAGCGAACCTTGAGACATTGAAGCTCTTGAAAGAAGGCCCGTTGTCAGAAATGATTCTTCTTGGTGTACCGAAGCGGAATAGAATATTATGCTGGAAGAATGTCAGAATATCTTTTGTCTTGACTTCTTTTAGCGGGACAGCTTCAGCCCATCTAGAGAAGTAGTCTGTCGCGGCCAGTATGAACCGGTGGCCTTTAGATGACGGAGGATCAATTGGGCCTACAATGTCGGTGCCCCAGACTTCGAAGGGCCACGACGCCACCGTAGGATGCAATGGATTGGGATGCTTGTGAATAAAATCACCGTGAATTTGGCAGATATAACATTTCTTTGCATGCTCTCCGCAATCCCGTATCATGGTGGGCCAGTAATACCCAAGCCGTTTGATTTGAAGTCGCATCTTGGGGCCAGATTGGTGAGCACCTCAAACGCCCGAGTGAACATCTTTCATGACCTTTTGAGCTTCGGCCAATGACAGACACCTGAGCCAGAGTTGGTCATATGACCTGCGGTATAACATGTCATTTACAAACACGTATCGGAGAGCTCTTTTCTTCAGCTGAATCCTCGCAGATTTTTCTTCGGGCAACTTGTCATATCGGAGGTACTTTATGAAGGGTTATCTCCAATCGGGCTCGTCTTGGATGATCGAAGGATCTTCTGCAGGGCTGCTCTTCTGTTCCGCGCTTTCCTCTTCTCATAGAGAGACTGGGGGTAGAATTTGCCGGCTCCAGACTATGATCAGAATTTCGTCCATGTCAGGATCAGCCAGCTCCTTGGCCAAGCGAGCGAGTACATCAGCCTTTCCGTTCAACGCTCTAGGGACTCTCGTTAGTTCAATATGAGTGAACCGTTTCATGAGTTCCACCACTCGACCTCTGTACCGAGCTAACTCGGGTTTGTATATCTTATAGTCGCTGCTTACTTGGTTGATGACAAGCTGGGAGTCGCCGTAAACCCGTAGCCGAAGGATTTCCATTTCTATGGCGAGCTCCAAACCAGCTATCAGGGCTTCATACTCAGCTTCGTTGTTCGTTCGAGGCTCGGTGAGAGCAAAAGAACGTCGTAGGGTTCTTATTGATGGCGTGATGAACACCAATCCTATCCCCGCTTTTACCTCCGGGACGCTTGATCTGCCGGAGCTCCTTATCGATGAGGCCCCATCGAAGTAGAGCTCCCAACATGGCTCATCTTGTTCGAGGTTCAGCACTTGTTCGTCAGGTAACTCACAATTCAGCGGCGACCCTTCTGGTATGGGATGAGCAGCGAGAAAGTCTGCAAGAGCTTGCCCTTTTACTGCTTTCTGAGGGGTATAAACTATGCCAAACTCAAGTAGCATGACAGCCCATCTTGCCATTCTGCCGGCTAGGCTTGCTTTGGTCATCAAGTGTTTGAGCGGGTCGACCTTGGAGATCAGCATAACCGATGAGCGAGCAAATAGCGCCTCAGCTTCTTCACAGCAAATATTAAAGCCAGGCATTGCTTTTCGATTGGGGAGTAGTTGTGTTCCGCCCCGACTAGAGTTCGACTGAGGTAGTAGAGGGCATTTTCTTTTCCCTCCTCGTTATTCTGGGCAAGGAGCGCACCGAGTGACTCATCCAGCGCGGCAGTGTAGAGAATCAGCGGTTTATTTGGAATGGGAGCGGCCAGCACTGGAGGGTGCAACAAGTATTGTTTGATGCTTTCGAACGTTGCTTGACATTTGGCATCCCAGATAAAAGGAGCTCCTTTCTTCATGAGCTTTGAGAAAGGCCTACATTTCCCCGATAAATTTGAGATAAACCTCCGTTTATAAGCAAGCTTACCCTGAAAAGATCTTAGCTGCGTCAGACTCTTCGGAGGTGGCATCTCCATGATGGCCTTTATCTTTGATGGGTCAACTTCGATCCCTCGATGTCGGACTATGAAGCCCAGGAATTTTCCCGATGACACGCCAAAAGCGCATTTCAGAGGATTCATCTTCAGGTCAAATTCCCTCAATCTGGTGAGAACGGTCCTAAAATCCTGGATATGATCAGCCTTGGTTTTGGTATTAACGACCAGATCATCAACATAACATTCGACGACTTTATGAATTAGGTCATCGAAGATATTGGTCATTGCCCTTTGATATGTAGCACCTGCGTTCTTCAATCCGAACGGCATCACCTTGTAGCAATATATTCCGATCGGGGTTCGAAATGCTGTGTGCTTCTCATCCTCAGACGACATCTTGATCTGATTGTATCCAGACGAGCCGTCCATAAAGGTGAATAGCTCGTAATTTGAGGTGTCATCGACCATCATTTCCATGACCGGTAGCGGGAAGTCGTCTTTAGGACAGGCCTTGTTGAGGTCCCTGAAATCGACGCAAACTCGGATCTGCCCATTTTTCTTCTTCACTGGGACTATGCATGCGATCCAGTCCGCGTATTTCTCTTCCCTGATGAAGCCGGCATCGATAAGCTTCTTGGTTTCCTCGATGACCTTTTCTTCCAACTCCCTTCTCATTCTTCGAAGAGCTTGTTTGACTGGCTTAGCATCAGGAGATATAGCAAGCTTATGCACGGTTACCTCAGGGGAAAGGCCAGGCATTTCTTTGTACATCCACGCGAAGCAGTCGACGAACTCAAGCAGCAGGGAAATTATCTGCTCTTTCATTTCCTCCGACAAGAGTGAGCTGATGTAGGTCGGCCTTGGATTATCGGGCGTTCCTAAGTCAATCTCGGTTAGCTCATCAAAGGTTGCTTGTCCGCCATCTTCGAGCTCTTGAGGAGCCTCTTCTGGCTCGGCTATCTCGTCATCATCATTTGATCTTTCGTTGGCCTCACCAACATGGATCATGTAGCATGCTTCGGAATCAGGTTGAATGTAGCCTATGCCCCGTCTATCTGGAATTCGTCCATCGATGAGTGCTCTGACCTGGGGAGGATACCATAGCCCTTCGTAAAACTTTGCTTCGGACTCCATTTGATATAACCGGCATCCGCACTTTTTGAAGTATTCCCGCATCTCGGGCGCATAGTATCTGGGATTGAGGACGGCTCTCATGCCTCTCTCATAGGGAAGGCACGCGACAGAAAGATCGTCCGGGTGCACAACGGGGTTTGACCTGTAAAACAGGATGCCCTTCTGTCCATTTTTCCTCCCGGGCACGTAGAAAGTTTTCAGCTGGTCCACGGTAGAGACTGACAATGCGTCGAGCTCTTTGCACATCCGTTCCGGCACCTTTGTGATGGCCAAGGACCCTTCTGCGACTTTAAAGGTCTCTCGTAGTTTCGCTTGCTGCATGGGGGGCCAATCTGCACAGCTGTTGCACGGCGGGTCCTCTTCTTCTGACTCTTCAGTGTCACTGCCAAGATGAGGGCGGACTTTGCAGCTAGATGGGCCTTCAGTAATAGATTCGTCTGTATCGCTGCCGAAACGAGGGCGAGTTTTACGGAAGGACGGGCTTCCAGCGTCGGACTCATCAGTGTCGCTGCCGAAATGCGGGCGCACTTGGGTATTTTTGCTTTTGAAAGTGACAGCCGGCGCAGATTTGCTTTTGAGTCTTGGGGCCGGTCTATCCTCAGTCAGTTGTGGCTTAGCATTTTGGTGGTTCATAAAGTACCGAGAATCTTCATATCGGACTTCATGCACACCGAACGGCTGGATGTCTCCGTTAATGCGTCTTTCTTCGCCATTTTTAGTATACTTCATGCATTGGTGGAGAGTTGACGGAATGATGCCGTGATCGTAGAGCCACGTCCACCCCAAGAGAATCTTATAAGAAGTGTTGGCGTCGATCACGTATATCTTAGCTTCAGTTTGCAGATCCCTGAATTTGATTGGCAGAGCTATGGACCCCAGAACTTGCTGGCAATTTTGGTTGAAGCCTTGAATGACAATCCTTTCCCTTGACAGATGTCGGACGTCCATTGACAAACTCTTCAGAGTTCGCAAGTTCATGATGTTCACTGAGGACCCCGGATCAATCAATATGCGATTAATTCTATCTCCGTCGCTGTACCCGGTCATGTAAAGCGGCCGATTATGCTCAGCCGTTCCCAGTAGCAAGTCTTCATCCTTAAATGTGACTGCGGCAGCATGCAAAGCGTGCTGGGCTTCTTTCATGTTAATTTCCGCAAAGTGAGCCTGATACCGCTCGGGGTTTTGTAGAGCGTGGATGAGAACATCTCTAAGCTCCTTAGATAGGACCAAGGCGTCGTAGATGCTCAGGAGAGATGGAAGCTTCCGGAGATGTGCCAAGACATTATAGTCCACCGAGGAAGGACTTACGTTTTCATCAGCCGGTTCTCTGCCATCTTCTTCATTAGCGACTTGTTTTTCCTTCCCTTTTGGGGCGTTGCCCTGATTTTGCGGTAGAGCCCTGCCGCTTCTGAGCTGGATTTGATTGGCCTTTGTGGTGAGCTCCTCGTCCTCTTCGGGAAAACAGAGATCATCCTCGGAGTCACTGCCAAGAGGATGGCGTAGCAGGTCACTACTGGGATCTCTTCATTGGAGTCTTCTTCTAACTCCTCCAGAATTTCAGCCGCTTGTACAGGGAAGAACTCCTTCAATTGAATCAATGTTCTTTCCTTTTGTTCATATTCTTCGAGGGAATCGATATATTTTTGAATGGTTGGTCTCCCTGCAGACTCTTTTTCACGCCGAGCTGCACTTTTCTTCTTCTTGAGCTTCTTGGATTTTGAGCCTGATGGAGCCGCATTGGCAGCTGGACTGGTAGGCTTCTTCTGTCCTTCCCATTCCATCCTGGGCTCTTTCTGAAGTAGCTTTAGCATCTTCTTCGTCTTATTAGATATGTGCGTACTCCACGGAGGCCACGATGAGTCAGTTTCTTTTTTCAGGGCAGCAGGTTCAGCTGTCTGCTCCCAGAAGGCTTCAACTTATGTCTGTATAAACTTGGCGGTTGCAACTTGATTGTTCACCAACACGCTTTTGGACAGCTCGATCTCTCCAGCCTTGTACTTCTTCTCGACCCAGTCTTTGAAGATATAGCAATCCTCGATCGCATGGCTCACTACTCGGTGGTACGGGCAATACAGAGGATTATCGGTCATTTTTGCTTCTTGGGGTCTTTTCGACTCCGGCAATTGTAGGCCATTGTTCAAGGCGTCTTTAAATATCTTGCGGACCTTGTCCCTTCTGAAAGAGTAAACCTTGTTCTTTTTCTCCTCTACGGAAGGCCCATCTCCTCCCAGTAATGGCTTTCGAGACCGGTTGGTTTTGGATTCGCCCGCCCTTCGCTTTTCTTCATTTTCGGACGCATTGAAGACATTGGTACTGCTGGAACTCCCGCTTCTACGGTTGTCGTCCCGCTTGCTTTTCCAGGTTTTGTCTCCCTGAGAGTCCGGCGGGGACTCTTGCTTCGAGTGTTCCAGCATTTGGACTTTCTTGGTTAGCTCCTGAAATGTCTTGAGGCCCGCTGTACACAAGAATAGGACCATCCAATTGCTGAGGTGTCCAATGAGAAGGCTGACGGACTGGTCCTGCTCCAGCGGTGGTTCGCACTTGACTGTGAGATTACACCATCGGGCGATAAAGTCGGTGTTGCTTTCATTCTTCCCCGGCTTAGTCCTCATAAGGTCGGCAATGGAGATTTTATCACTGACACTCATGAACCTTTGCCGAAACAGGGACTCCATTTGGGCAAAGGTAATGACGGACCCGTCCGGTATACTCGCATACCAGTCGAAGGCGACGCCGGTCAGGCTGTTGACAAACTGACGAAGAAGGAGCGTGTCATTGCCCCCTGTATTTCCGCACGATGCTTTGAAGTGGGCGACGTGCTGGTTTGCATTCCCCGTTCCATCAAATCTTACAAACTTAGGGATGACATAGCCGCTTGGGAACTCAATGAGATCGTACTGCACAGAATATGGCTGCCCACTACTGCCGATTTCTTTCTGAGCTTCAGCTTTGGCCACCAATGTTTTAACCTTGCTGGTGACCAAATCCATTATCCGATCCTGTGTTAGCGGGATAGTGCTATCTGGGGCCAAGGCGTCCCCAGAAGCGGAGTGTGGCCGACTTTCATGTGGCTCGACCAGTCTTGGACCCGAAGGAACAGGCATTGGCTGCCTCGGATTGTCATCACCCGGCTGATTAGTAGCGGCTTGTGCTTGATTGGGAGGCCCTCGAGCAATTTGAGCCGTAAGCTGCATCACCACGTTCGTTAAGTCGTCAATCTTCGAATAGAGCTTATCCATCTCTTTATCTTTGCTCCTGAGCTGTTTTCGAAGCTCTTGAAGCAGCTCTTGCTCCGCAGTCCTGGGGCGGAAAGTCGGCTCTTCCTCGCTGTCCGAGCTTGATTCTGCATGGACCTAGGGGTCCTTCTGCCTATCATCCTCATCGAGAGGGTTTTCTTCATCCAGCGGGGGCGGCTGTTCTTGGGCAGCGGCAACCACATTCAGGCTAGATTGGGCTTGGGATGTGGTGGCCCCATCCTTGCTTTTGCTGCGAAGGTTGTCGCTGGGGCGCCCACCCGCCATATAGACCGTATGTATAATATATCCGGCCGTCTTTCTATCATTGGCAGCTGATTTCACGGATCGCTATCTTGACCCCCTTGTTTCGGTAGCTGGTAGTCGATTGAAGGCGGCTGGCCTAACCAGGTTCTTGAATGGTGTTGGCGCTTCTTTTCTAGGTTTGCCCCGCTGCCTTCGTGCAGCATAGAGTGCTTGATAGACTCTTGAAGAGACAGTGTCGTACTTTTTCTGTTGGGGCCGGGACACGTCTCTTTGTAGCACTGTTCGGACCGATGTCTTCTTGATTCTGGCGGTCATGGAATTTTTCTGAACCCACTTCAGAGGCTCGAAGGAATTGCTGATTCTTATGCCAGACTCAGCCGTCATCGCGGGGCGACCCTGCACTTGGAACTTCACAAGATTCCATTTGGCTGAAGCCTTGGCCCTCTTGTTGGCTCGATACCTGAGCCGCTTCTCCCTTAACTTTTCCGTTCTAAGCACCTGGCAGACTTCGGCTCTTTGGGAAGAAGCCGCAGACTGGGCGATAGAGGGCCTTGGAGATACGCTCGATTGTGCATTTGTTGGAGTCATCGCCTGAGCTCGTCCGTAACATTTGATGTTGCCCTTTGTACCGAAGTTCTTGCCCTCCGCTGGAGCACCAGGGAGTCGCTCAGACACCATCTCAAGTTTCGATTGTGGTGCCTTGGCGATCACGACATTCGGCCTCTTACCCCTTGAGACCGTCTTGGCTACCTGTTCCTCCGGGATCTCCGCCAGATGAGCACTTCCGGCAGGGTAGATGATGACGGAGCCGAACTGGCGGGGCGGTTCCTCCCACTGTCGACTGAGGCTTGCAGAGAGAACCACACGAGCGTTAATCTTGACCACGTACGGAATCGGGGTCACGTTGGAAACTGAATTCGTCTGGGGAGACATTGTCGTCGAAGGTTGATTGTTGCACGGAAAAAAACATCATTTCAGTATAGGCAATCGATATGTGTATTGATTGAGTTCGCATGAACGTTTAACCCGAAATATGGGAGGAGAGAGTCGTCCCACCGGGCGTGCCAGAATCTGTAGGGTGTTTTTGTCACCCCATTGAGATGGAAATACACGCGTGCTTGTCAGGCATACTACAGATTCCCCCTGCCTAGGGTAGGCGGAGATTTAATGATTGTGGGGATCCGAATCTCCGGCAGCCGCGGACTAAGCTGCCGTTAATTACCCATCGCCTTTGGAGCGAGGGAACCTCCGATTGACGGGTTAAACTGGTCATGCGAACTCAATGTGCAGTGTGCGTATGATGTGTTTTGAAAAGGGGGTTTTGGATATATCGGGAGCCACGCAGAGTTTTTACGGGGGTCCCGCTATCCGGATAGTGGGCTGGGGGTCAAGGGGGCGAGCAGCCCCCTTGCGGGGTGCGGGGCAGCGCCCCGTTAGAAATTTTTTTCTAACGGAGGCAATGTCGTGGAGTATGTGTATGTGTACATATGTATACGTATGTATATATATACATGCATATATAAATAAAGGGGAAAAAGACATCCAAAGGATGCGTGGGGCCAGCGCCTAGGCGCTTGAGCGCAAGCGCGCCACGTGTCGACACGTTGGCGCTTTGCGCTTGAGCGCAGAGTGCTGGAGCGCAACGCGCCACGTGTCGGCACGTGGGCGCTTTGCGCTCGGACGCTGAGCGCTTGGGCGCAAGCGCGCCACGTGTCAGCACGTGGACGACTTGCACTCGAGCGCTTGCGCTTGAGCGCAAGAGCGCCACGTGTCAGCACGGGGGCAACTTGCGCTCGAGCGCTTGCGCTCGAGAGCAAGAGCGCCATGTGTTAGCACCGGGGTGACTTGCGCTCGAGCGCTTGCACTGGGGCACAAGAGCGCCACGTGTCGGCACGGGGGCAACTTGCGCTCGGGCGCTTGCGCTTGAGCGCAAGAGCGCCACGTGTCAGCACGGGGGCGACTTGCACTCGAGCGCTTGCGCTGGAGCGCAAGAGCGCCACGTGTCGGCACGGGGGCGACTTGCGCTCGGGCTCTTGCGCTTGAGCGCAAGCGCGCCACGTGTCGATACGCGGGCGCTTTGCGCTTGAGCACTGTGAGAAGAGGAGGCTTTTAGCCTAAAAAATTTCTCAGAAAAGAAATCAGGGAGGAGTTGGACTCTTGAATGTGTTTTTCTTCTTTTTTTTGTTAGGGGGGGTTCAGTGAAAGATGTTCTTCTTCTTTCTCCTATGTTAGCTGGATCTTGAAGATCAATAGATGTGAGATCTCAAAATCTCTCCTTTTGGGGATCTGAAGACAGATCCAAGTTCCCCTTTGTGGGTTTTGTGGTGAAAAACTATTTCGTTTTTGAAAAGGAAGAGTAAAACTCTTGATTTAATTCAAAAGAAAGAAAAAGTTCTTGGAACCTTGAAGAAGGAAGAAAGATCTCAGATCTAAAACTTTTTTTTGGAGAGAGAAAAAAGTTGTTGAGATATTTCATTATCTTTGCCTTTATAGGCTATACACTTTACACATAGCCCCTTGGGCTTCACAAAATGGCATTTTTCCTATTTCATGGCTCATGTGCCATTTCTTTTTGCACATAAGACATGGGCTTCACAAAAATTTGGCTTTATGCCTATTTTCTTACATTTATCCATAAACTAAAATAAAAGAAATGCAACAAAATTATTTATTACAAAATTTTTATCTTGGCATGGGGGGAGGCCGGCCGCTTCGTGTTCTGGCTCGACCCGGACATGGGCCCACTGGATCTGGGCTTGGGCCCACTTGGCTTGGGGTTGGCTTTGATTTTGACTTGGTCAACCGGGGTGTAGATTTTTACCCTAACAAGGGCATCGATACTCCGGAGTAGACTAGCGTATGCGCTTCTCATCCCAGAGTGGGAGACGGTCTGTCCCACAGCCGTCAGTACGTCGTACTTGAGATAGTATACAGGTGCTCGTTAGGTTACGAGTACACTGGACAGGACTCGTCGGGAACTGTTGGTTAGTATTATACCTATCGTCAGTTATCAGTTCCCAGGTGACATGAGCACAGCTTAGTCCGCCGACTTGACACTGTTACTTCGCCTCGAGTGTGTTCCCACTGTACTTTGATTGCTACCCTACCACGGCTCAAAGGAGTCGTGCAAACAGGTAGTTTTTGGGTGCAGTCCCGAAGCACTTGGAGGCAGTGACGGTTAGACAGGATTCGTCTCTCCCGGTATTGGGGGTTGACATCGCGCTGTGTCTAGGAGAGGCATTACACAAGTACTCCCTGGCCAGGGCAAGCGAGATATACTGGTAGGCTTCCAGTGTTATCTCAGGGTGTTCTGGGCTACACTCCGACATACTTATACCGCTATTAGGGGACTGACGTTCACCGCCCCTAGGCCCGCCATGCGATGTATCAGACGAACAGACCGGACTGTACGGAGACTATCACATACAGGCTCAGTAGGAGTTCAGATGGGGGTCACCTCGTCAGTCTTCTTATCGACATCTACCTGGGGACCGTTACGTACAGCTAGTGCCGCTTGCGGTCTGTGGTTAAACCCACTGCCAGCGTAGTGTCGAGTCTTTAGAGTCCCACACACAGAGCTATTCGCCTTTAGGCAAAATGAGTAGAGGTCGCATGGTTTTGCGACAGGGTTCGTTCGCATCCGCGCACTTGTGCACGTTTGCTGTCCAGACAGCTTATACTAGCGGGCTTTGGTTTAAGCCGGATCCTAGTATATGATTTGGGATTGGTTTTATCTCATTGTATTCGTGTTCCTCGGATCACGAATACGGGTGTGTATGCACAGTTGCTTGAGACAGAGGGAGAGGACTTTGATTAGGGTTAATGACTATTGTCATTTTATTAACCCTAATGCTCATGTGTGTATTATTGTTAATTGATATTAGTTTTATAATTGTGCATGGTTATGGTTGTTGACCATTTGACCTCCTTGACTTGTTGACTATGGTTGACACTTTGACCATCATCATTTCATTTGGAAGATGCTTTTTGATCCTTGCAATTTGCATTTAAAATAAAATGATAATGGTCATGTCTTGATTAAGCCATGACAATTATCTCACTAATTTTCTAATTACAAAAATTCACATATATGAGAGAATGCTTCATATTATTCTCTCATTCTATCATTCGCATTCTCTCTCTTGTTCTTCCTCTCCCTTAAGCTCTCCACTCTCATGTGTTGAGAAACACTTGAGCTTGAGAAAAACCCTTTCTTGATAATCTCTACTCTCATCTAGGGTTCAAGGATTAGCACTTCTTGCACCCTAGTTACTTCTAGCTTGGAGTTGAAGCCAAAGGTCGAGGCTTTCGGGTGGATCTTTCTTCGACGTGAGAAGACGACAAAGGTGACCTCCATCCACCACTCCAAGGAGCAAGGAGAGAAGGAAATAAAGCCCAAGGTATAACCTTTCTAGCACTTAGCTAGTTTCTAGTTAGCTTTAGCTTGTTTTTGTTTAGCAAAGATCCTTCTTTGTCTAGTCCATGTTGCCTAAGTTGATAAAAATTTGATTTTTATTCCGTTTTCCGCCTCCCCGTAAGCACCGGGGTGGGCAACGTGGACTTACAGCTCCAGATGGGGTAAAACCCGTAGGATGCAAGTGGATCTTCAAAAGGAAGATTGGTGTCGATGGACAGGTTGAGACCTATAAGGCTAGACTTGTTGCAAAGGGTTTTCGTCAAAGACCTGGTTTGGACTATGACGAAACCTTTTCTCCAGTGGCTATGCTGAAATCCATTCGGATCCTTCTTGCCATTGCTGCTTTTCACGATTATGAGATTTGGCAGATGGACGTAAAGACCGCTTTTCTAAATGGAAATTTAGAGGAGTGTGTCTATATGGACCAGCCATAGGGTTTCATTCAGAGTGGGAGCAGCGGAAAGGTGTGCAAGTTGCTTAAGTCCATCTATGGACTAAAGCAGGCATCGCGGAGTAGGAACATCTGTTTTGATGAGACAGTCAAAGAATTTGGCTTTATCAAAAATCCAGAGGAACCATGCATCTATAGTAGATTTGTAGCGAGAACTGTAGTATTCCTCGTTTTATACGTGGATGACATTCTCTTAATAGGAAATGACATTCCTATGCTACAATCTGTCAAAGGGTTCTTGTCACACAGGTTCTCCATGAAAGACCTGGGTGATGCCTCATACATTCTGGGGATCCGAATCTATCGTGACAGATCCAAGAGGATATTAGGACTTTCACAGTCCAGGTACATCGACACCATACTGAAAAGATTCAGTATGGAAGATTCCAAGTGCGGTAATCTACCGGCTTGTCACGGGATCACCCTCTCCAAAGAGATGTCTCCCAAGACTGATTTGGAAAGGGATCACATGTCTATTTTACCCTACGCTTCTGCGGTAGGCTCTATAATGTATGCGATGTTGTGTACCAGACCGGATGTAGCTTATACACTGAGTGTAGTAAGCCGGTATCAGTCAAACCCTGGGGAGAAACACTGGATAGCGGTAAAGAACATTCTCAAGTACCTGAGAAGTACTAAGGAGTTGTTCTTGGTGTATGGCGGAAAAGACCTCCAGATCGAGGCCTTTGCTGACTCCAGCTTCCAGAGTGACAAGGATGATTCCAAGTCCATGTCGGGCTTTGTCTTTACCCTCAATGGAGGGGCGGTGTGTTGGAAGAGTTCCAAATAGGAAACCGTTGCTGACTCGACTATGGAAGCGGAATACATCGCTGCATCTGATGCCGCAAAAGAAGCCGTCTGGATGAGGAAGTTCTTGAAAGAACTTCAGGTGGTTCCATCCATTGTTGATCCAATACCTCTATATTGCGACAACAACGGGGCTATAGCTTTTGCAAAGGAACCCAGGTCCCATCAGAAATCCAGACACATCTTGAGGCGGTATCACCTAATCAGGGAGATCGTGGATCGCCAGGAGATCGAGGTTCGGAGGGTTACATCAGAAGATAACACTGCAGATCCATTCACCAAGGCCTTGCCCCAGACTCAGTACGAGCGGCTGATCGAGATGATAGGTCTTCGATACGCCAGTACATGGCCTTAGTGCAAGTGGGAGATTCTTAGTGTATATGCCCTAGAGGCCATTACTGTATCATACTAGTATGTATATTACTTAATGGAAGCTTGGGATATTCACCTTGTATAGACAATCTTGCTCAAAATAGTAGTATGCTACTTGGTTTGTTTCTACTTTAATATGTGCATGTGTTTCTTTTAGCATATTGCTTATACATATCAGTAGAGCCCTTAGAATCTTTGCTTGATTACCAGCGTTGTGATGGCAGTCACACTCATGGGGGGCTGGATAATCCACAAGCACATCCTTATGCAGGTCCCTAGTCACAGGATTATCGAGACAGGGCATCGATACTCCAGAGTAGACTAGCGTATGCGCTTCTTATCCCAGCTTGGGAGACGGTATGCGGGTGCTCGTTAGGTTACGAGTACACTGGACAGGACTCGTCGGGAACTGTTTGGTTGGTATTATACCTATCGTCAGTTATCAGTTCCAAGGTGACATGAGTACAGCTTAAGTCCGCGGACTTGACACTATCACTTCGCCTCGAGTGTGTTCCCACTGTACTTTGATTACTACCCTACCACGGCTCAAAGGGGTCGTGCAAACAGGTAGTAGTTGGGTGCAGTCCCAAACCACTTGGAGGCAGTGATGGTAAGACAGGATTCGTCACTCCCGATATTGGGGGTTGACATCGCGCTGTGTCTAGGAGAGCCATTACACGAGTAGTCCCTAGCCAGGGCAAGCAAGATATACTGGTAGGTTTCCAGTGTTATCTCAGGGTGTTCTGGGCTACACTCCGACACGACTTGTACCGCTATTAGGGGACTGACGTTTACCACCCCTAGGCCCGCTATGCGATGTATCAGACGAACAGACCGGACTATACGGAGACTGTCACATTCAGGCTCAGTAGGAGTTCAGATGGGGTTCACCTCGTCAGACTTCTTGTCGGCATCTACCTGGGGGCCGTTACGCACAGCAAGTGCCGCTTGCAGTCTGTGGTTAAACCCACTGCCAGTGTAGTGTCGAGTCTTTAGAGTCCCACACAGAGAGCTATTCGCCTTTAGGCAAAAGAGTAGAGCTCGCATGGTTTAGCGACAGGGTTCGGTCACATCCGTGCACTTATGCACGTTTAGTGTCCGGACAGTTAACACTAGCGGGCTGTGGTTTAAGCCAGATCCTAGTGTACGATTTGGGATTGGTTTTATCTCGTATGTATTCGTGTTCCTCGGAACGCGGATGCGGGTGTGTATGCACAGTTGACAGAGAGACAGAGGCAGGGGATTCTCATTAGGGTTGTTGACTGTTGACTGTTGACTGTTGACTTTTTGCTAAACTCTAATAAGAATATGAAATATAATTAACAATAATATTAATTAAGTATTATAGTGACATGGTTATTGAGGGGTTGACTTTGTTTACTTGTTGACTTTGTTGACCGGTTGACTAGGTTGGACTAGTTGACCATCATCATGACAATGGCTATCATTTCATAGAAAAGACTTTTGCTTGCTTGTTTCTCTTGTGCAAAATGAGTGCATGAAATGATATGGCTATTTTGACTTAAACCATCACATAATACTTGATTGCTATTATTTGTTATGATAAATTTGGATTATGAGAGCCAAGAGGGAAAAAGTCTTTCTCATTCTCTCATTTGCTTTCTCTCTCTTGCTTGAGCTCTCTCATTCTCTTGAGCTCTCCCTCTTCCTCTTGCTCTCTCTCTAGTCTATGGTTCACTTGTCTCATGTGTTGAGAAGCAAGAACCATAGAGAAAAATCCCAACACACTCTCCTCTACTCACTCTAGTTCACAAGGTTTAGCAAACCGAGTGAACTAGTTTCTTCAAAGTTCGAAGAAGAAGCCAAAGGTAGAAGCTTTCGGGTGGATCGATCTTCGGCGCAAGGAGACGACGGGGTGAAGCCGATCCGTACACCATCAAGAGTTGAAGACGAAGGAGTTCAAGAAAGGTATAGCCTCCTAACCGAGTAGTTAAACAACTCCTAGTTAGGTTGTTAGATAGATAGTTTAACAAAGATCCGGTTTGATTCCATGTTACCATCTCTAGAAAAATTGTTTTTCATCATTTCCGCAAGCCCGTTAGTACCGGGAGCGGTAGCATGGACTTACATCTTTCAGCATTCTTTTGGTTTTTACTGAAAGAACGACATCCCATGGAGTCTCTTCCACGAGCGAGCATAATGCCCTCAGCGCATCCACATTTTTGGGAGTGTGCTTCTGTGGTGGGTTCACCCTCCAGTTTTCGGACAGCGCGAACTTCTCCTGTTGATACTGTTCCTCGACCCAGTTCTTGAAGACGTAGCAATCCTCAATTGGGTGGCTCACCATTCTGTGATAGGAGCAGTAGTTGGGGTTGTTGATGTCGACGGGTTGCGGTGGACGCCGTGGGTCTGGCAATGTGATAAGTTTGTTACGCATTGCCAACTCAAACAGTCTCCTCGTCTTATTACGGGGAAACGATTAAGCGTGTCTTAGCCTTTCTTCCAGGGATAGGCGTGGACATGCGTTGTTTTGGCGAGCATCCGGTTTTGGGCCACTCGATTGCTGTTGAGTATTGGTGATGAAGGCTGCTTTGCCTTTGGCGTTTCGAAGGTCCTTATGTGAGGAGGAAGGACCGTGTCCCATCTAGTCCATTTGGGCCAGTTTATCGATCAGAGCCTGGAAGGTTGTTGGTTTGAAGAACGTCATGACTGGGACACAGTCGTTTGAGGATCAAGGTCCCGATGAACATGCCCACTGTAGGGGATTCTTCGATGCGATGTTCGCACTTTGACCATAGGTTCCGCCACCGGATCGCATATTGGATCCAGGATTCTCCTGGCTTTACCCTGGCATTGATTAATGCTGTGATCAGGGTATGCTCGCTTGTGCTGGCGAACCGCTGTGTGAACCGCGGTTCCATCTCTGTAAATGTTCTTACGGAGTCATTTAGGAGCTCCGAGTACCATTCAAAGACCGTCTCTTACAGACTTCCAATGAACTGGCGAAGAAATAGTTTGTCGTCACCTCCAGTGTTGCCATATAGAGCTCTGAACTGCGCGACATGCTGGTGTGGGTTGCTTGTCCCCTTGTATACATGGAACTTAGGGATCGTATATCCCAGCGGGTATTTAATTTAGTCATACCAGCCTGGATACGGTCGCCCAGTTCTGACGATTTGGCCAGTAGCTTCATTAGCTTGATGAGCTCATATTTGTTGATCGATATAATCATCAAGAGCAGCCTTGGAGATTGTTTCCTCTTTGGCTACCGATAAAGCCGGAAGAGGGTTTGATGTTTCCCCTCTATCATCCTCGATAATTATCCACGGATCCTCAGCTGGGGGTTCTGGCTCGATCATCATTCCAACCATATCCTAAAACAAGTGTGCCATCTGCTTTATGTTAGCAGCTTGCTCAGCAGCTTCCTTATCTTTTCTTTCAAGCACCCTTCGTAGGAACTCTGTACCGGTCTCCTGCTCCTGGCGCTGTTCGACTATTGTGTCTGGGCTTTCTTTCTGCATGGTATGTGCTGCCATTTTGGTCAGGATCTTCTGGATCTTTTGTTGTTGCTCCTGACCTTTTGTCAACGACCGAGTTTGCGGTCGATGTCCTACGGAAGCATGGCTTTCTTCTTTCCCGGAAACCACGTAGACCGTATGCACGATCATGCCCCAGACTTGGGGCATTTGGGTCCATCACCTTTGGAATTTGCCGCAGGCAGTGGGATTTTCTCCGGCCTCGTTCTTTTGTGGGAGGTCGAAGTTGAAGGAGCCATTGCAACAGGTGCCTGTGCAGAAGAAGTCCCTCACTGTATGAAGGAGGGACAATCTTTCTCTTGCCGAGCCTTCGATTTCTTCGATCGACGAGAGTAGTCTTTGTTGATCACAGAGTCCTGGACTTTCCACCAGACCCTGTGAATTTGGAAGGAGAGCCGTTGATGGGAGCGCTCTGGCTTTGCCTGCACTGTGGCTTTTGCAGGCAAGGGCGATTTCTTTAGCCCCGCCATTGAAGAGTTCTTGTGCACCCTCCTGAGCTGATCAAAGTTGTTCTCAGTTGGAACAGCAGCGTCAACTTCCAACATTAGAGCTGGTGGGATGAGTCCAGGGGGGAGTTGCCCCCATCTTTCCTCAGTGGACGCAAATGGGGATGTCGAGCGTGTCTTGCAGATGGGACCACCTCAGTTTTGGAAGCGGCTTCTTCATGCTCCCGGCTTGCTGAGGAGCTGTTGTTGGTGTTAACAAGTTGAAGACTGACGTCCTGGGCAGAGTTTGAGGAGGAACGGCCAATATTTCAAAGACCGATCTTCTGATAGGGGAAGCACTTTTGATGGCTTCATCCGTAGCAGGAGTTGGGAAGGCTATCCATTTTGGGGCAACCCCTTCAGGAATCATGAGCCTCTTTTCGGGCCCATTTGGGTTCATGCCTGGCCTATTGAAGACTGATACGTCAGCTTTGGATGGCCCGTTTAGAGGGGACGTTATGGTTGCTAGTCGATCGAAGACCGACCTCTTGGGAGCTTCCTCTTGCGGCGCTGAGACACCGAAACTCACTGGTGGGAACATAATCCCGAAGAATAGTCCAGTAGTAGCTTATGTTACTTACCCCACCGGCATTGAAAAAATGGAGGCCGCGTTGGGCCCGTAGGTTACTTCTCTAGTTGGGGCGGAGCGAGAGTTGCTGTTGCAAGAAGTGCAGTTGGAAGTCATCGATTTTTTCTTCTGCACAGGAACAAGACACCAAATTTTAGTACCTCAAAACCAAGGGCAACCATAACGAACCACGATTTTGTTCGTGAAACACGACACACGAGGGGCGGTGGCTGGTCTCACAAGCCATTGGTGTCAGTTGGTTCACCTAAGATGTATACAGGTTCTCATTGGGTTATGAGTGCACCGGACAAGACTTTCCGGGAACCTGCTAGTTGGTATTATACCTAGCGTCAGATAGCAGTTTCCTGGTGACATGTGTACAGGTTAGTTCATCGACCTGAGATCGTCATTTTTCGCATGTGAGTTCCCACTGTGCTTTGATTATTACCCTACCACGGCTCAAAGGAGTCGTACAAACAGGTTTTAGTTGGGTACAGTCCCGAGCCGCATGGAGGCAGTGAGCGGATCGGTAGGGGATTCGTCTCTCCCGGTATTGGGGGTGAGATTGCGCCGTGTCTAGGAGAGCCATTACATAAAGCCCTCGGCCGAGGCAGGAGATTTACTGGTAGGTATTCCAGTAGTATCTCAGGGTGTTCTGGGCTACACTCTGACACGACTTATACCGCTATTGGGGGTCTGACGTTACCAGCCCCCTAAGCCCGATATGCGATGCTCATAGACGAATGGACCGGACTGTAAGGATATTGTCACTGATAGGCTCAGTAGGGTTCCAGGATGAGTTCGCTTATCGGCTTCCCTTTCGGTCAATACATAGGCAGCCGTTACGCACAGCTAGTGCCGCTGACATGCTTGTGGTTAAACCCACTGCCAGAGTATTGACGAGTCTTTAGAGTCCCCCACAGATTGTTTCCCAAGTTCGGGTGAAACGTTGTAGAGGTCGTATGGTTTTATGGCAGGGTTCGAACATGCACGTGCACTTATGCACGTGTCATGGTTCGGACAGATAATACTAGTGGAATTTGGTTTAAACCGGATTCTAGTATTATATTGTGTAGGGATATTTTCTTCTCATTGCATTTTTTATTCGGTCGGAATACAAATGCGGGTATGTATATACAGTTGTGGGGTAATCCTGTAATTTATTACGGGATTACTTTTGAAGTTGCCAGTTTTTCTCCATTTGATTAAACATCAGTTTTAATATTTAATTAATGGATTTTCGTTAGCAATTCTTTTGTAGCTGAATTTTTAAGCTGAAAGGGTTCTTTGCAAATGTTGCTTTTTATTGGGAAGGGTTTTTTTTGTGGTATCCAGGGGCTCCAGCAGTTTTCTGTCATGGGTGTGGGATTGTTCTAGAATTGTGTGGATATTAGTGACTCATTTGTGCATTGAATTATTCTTTTCATGCTTAGGATATTAGTGGAGATATTTGTGAAGGATTTATGCTTGTGGTCACCCCTTGATGGATAAGGTCACCCCCCCAACTTGGACGAGCTCTTCTTGGCTGCCCCAAAATTGGCCGAGAACTTTTTTGAAGGAAAAATGATTCATTTGCATTTTTTCCAAGCTCATTTCATCACTCCTTTTGGCAACTTCAATTTACCTTCACCCAATGGCTTGGGTTCCTTGAGACAAACTATTCTACACACTCTCTACATCAATCTTAGACATGTCGGTTATCAGACTTCATGTCCGAGTTGCCTCGGTTCAGAGACGGGAGCCCGTATAAAAATCCGTTAACATGGTGTCACCTCGACGAGGAGACCGGAGATCGAGCGAGATCGAAGATGCTGCGAGGAGCGTGGGATAATGGCTAAAGACCGAAGGACACGGATCGATCGGTATAGCCATTCTATCATTTTGGAGATTGCTGGTTTAGTGTTAATGGCATGATCCGGGTTACAGTCTATGTTAGCGCCAGTTTATGAAAAAGTTTTTATTCCGCGTTTGGCCTCGGATTATTGGCCAGGACGCTGGCGTAGACTTACATGGTATCAGAGCCACGTCACTAACCTTTACCAGCTTGTTCTAACATGTTTAAAAAATCGATCGAACGAAATTTCCAAAACTGCAATTCCAAATTTAAAGTTTCTGTCGAATTTTTTTTGTCGTCTAAAAATTATTTTGAGTATGTCAGAAAATTGAGGTGGAATTTCTAAGACTGCAGAAAAAATTTAGTAGACTTATCCCACAAAACCGCCGCGGAACCGCCGCGGAACCCATAGGTTTGCCGTGGTTCCGCCGCCGTTTTGGGGCTTCAGTGCACCATTTTTCTTCTGGGTGTCTTTCATGTGGAATTGTGGTTTCTGGAATATTTTGTTTGGGCCCAGATTTTTTGGAGTACTGGATTTGTACTTGGGGCCCACTTCGGGAAGTTTTGTCGATCGGAATTTTAAATGTGTTAGTTTACAGTACTTACATTATATCTGTGACCGTGAATGTCATTCGAGCGGTAAATCTTGTCTAATTGCTATAGTCGTTTTAGACGAGTTTGCGAACGTGACATTCGCGTTGATGTTCTGTGTTGTGCTGTGATGTTGCGGTTTGTCGTGGTGGATAGCTTGCGTGCAATGTTAGTGCAGTTTCGATTTATTTGTACATTTGATATCGCGGGGCGAGCGTCCAACATGTGGACTGCCATCGCTGCATGTTTGTATATTATTCTTTTGGGGCACGACCGGGTTAAGGTCGATGTACCCGTTGTACATATTTTCTTTTCTGTACTAGGATTACCCCGCCACGGAGTGCACGGATAGCCGGATTCTGGAGGGCAACGGGCCCGCATCTCATGGCTTTGAGAGGCAGGGGGCCTCACTCTAGAATTGGCAGGCTATTCGCCGCACTCGTAGGGGGTACAGGTTGAGCCAAGGAGGGGTGCTCAAGTTACTGGATTCCGTGAAGTGCCGGGTGGTTCATTCACTTTGCTGAAGGGGGCTGCCTCGCTTCAGGTTTTGGCGGGTAACTTGCCACACTCGTAGGGGTTTAGGTTTCATTGCACAGGCTATCCACACGACCAGGGGAACATCGGGTTTCAGTAGCGGCTCTGTGAAACCCGGGGATCCCAGATTATCTGTATTGTTCTGTGATGCTTATTACTTTTCTGTAATGTTGCATTTATCATTCCTGGAGCGCTTATTGTATATTGTTATATATAATAGTAGATGTTGTATAGGTTTTACACCCGCGCTAGTCCAGTCCTCGCTCTGTCGTTAGTTAAGTAACCTAACGGGTGATGACGGGACCCAGTGGCGAATGCGGATGGCATATACGTATATTTTATTTTCGTTCTTTTCTGGTGTGATTAATTGATGGGACTGCGTTGATTTTGATCAATGCAAAGAAAAACAAACCTGTTTGATATTGTTGGAACAGTTTTCAAAAAGCTGTTATTGCAAGGATGTTTTCTTTTGTTTTGCACAGTGGTATTCAGTTGGAATATCCAGCACCTCATTCGACGAGGCAAGGGCCGAGATCCTTTCACCAGGAGTGACCCCTTGGGCAGAGGTTTACGTCAGGGTAATAACTTCACTATAGCCGATTACTTTTTGCTTTGCATCGTGGTATTCAGTTTGGAATATCATGTACCTCATTCCACGAGGAAAAAGCCGAGATCCCTTCACCGGGAGTGATCTCTTTAGCAAAGGTTTTCGCCACTATATATTTTTAAAAAGCTATCAGGTTCCTTCAACGACATCAAGTTCATTACGTTAAAGGTTTTTTGCCAAAAACCAGCCGTAGCCCTCCATCATTTCAGACGGGTAGCACTTAGTATTCATGCTATGTTTGTTGACCTTCGTCAAGGCATAGTGGATGATAGCTGCTTGTTACCTTTCTGTTGCATAGATAGATGCGTTGGTTTCGGACAATCGTATTACCTTGTTGGCCTTCGTCAAGGGTATGTACGGGTGGGTTCAAATAACCTGGACAATGATGGGTAGAACTTGACATGTGACTTATGATTTTTTGGCCTTCGTCAAGGTCATAAGAGCATAGGGTAAAAATCATATCGGGAGTTTCTAAAGAAACTGAAACTTGCCAGGCATGCGCATACCTTCTGGAGTGTGATAACGTGAGTGGATTCCTTCACGTTATCATGCGATGATAGTTGGATCCCGATTCCCACTGATGAGTTGGTTTACTCTTCGGGTGATCCCGACTAATTCTTCTTTCGGGTTGGGAGGAGAATTTGACAATACAGTGGGAGGTTTCCTGATTAGATAAAGTGATAACCATTCTGATCTAGGTTAGAGTGCACGCAGAGTATTTCTTTTCTCTTTCTCTTTGGCAGTGACTATTGCCCGACCCTAGACTATGACTCAGTGACCAAGTTGACCAAACCTTCTTAAAATACTGGCTTTTGGATTGTCTGAGTTGCATACATCATTGCCATTCCTTCTTTTACCCTCTGCATTTCTCCATAACACCTCGTATTACTACGAACATCCACTTTCATTGGATAAATCCATCGTATGGTTATATACGAACTCGAAGGGACTTCTTCGAGGATGGATTCAGGTTCTGGAGAGATTGAATTGGTTTATCCAGTTGTCTTTTATCATCACCTTCTCTCAGGTTGCGAGGGCTCCTTGGTTTAGGAGAGTATACCTATTACGCTTATTGGATAGCCTTCTTCCAAACCATGTGCCGAAAGGTAGGGAAAGGAGAAATCCAATTAGCCTAAGTAGGGTGTACAGAAGGTAATAAGTAAAGACATATGAAGGAATTAGAAAGAGGGAAAAGTAAAATGCGACAGGTATCATTCACGACCAAACCATGTACATCATCGCCACTCCTATTTCACCTTTGCTTTTCTCCGGTTTAGGAGGAATAGAATAAGGTATTATTCAGTTGTCTTTTATCATCACCTTTTCTCAGGTTGCGAGTACTCCTTGGTTTAGGAGGGTATACCTATTACGCTTATTGGATGGTCTTCTTCCAAACCATAGGCTGGTGCCGAAAGGTAGGAAAAGAAGAAAACCATTTAGCCTAACGATGGTGTACAGAAGGTAACGAGTAAAGACATATAAAGGAATTTAGAGAGATGGCAACGAAATATACGGTTATAGTCATGAATCTGGATAATGGAAGAGACATTATTAGGAATCCCCGGATACCCCTTCGAAATATTTTCATGTTTCAGTTTCACTGTGTATTGTTAATTGAAAACTGATTTTCCAAATAGATACTTACTCCAGGGTATGTATTTACCAGGTATGATTCTCGCATCTGTATGGTTTTACAGATGATGAGTGGGAGTAAGTTATTGGGAATTAGATGATCATCCTCATTATATCGGAATTCGTTGTAATTGGTGATATTTGAGAAAATCGCCTGGGTTTTTGCCGGACGGCAAGTATTTGGTTTTGAGTATCCGTTGTTATGCACCAATTTCAAACTGATATATCTGTACGTTTAATTTTATAAAGTGAGATATAACTTTTAGAAATTATGTCGGTGACATTTACCTATATCAGTTGATGGTTAGATAAGGAGCATTGAACAGCGGTGTAATTCTTTATTACCATAAGTACAGTTTTCAACCTACGACGCACAGGGTTTGAGTTATTCGACTCAGGGGACTCATACAGAGTATTGTATGTTGTCCAGTGTCCATTAGGACAAAGGGGTTGGTACTCGTACTATATTCTGTTTACTTGTGACTTCTCAAGTTTTAGACATGTGTTTCGTAGAAATAAAATGTCCAAGTTTGAGAAGTTATAGGTATAAGAATAAAGTAGAGAACCAGGTGTCGCAAGTATCGGGATTCTTCAAGGTGATCGAAGATATAGATACTTGTGATTGGTATTCAGTTGATAGTAATGGTTTGAGAAACTTGTTTCTCTTTCAGGTTACTCATAATTGGATGCACTCCTAAGTTGAGTAATGTTGATCAGCCTCTTTCCATTAAAGTTGACATGCCCTGGAGACAGATGGATGGTTGAATCTGGTTTCAATTAAATAAGTGCCAAAGCTTCTATATTGGATATAGAATGGTTCATATCTTAACGATGTTAAGGTACGGGGAGTTGTCCGGCTTATGCTTAAAACCAGACTCTGGATAACTCAAGGCGCGTTTCTGTAATGGCAGTTTGTGGGTTGACTCAGGCTATGACGAGGGTTGACTTTCTACCATCTGGAAGATCAATGGTGATATTGTTCTTGACTCGCCGTAGTTTTAGTAAAATGGACTTTTTCAGAAAACAGTAGTGGGAGTATGGTAGAACTGGAAGTGATTCCAGAACCGTAAACGATTACTGAAAATTTAATAAGAATCTAAAGATTCAATCAGATTTGACATTCCATTAGCCACTCCGCAGATATTGTGGGTAACCTCAGACACCCAAGAGGTACTTCGGTAGCCTCAAGGACGGTGACAGGGAGGTTCTTGTTTACCCAGACTTGACACTACTATTGTTCCAGGATATGAGACCCGGCAGGAGGATGAGTATAGCATCGTTTTAAACTAGCTTTAGAAGTGCACGTGTATATGACTCTGGCAGAGCGTTTTCGTAGTCAGTGGGAGCAACGGAAGCATAGTGGGCAAATAGCTTATGTCTATTTATAGACTCGAGCAGATATAGCGGAGAGAGATCATCTATTTTTTGATGAGACGGTCATAGGCTTTGACTTCATCAGAATAGGGGATGGATCAGTTAAGAAAGTAGTAGGGTGTGATGTCCTGGTATTTGGATGACATACACAGAGTAGGAAGTGAAATTCTTACACTACGATCGGTTATACTGTGGTTGTCACACAGTTGTTTCTCCACACAGGATATGGATAGAATATCAGACATTTTGGTTACTAGATCTATGGTTTTAGATCTAGATTTGGGTAGTTTCCCAATCTGGGTATTTAGACAGTATTCTAAGGGTATTTAGAATAGATGACTCCTGGCATAGTGGTGTACCTACAGGTGATGGAGTCACCCTCTCTAAAGGTGTCTTACAGACTAAAGGGGAGAGGGATGTGCATGATTAACATATCACTTGCTTAGGCAATTGAGTTGATCATCAGATGTCAAGTACCACACCAGATGTTGTTTTTGCACTAGATGCAATAGGTTGATATTAATCCAATCCTAGAGAAACGTTCGAAAGCATTTTTAGAACATAAGTGGATGCTCTACGGATTTGATGACGGCAACCTCCTTCGGGAGACGGTTATCATTCCAGGCTTCCAAGGTGACATGGATGACAGAGTGATTGTCAGAGTTATAGTTTCCCTTCTGACAAGGGGCGGTAGTTTGGACAGGTGGTCCAGGCGGATACTGAGGAAGGCATGGTGCAGGATACTGATTAGGTTCAGTTGACGATACAGTCTAAGAAGTTTGGATTTGGAGTTCATTTATAAACTAGGTCCCATCAGATATCCAGACATATTCTAAGATAGGTATTACTCAATTCGGGAGATAGCTTTCTCCGCGAACTTAAGATTAAGAGAGACATAGAAAGAAACATCAGGGCGGATCCACTCACTGAGGCTATTTCTCGAATACAAGAGTTTTACAAACGAGCTTTGTGAAACTGATTAGTAGAGGAGTTGGGTGTTCGGTATCACACGGGCTGTGAGTATGCGACATCGCAATAATTATCCTTAAATGCAAGTGGGAGATTGTTGGATATAGTGCCCTCAAAGTCAATTATTGGATCGCAGGCACATGATTGCAATGATTGAGGAGGACCTATACCGGTAGGACAGTCTTACTCGAGATGATAGTATACTATCTGGTTTGTCTTTATCATCGTGTACTGCTTTAGGTGACATTACAGATCACTATTGCACGTTATTAGAGCCCCTAGGATTCTTGCTTGACTACCAACAGTATGATGGCGATCATATACGTGAGAGTTGGGTAGTCTATAAGCACATCCTTAAAAGTGGTCCCTAGTCATAGGAGTTTCGAGACAGGGCATCGATACTCCGGAGTAGACTAGTGTATACAGTAGAGACCCCGACGGGGGGCGGTGGCCGGTCTCACAAGACATTGGTGTCAGTTGGTTCACCTAAGATGTATATAGGTGCTCATTGGGTTATGAGTGCACCGGACATAACTCGCCGGGAACCTGCTAGTTGGTATTATACCTAGCGTCAGATAGCAGTTTCCTGGTGACATGTGTACAGGTTAGTTCATCGACATGAGATCGTCATTTGTCGTGTGTGAATTCCCACTGTACTTTGATTATTACCCTACCACGGCTCAAAGGAGTCGTGCAAACAGCTTTTAGTTGGGTACAGTCCCGAGCCACATGGAGGCAGTGAGCGGATCGGCAGGGGATTCGTCTCTCCCGGTATTGGGGGTGAGATCGCGCTGTGTCTAGAAGAGCCATTACACAAAGCCCTCGGCCGAGGCAGGAGATTTACTGGTAGGTGTTCCAGTAGTATCTCAGGGTGTTCTGGGCTACACTCTGACACGACTTATACCGCTATTGGGGTCTGACGTTACCAGCCCCTAGGCCCGATATGCGATGCTCATAAACGAACGGACCGAACTATACGGATATTGTTACTGATAGGCTCAGTAGGGTTCCAGGATGAGTTCGCTCATCGGCTTCCCTTTCGGTCAATACATGGTCAGCCGTTACGCACAGCTAGTGCCGCTGACGTGCTTGTGGTTAAACCCACTGCCAGAGTATTGACGAGTCTTTAGAGTCCCCCACAGATTGTTTCCCAAGTTCGGTTGAAACGTTGTAGAGGTCGTATGGTTTTATGGCAGGGTTTGAACATGCACGTGCACTTGTGCACGTATCATGGTTCGGACAGATAATACTAGTGGGTTTTGATTTAAACCGGATTCTAGTATTATATTGTGTAGGGATATTTTCGACTCATTGTATTTTGTATTCAATCGGAATACAAATGCGGGTATGTATATACAGTTGTGGGGTAATCCTCTAATTTGTTACGGGATTACTTTTGAAGTTGCCAGTTTTTTCCGTTTGATTAAACATTAGTTTTAATATTTAATTAATGGATTTTCGTTAGCAATTCTTTTGTGGCTGAATTTTTAAGCTGAAAAGGTTCTTTGCAAATGTTGCTTTTTATTGGGAAGGGTTTTTTGTGGTATCCAGGGGCTCCAGCAGTTTTCTGTCATGGGTGTGGGATTGTTCTAGAATTTTGTGGATATTAATGACTCATTTGTGCATTGAATTATTCTTATCATGCTTAGGATATTAGTGGAGATATTTGTGAAGGATTTATGCTTGTGGTCACCCCTTGATGGATAAGGTCACCCCCTCCCCCCACTTGGCCGAGCTCTTCTTGGCTGGCCCAAAATTGGCCGAGCACTTTTTTGAAGGAAAAATGATTCATTTGCATTTTTTCCAAGCTCATTTCATCACTTCTTTTGGCAACTTCAATTTACCTTCACCCAATGGCTTGGGTTGCTTGAGACAAACTATTCAACACACTCTCTACATCAATCTTGGACATGTCGGTTAGCAAACTTCATTTCCGAGTTGCCTCGGTTCAGAGGCGGGAGCCCGTATAAAGATCCGTTGACGTGGTGTCACTTTGACGAGGAGACCGGAGATCGAGCGAGATCGGAGATGCCGCGAGGAGCGTCGGATGATGGCTAAAGACCGAAGGATACGGATCAATCGGTATAGCCATTCTATCATTTTGTAGATTGCTAGTATAGTGTTAATGGCACGATCCGGGCTACAGTCTATGTTAGCGCCAGTTTATGAAAGAAAAAAATATTCCGCGTTTGGCCTCGGATTATTAGCCGGGGTGCTGGCATAGACTTACAACATATATAATTATACATTAAATTAGTAAATCAACACATGATTTAATAATCTGGCTATTTTACAGATAACCAACTAATATAATCTGTGTATGTTCATCGAATCAACACTTGATCCGATGACCCGACTATATCATAAAGACCCGGCCGATATCACATAACACGAGAATCAAATACGGTATCTCATATTGTTTTAATCTCGGTCCCGCAAATATCACATATGTGCTCCTACTCCGTTTTGCCTGAGCCAAGAAACCTCTATGTAGGACTCTAAAGAATCGTCAATACGCCGGCAGTAGGTGATGATCATATCAAACACCCACAAGCTGCAAGAGGTCAGCTAAACGTAACAGCCACCCGGGTATTGAGCGATCAGAAGATCAATAAGCAAGCCTGTACATTCTCCTGTGAATCCAATCAGTAACACTACCGTACAGTCCGGTCTCTTCGTCAGATATGTCGCATATCCAGTCTAGGGGTGGTAAACGTCAGACCCCAGTAACCGATAATTCATGTCGATGTGAGGCTCATAACGGGTCGAGAAACTACTGATAACACTTACCAGTAAATCTTCATAACAGCCCTGGCCAGGGACTTCCAGTTATGGCCAATCGAACACAGCGCAACATCAACCCCCAAAACCGGGAGAGACGAAACCCGTCCTATCGCTCATTGCCTCCATATGATTCGGGGCTGTACCCAAAAGCTACCTTTTTGCACGTCCTCTTGAACGTGGTAAGGTGGAAATCAAAGCACGGTGGGAATCACACAAGACTGTATGACGATCTCGGTTCTGCAGACTAACCTGTACCAGTGTCACCAGAGAACTGCTATCTAACGATAGGTATAATACCATCTAGGAGTTCTCGGTGAGTCCGTTCAGTGTACCCTGTCTCCACTGAGCACCCGTACACCATCTTTGATGTCAAACACCAATGAATATGGGATCATCAATCGCCCATCATATGGGTCAAGATGCGTATACGCTAGTCTACTCTGGAGTATCGATGCCCTGTCTCGATACACCCTCGACTAGGAACAGTTATAGGATGTACTCTTGGACTACCCTGGCCCCACTAGTATGATCTTCATCATAGTCCTAGTAGTCAAGTATATATCCTAAGGGTTTTATCAACATGTGAGAGCAAGACAGTAAACTAATACAAGTCAACATGTTTAGATAAAGTGAAACCAGATAGCATACTATCATATCGAGCAAGAAAGTCCTCTCTATATATATCCAAGTATCCACTATAATATACATCATATGTACAATAATGGCCTCTAGGGCATATATATAACTAACAATCTCCCACTTGCACTAAGGCCAGCTGTTGTGGTATCTCATACCCAACATCCCGAAGAGTCTCTCAAAATGTATCTCGGGTATGGCCTTCATGAGTGGATCCGCAGTATTGTCCTTCATGTCAACTCTCCTGACCTCGATCTCTCGGCGATCTACTATCTCCCGGATCAGGTGATACCGCCTCAGAATATGCCTGGATCTCTGATGGGACCTGGGTTCCTTAGCCAAAACCACAGCTCCATTTTTATCATAATACAAAGGTATTGGATGCTCAATGGACGAAACTACACCAAGTTCAGTTATGAACTTCTTCATCCAGACAGCCTCTTTGGCAGCATCGTTGGCAGCGATGTATTCAGCCTCCATCGTCAAGTCTGCCACGGTTTCCTGTTTGGAATTCTTCCAAAAACCGCCCCTCCATTTAGGGTAAAGACAAATCCCGACTGCGACTTAGAGTCGTCCTTATCACTTTGGAAGCTCGAATCGGTAAAGGACTCCACTTGGAGATCTCTGTTACCATACACCAAGAACATCTCTTTAGTCCTTCTCAAGTACTTGAGAATGTTCTTCACAGTTGTCCCATGACTCTCTCCTGAATCTGCTTGATACCTACTCACTACACTCAGTGAGTATGCTACATCGGGTCTGGTACATAGCATCGCGTACATGATAAAGCCTACTGCCGAAGCATAGGGTATCCCTTGTATGCGAGCCCTCTCCAAATAAGACTTCGGAGACATCTCTTTGGAGAGAGTGAATCCAGAGATCGTGGGTAAATTCCCATGCTTGGATTCTTCCATACTAAACCTCTTTAGTATGGTGTCAATGTACCTAGATTGGGAAAATCTCAGTATCCGTTTAGATCTATCTCTATAGATCCTAATCCCTAAAATGTACGAGGCATCACCTAGATCTTTCATTGAGAATCTTTGTGATAAGAAGAGCTTGACCGAGTGCAGCATAGGAACATCATTTCCTATCAAGAGTATGTCATCCACGTACAATACGAGGAAGACAACCTTACTCTCTGCCACCTTCTTGTAAATACAAGGTTCATCTACGTTCTTAATGAAGTAAAACTCTTTGACTACCACATCAAAACAGATGTTCCAACTCCGTGATGCCTGCTTTAACCCGTAGATGGATTTAAGCAGCTTGCATACCTTTCCGCTGCTCCCACTGTCTATGAATCCCTCTGGCTGAGTCATGTACACGTACTCCTCTAAATCACCATTTAGAAAGGCGGTCTTAACATCCATTTGCCAGATTTCGTAGTCATGGTATGCAGCAATGGCAAGTAAGATCCGGATGGACTTAAGCATAGCCACTAGAGAAAAGGTTTCGTCATAATCCACACCCGGTCGTTGACGAAAACCATTTGCAACAAGTCTAGCTTTGAAAGTCTTAACCTTTCCATCTACACCAAGTTTCTTCTTAAATATCCATTTGCACCCAATGGGTTTTACCCCTTCAGGAGCAACTTCCAAAGTCCATACTTTGTTGGTGTACATGGATTCCATCTCAGATCGCATTGCATCCAGCCATTTCACAGAATCACCACTCGTGATGGCCTGCTCGAAGCTAGTTGGGTCATCATCTTCCATGATGCAATCCTCGCTTCCACCGTCTATGAGAAAACCGTAGTATCTCTCAGGTGGACGAGGAACCCTACTAGATCGGCGGAGAGGCTGGGGTTCGTCTGGAACTATCAAATCCACTGGTTCCACTAAATCTTCAGTTGCATTTTGTACTGCTGGAACTTCTTCCAGCTCTACCTCTTTACCACTAATTTCTTTTGCAAGAAATTCCTTTTGTAAAAAGGTGGCGTATTGAGAAACAAACACCTTTTGTTCTTTAGCGTGGTTGAAAATATATCCTTGTGAGTTCTTCGGATATCCTACAAACTTGCATAGAACCGATCGTGCCTCGAGTTTGTCCGGATTTTTCCTTTTGACATAGGCCGGACAACCCCAAATTTTAACACGTTTAAGAAATGGTCTCTTCCCACTCCATATCTCATATGGTGTGATAGGTACAGATTTAGATAGAACTTGATTCAAAAGGTATGCTGTTGTCACAAGCGCATAGCCCCAAAAGGAAATAGGCAACTCAGCAGTGCTCATCATAGAGCGCACCATATCTAATAGGGTGTGATTCCTCCATTCCGATACTCTATTGTGTTGTGGTGTATATGGAGGAGTAAGCTGAGAGAGAATCCCATTCTCTTTTAGATAGTCTAGGAACTCATTTCTCAAGTATTCTCCTCCTCGATCAGATCGAAGGATCTTAATACTTTTACCCGTTTGGTTCTCGACTTCGTTCTTATATCCTTTGAATTTCTCGAAAGTTTCAGACTTGTGTTTCAACAGGAACACATGTCTGTATCTTGAGAGATCGTCAGTGAATGTAATGAAGTATGAGGAACCATTCCTGGCATGTGTAGACATGGGACCGCATACATCACTATGTATCAGTCCCGAGAGTTCCATAACACTTTCTCTGTGTCCTCTAAACAGAGTTTTGGTCATCTTGCCTTTGAGACAAGACTGGAAAGTATCATAAGATGAAAATTTGAACAGATTCAAATATCCATCCTTATGTAATTTAGCTAGTCGTGTCGTATTGATATGATCTAGTCTACAATGCCACAAGAAGGATTCGTTCATTTCTGAACTCTTCCTCTTGTGTGTGTTTCGTACATTGAGAACTGTAGTTTGATTTAGGACGTATATGCCGTTATTTAACGAGCTTGATCCAATCAACTTTTGATTCAGGAATATATTCATAACATTATCATGTACTACAAAATCATATCCTTCTTTACTCAATAAAGAAACTGATATAATATTGCATATCAGGGTCGGAATGTAATAGCATTCGTTCAGAATCATTGTATTACCATTTGGTAACACAAGGTGATATTCGCCAACTGCTTTGGCTGCAACATTTGCACCATTCCCTACTCTTACGGAATGATCACCCTATCCCAATTCTCTACTTTTCTTTAGCCCTGTTGGGGTAAAAATTTACACCTTGGTTGACCGAGTCAAAATCAAGGTCAACCCCAAGCCAGGTGGGCCCAAGCCCAGGTCAAGCGGGCCCATGCCCAAGCCGAGCCCGCAGCCAAGCCTCCCCATGCCAACAACAAAATCATGTCATAAATAATTTCTATGTAATTTTTTATGCATGAATGTAAACAGAATGGGATAAAGCCAAATTTTTGTAAGCCCATGGCTTATGTGCAAAAAGAAATGACACATGAGCCATGGGCTTTTCAAAATGCCATTTTGAAAAGCCCAAGGGGCTATATGTAAATATGTAAGCCTATAAAAGGCAACATGATGAATAAAAAAAAGACTTTTTCATTCCCCCAAAAATAGCGTTCTTTGTGCCTTCTGCTCCTTCTCCAAGGTTCTAAACCTTCTCATTTCTTTTGAATTAAATCAAGAGTTTTACTCTTTCTTTTCCAAAACTAAGTAGTTTTCCACCACAAAACCCACAAAGGGGAACTCAGATCTATCAGATCTCAGAAAGGAGAGATTTTTAAAATCTCACATCTCTTGATCTTCAAGATCCGGCCAACAAGGGAAGAAGAAGGAGACCTATCTCCAGAAGCCCCACTTTGGGGAAGAACTAGGGCTCAAAGGGAGAAGTCCTTCATCAGTTTCAAAACATCCTAGGAGTTTAACTATATATATATATATATATATATATATATATATATATATATATATATATATATATATACTTCCTTTCTGAAGCATAGCTTCTGGTTCTGGGACTAAAAGCCCATTTTTCTCTCCGGCGCCCAAGCGCTCAAGCACCAAGCGCCCACGTGCCGACACGTGGCGCGCTAGCGCTCGAGCGTAGAGCGCCCACGTGCCGACACGTGGCGCGCTTGCACTCAAACGCAAAGCGCCCACATGCCGACATGTGGCACGCTTGCGCTCCAGCGCCCTGCGCTCAAGCGCAAAGTGCCCACGTGCCGACACGTGACGCGCTTGCGCTCAAGGGCCCAGCGCTCAAGCGCAAAGTGCCCACGTGCCGACACGTGGCGCGCTTGCGCCTAAGCGCACTACGCTCGAGCGCACAGCGCTCCAGGTGCTGGCCCCACGCATCCCTTGGATGCCTTTTCCCCCTTTTTATATATATACATATATGTATACATATGTACACACACCCATACTCTACGACACTGTCCCTGTTAGAAAAAAATTTCTAACGGGGCGCTGTCCCGCACCCCGAAAGGGGGCTGCTAGCCCCCTTGACCCCCAGCCCGCTATCCTGGTAGCGGGACCCCCATAAAAACTCTGCGGGGCCCTCGATATATCCAAAACACCTTCAAAACACAACACTGCATATTGAGTTCGCATGACCAGTTTAACCCGTCAATCGGAGGTTCCCTCGCTCCAAAGGCGAGGGGTAATTAACGGAAGCTTAGTCCGCGGCTGCCGGAGATTCGTATCCCCACAATCATTAAACCCCGGCCTACCCTATGCAGGGTAATCTGTAATGCGCCTGACAAGCGCGCACGTATTCCCATCTCAATGGGAATACTAAAAACACCCTACAGATTCTGGCACGCCCGGTGGGACCAATCTCTCCTCCCATATTTCGGGTTAAACGTTCATGTGAACTCAATCAATATACATACCTATATTTATACTTAAATAATGCTCTTTCATACAGGTTTTCAAGCGATCACTTCTCAACAATGTCTCCAAAGATGAACTCAGCTCCCGTCTCCTACACAATGAAGATAGACTCCAGGACGGTCCTTCCGGCCAGTCTCAGGCGACAATGGGAGGAGCCCTTGCTACATTTCGGCTTTATTTTATTCGTGCCAGCTAACGCCATTCCAGATCCTCAAGCTCCAGCAACAGACAGACCGGTCTCGAAAGGCAGGAGACCAAATGTGGTGATCTCGAGGGCGCCCCAACCCAAACGCAAGTTGGTGTCTGAACGACTTTCCTTGGCCCTGGCTGGGGACAAGTCCATCAACACCAACAAAGCTACAACGCGTCTCGAACAAGCTCCAGCGGTACCCCCGACAACTGCTCGATCGGGTGTCTTCTCTAAGCTCCTCGCTAATCAAGTCATAATGGCTTCCCGAATAACGGAGGCCTGCCAAGCGCTCAAGGCAGAGAAGCTGAGGCAGAAGCGGCTCAGATACAGAGCCAACAAAAGGGCTAGGGCTCTGGCCATGTTAAAACTTATGAACTTCCAAGGCCCAGACCACTCCGCGAAATCAGCCGCTAAAGATAAAGAGATGGCTGGGTACGTGGTTCGTACTGTCTACATGGTCGGGCATGAAGAAACGAATCCTCCTCTTCTTCACAGCCATGGTGATGATATGATTGAAGCTACCCAACATTGGCTCGATCTAAGTGATGAAGAGCCCGCTCAGGCCGATAAGCCAGAGGAGCCCGTGGTTCCTGCAGAATTGAGCTCAGGCAATAAAGATGACCCGGTTGTCATAGCCGGAACTACAGAACAAGAGTTATCCCGATGGCTTCAGAGGCAGCTTCAGGACAGGGACGAGAAGTTAGCCAAGGTACAGTCCAAGGTCGACGAATTGGCAAACGTCGTGGCAGATTTCATGACCCAAGTCGCTCGATTGCAATTACAGCAGAATCAAACTTTGGTTCATGAGTCAGGGATTGATACCCGAAGGCAGCCAACTGATAGCCCCTTCAACCTAAGAGTGGAGCGCCTTCGCGAAAAACGGCCGCAATCAGCCACCAGTCCCTCCGATACATACGCTGGGAGGGAATCGCCTCTGAAAGAGAAACTGGAAAAAGTCTATTCCTTTAAAAGGGAAAAGGTTCACAAGATATTCAAAGATGCCCTAAGAAACGGTTTACAACTGCCAGAGTCAAAAAGACCGCAGGAAGAGAATATGACTGACGACCCAAAATATTGCCCCTATCACAGAGTGATAGGTCATTCTATTGAGGACTGCTTCGTCTTCAAAGATTGGGTCGAAAGGCAATACAAGACGGGAGAGATAGAACTGTCTAAAGGAGTGTTAGCAAACAGTCAAGCTACGACCGCTGATTTCACACAAATGGAGACCGAAGACTTTCGGGAACCTAACCCTCCCAGACACATGCAGGGCGAACCAAAGACTGATCGGCCTCAGGGACCGGCACCAGTGAGGGCACCTACTCTGATGGAGAGAAAGAAGAAGGTGTACTCCTTCAGGAGGGATGAGGTCCGCAATATATTCGAGGAGGCCTTAAACAACGGCCTGCAATTGCCTATTCCGAAGAGGCCACATGAAATGAATATGACCAGCAATCCCGTATACTACCCATACCATAGAGTGCTGAGTCATACCATTGAAGACTGCTGTGTTTTCAAAGATTGGGCAAAGGACCAATATAAGCTTGGAAGAACCTCACAATCCTCGGATGTATCGGCAAGCCACAGAGCTAGGTCATCAACACAGCTCCGCCAAGATCAAAGTTCAAGGAGCTGGGATAAGCAAAAAGGACCACCACGTCGTTAAACTGGGAACAATCGACCACCACATCATTAAACCGGGAATAATCGACCTCTAAGTCGTTAAACTGGGAATGTAATATATATATATATATATATATATATATGTAAATAAACAAAAAATGTGTAAATAAAACAAAAATAATAAAAATCCGAAATGATAGGGCAACTCGCAATAAAAATCAGCGAGTAAAATAAAGATGAAAATAAAGCTGAAATGATGGGGCAACCGCGAATAAATAGCCGAAATGATAGGGCAATCGCGATATTCGCGATAAGAAAAGCTGAAATGATAGAGCAATCGCGGTAAAACAAAAAAAAACAACGGCGAACGATGAGTCGCTCCTGGTACCATATTCCAGTGCAGCGATGCAGACGCCAACAAAAATCCAATTTTTCAAAATTCCCTTGGCCCTACGGTTAGTCCCTAAATTGACTACCGTATAAAATCCTCGTGCTCAAATAATTCTCTTCATACCCATGCCCCACCACAATCACCAGTTACGCGGCTGGTCTCCATCTTTGGAATTATGCTCTATTGAGAAGACCCACTCATGTGTCCTCACGATACATGAGGAGAACAAACTTTTGTGGGATCCTTACGACTCACAAAGGAAAAACACACTTAGGAGTCCTCACGACTCCTAAGAAGAAAATACACCTACGGGATCCTTACGACTCGTAGGGAGAAAATGCTTTTATGGGACCCTCACGACCCATAAAATTGAAAAGCCTTAGGTGACAGGGACCTAAACCTGTCTCCTAAGCCATCGCTCCCCAACCCCCAAGTGGCGAATGATGAGTCGCTCCTAGCACCATATTCCAGTGTAGCGATGCAGACGCCAACCAAATTCCAAATCCCATACCCCTAATGGCGAATGATGAGTCGCTCCTGGTACCATATTCCAGTGCAGCGATGCAAACGCCAGCCAAATTCCAAATCCAAATCCTCAAACGGCGAATGATGAGTCGCTCCTGGTACCATATTCCAGTGCAACGATGTAGACGCCAACAAAGACCCAAAATATTTTTGGCCCTACGGTCTGGATCATACAACCTGCAAAACCGTACACAATCCACGGGCGTAAAACGATCCCAATCTCTCCCAAGTCTTACCGGTGAGACCACATTCAAAGTCCCACCAAAAAATAAAATCAAAAAAATCAAAAAAATATATATATAAATAAATAAAAAATGGTATGTCCACAAGCAAAATGGGCACGGATGAAAACCCGAAAGGGCTCCGTGAGTAAATACAGCAGGACTGCCGGTGAGTTTGTGAAAACCCGAAAGGGCGCAAACTCGTGAAAAAGAGATGAAATGCACTCGCAAAGTCCTCTCGACTTTGTGAGGAGAAAATTCCCGCGTGAGATCCCTACGACTCACAAAGGAGCCACACACTTAGGAGTCCTCATGACTCCTAGGGAGAAAATACACCTACGGGATCCTTACGACCCGTAGGGAGAAAATGCTTTTATGGGACCCTCACGGCCCATAAAATTGAAAAGCCTTAGGTGATAGGGATCTAAACCTGTCTCCTAAGCCACCAATTCCCAAATCCTTCCGGGGCGAATGATGAGTTGCTCCTGGCATTATTCCAGCGCAGCAATGCAGATGCCGAAAAAAAACCCCAATTCCTAAATCGTTCCGAGGCAAATGATGAGTTGCTCCTGGCATTATTCTAGTGCAGTAATGCAGATGCCAAACAAAAACCAATTCCCAAATTCTCTCATGGCAGATGATGATTCGCTCCTGGTACCATATTCCAGTATAGCGATGCTGATGCCAACCCAAATCACAATCAACAAGTAAACTTCAACTCCGACACCGCAGAAAGAGGAGCAAGTCAGAATCCAGTCTCGACACCGCAAGAAGCTGAGCAAGTCAAGTTCACTCCTGACACTACAGAAAGCAGAGCAAGCCAAATAGAGTGTCGACCGTTTATGTCGCAAAAAGAGCAGTGCAGGCTTCCCACAAATCGGGAACCCAAATCGCTCCGGATCAGAGCGTCGACCGTCCAGGTCGTAAAAAGGGCAGTGTGGGCTTCCCCAAATCGGGAACCCAAATCGCTCCGGATCAGAGCGTCGACCGTCCAGGTCGTAAAAAGGGCAGTGCAGGCTTCCCCCAAATCGAGAACCCAAATCGCTCCGGATTAGAGCGTCGACCGTCTATGTCGCAAAAAGGGCAGTGCAGGCTTCCCACAAATCGAGAACCAAATCGCTCCGGATCGGAGCGTCGACCGTCTATGTCACAAAAAGGGCAGTGCAGGCTCCCCATAAATCGGGAACCCAAATCGCTCCAGATCAGAGCGTCGACCGTCTAAGTCGCAAAAAGGGCAGCACAGGCTTCCTACAAAGCAGGAACCAGATCACTCCGGGCCAGGGAAACGTCTACCACGGACACTCCGTCTCGAAGACGCGTCAAGCATCGACCGTCCAGGTCGTAAAAAGTGCAGTGCAGGCTTCCCACAAATCGAGAACCAAACCGCTCCGGATCAGAGCGTTGACCGTCCATGTCGCAAAAAGGGCAGTGCAGGCTTCCCACAAACCGGGAACCCAAATCGCTCCGGATCAGAGCGTCGACCGTCCAGGTCGTAAAAAGGGCAGTGCAGGCTTCCTACAAAGCGGGAACCAGATCACTCCGGACCAGGAAAACGTCTACCACGGACACTCCGTCTCGGAGACACATCAAGCGTCGACCGTCCAGGTCGTAAAAAGGGCAGTGCAGGCTTCCCACAAATCGGGAACCCAAATCGCTCCGGGTCAGAGCGTCGACCGTCCACGTCGCAAAAACGGTAGTGCAGGCTCACCACAAATCGGGAACCCAAATCGCCCCGGATCAGAGCGTCGACGGTCTACGTCGCAAAAAGGGCAGTGCAGGCTCCCCACAAATCGGGAACCCAAATCGCTCCGGATCAGAGCGTCGACCGTCTCTGTCGCAAAAAGGGCAGTGCAGGCTCCCCAAAAATCGGGAACCCAAATCGCTCCGGGTCAGAGCGTCGACCGTCTACGTCGCAAAAAGGGCAGTGCAGGCTCTCCACAAATCGGGAACCCAAATCGCTCCGGATCAGAGCGTCGACCGTCTACGTCGCAAAAAGGGCAGTGCAGGCTCCCCACAAATTGGGAACCCAAATCGCTCCGGATCAGAGCGTCGACCGTCCATGTTGCAAAAACGACAGTGCAGGTCCCCACAAATCGGGAACCCAAATCGCTCCAGGTCAGAGCGTCGACCGTCTACGTCGCAAAAAGGGCAGTGCAGGCTCCCCACAAATCGGGAACCCAAATCGCTCCGGATCAGAGCGTCGACCGTCCAGGTCGTAAAAAGGGCAGTGCAGGCTTCCCATAAATCGGGAACCCAAATCGCTCCGGATCAGAGCGTCGACCGTCCAGGTCGTAAAAAGGGCAGTGCAGGCTTCCCACAAATCAGGAACCCAAATCGCTCCGGATCAGAGCGTCGACCGTCCATGTCGCAAAAAGGGCAGTGCGGGCTTCCTACAAAGCAGGAACCAGATCACTCCGGGCCAGGGAAAAGTCTACCACGGACACTCCGTCTCGAAGACGCGTCAAGCGTCGACCGTCCACATCGTAAAAAGGGCAGTGCATCCCAAAAGTTGGGACCAAAGCAAGTCGCCTCCACGCGAAAGAAGATCCATCAATTTCATGCACACGACCCACATATGTGGTGTGCATTTATTGATGGGGGCAATTTGTTGGGTAAAAATTTACACCCCGGTTGACCGAGTCAAAGTCAAAGTCAACCCCAAGCCAGGTGGGCCAAGCCTCCCCATGCCAACAACAAAATCATGTAATAAATAATTTCTATGTAATTTTTTATGCATGAATGTAAACAGAATGGGCATAAAGCCAAATTTTTGTAAGCCCATGGCTTATGTGCAAAAAAAAATGGCACATGAGCCATGGGATTGGCAAAATGCCATTTTGAAAAGCCCAAGGGGCTATATGTAAATATGTAAGCCTATAAAAGGCAACATGATGATGAATAAAAAAAAGACTTTTTCATTCCCCCAAAAATAGGGTTCTTTGTGCCTTCTGCTCCTTCTCCAAGGTTCTAAACCTTCTCATTTCTTTTGAATTAAATCAAGAGTTTTACTCTTTCTTTTCCAAAACTAAGTAGTTTTCCACCACAAAACCCACAAAGGGGAACTCAGATCTGCCATCAGATCTCAGAAAGGAGAGATTTTTAAAATCTCACATCTCTTGATCTTCAAGATCCGGCCAACAAGGGAAGAAGAAGGAGACCTATCTCCAGAAGCCCCACTTTGGGGAAGAACTAGGGCTCAAAGGGAGAAGCCCTTCATCAGCTTCAAAACATCCTAGGAGTTTAACTCCATATATATATATATATATATATATATATATATATATATATATATATATATATATATATATATATATATATATATATATATATATAATATTTCCTTTCTGAAGCATAGCTTCTGGTTCTGGGATTAAAAGCCTATTTTTCTCGCCGGCGCCCAAGCGCTCGAGCACCAAGCGCCCACGTGCCGACACGTGGCACGCTAGCGCTCGAGCGCAGAGCGCCCACGTGCCGACATGTGGCGCGGTTGCGCTCCAGCGCAAAGTTCCCACGTGCCGACACGTGGCGCGCTTGCACTCAAGCGCAAAGCGCCCACATTCCGACACGTGGCGCGCTTGCGCTCTAGTGCCCTGCACTCAAGCGCAAAGCGCCCACGTGCCGACACGTGGTGCGCTTGCACTCAAGTGCCCAGCGCTCAAGCACAAACCGCCCACGTGCCAACACGTGGCGCGCTTGCGCCTAAGCGCACTGCGCTCGAGTGCACAGCGCTACAGGCGCTGGCCCCACGCATCCCTTGGATGCCTTTTCCCCCTTTTTATATATATACATATGTACACACACCCATACTCTACGACACTGTCCCTGTTAGATAAAAATTTCTAACGGGACGCTGCCCTGCACCCCGCAAGGGGGCTGCTAGCCCCCTTGACCCCCAGCCCTCTATCCTGGTAGCGGGACCCCCGTAAAAACTCTGCGGGGCCCCCGATATATCCAAAACCCCTTCAAAACACCACACTGCATATTGAGTTCGCATGACCAGTTTAACCCATCAATCGGAGGTTCCCTCGCTCCAAAGGCGAGGGGTAATTAACGGCAGTTTAGTCCGCGGCTGCCAGAGATTCAAATCCCCACAATCATTAAACCCCGGCCTACCCTAGGCAGGGGGAATCTGTAATGCGCCTAACAAGCGCGCGCATATTCCCATCTCAATGGGGTGACGAAAAACACCCTACAAGCCCATGTAACTATTATATATGTGGGATCCCAATCCGGTATCTAATACCCAGGATGTAGAGTGAACTGAAAAACAGTTCTCGATAACTAACACACCCAAAGAAGATGCATCAATATGCTTATTCTTCGTTTGGGCGGCATGAGAATCTGGATATTCGTCTATTTCCTGTTCAATCTTGTAACAGTTATAAGACAGAACGGAACCAACGTTCTCCTGCTCGGTATAACAAGCGGGTTCGGTCAATATATCCATATTATTATCTTGATTAAGGCCTGACATGGTCGCTTCCTGGAGAGAGAGAGAGAGAAAAAACACTTTAGCATATGCTCTTGCAAGATTAGATTGGTTATTATCTTATCTAATCAGGATGGCTCCCACTGATTTTCATCAAATCTTCCTTCAAACCCTAAAAGGTAAGACTAGCCGGGATTAATTGCACTTTACAAGTTCGCCAATCTTTCAGCCAGGTCAGTGTTGGTACTTTGAGGGAGGTTTCGCGTGCTTTCGCACGGACCTAATTAAAATAAACCTCATTTTCCCAGAGGCATAACCTCGTTAACACATTTCTAGACACCTACTTGATTAGCTAATTGTCATGTGTAAAACTCTCCCAGGAGTAACTCTTACTCGCAGTGGGTATCAGGATCCAACTATCTTACAGAAGGCATACAATCTCATTGCAAAATTCAACACTTGAAATTCCCGATAATGCTTTTTCCCCTAGCGACTTATGACCTTAACATAGTCAACAAATCATAATCGCTAGCCAAGTTCAACCCGTCATTTTCCGATTGAATTAAACCCACCCGCACGAACCTTAACATAGTCAACAAAGTCGTACGACTACCCTAATCCAATCGCATCTCATGTTTTAGCAGATAAGCACTAATCGGCTATAGCACACTACGCCTTAACATAGTCAACAAACGTAGCACGAATACTAAGTAGCACTTATTTGAAATGACAGAGGGCTACGTAGGTTTTTAAGAAAACCATGAGCGTAATGAACTTGATATTGTTGTAGAATCGAGTGATATTTGAAAAAGGAGTGTTTTTTTTTAGGCTTTTACCAGTTTTGCTAAATAGGTCACTCCCGGTGAAGGGATCTCGGCTCTTTCCTTATCGAATAAGGTGCAGGATATTTCACAAATACCACCATGCAAAGCAAGAACTATAGAAGTAATCAAAAACAAAACCGAGTGAGTTGTAGCATCTGCTAGTTTCGCTAAAAAGGTCACTCCCGGTGAAGAGATCTCGGCTCTTTCCTTATCGAATAAGGTGCTGGATATTCTACAAGGAATACCGCTATGCAAAGCAAAAACTAGAGCTACCCTTTTTGTAATTTGATTCTACAACATCTTTTAGCTTTCTTTTTATTTCATTAATCTCATTAATGAATCCCATCATTTAAGCTTCCTAAGCATGACAGAAGAAACGAAAATACAACGTACGCTTATGCCATCCGCATTCGCCACAGTGTCCCGTTATGCACCGTTAGGTTACTTAACTAACGGCATACCAGGTCGGGACTAGCGCGGGTGCAAAATATAAGCAACGTTTATTATATATCAAATATACAATAATAAAGCATTCGTCTCACGCATATAAAATGATCACATCACAGTATATCAGCAGCAGAAGATAACATATGAAATATTGGATATATTAGAAGGTCCGTGTTTTATAGTGGGCCTGCATAAAACACGGATTCTATGGTCGCGATGAATAGCCAAACCCACATCCCTAGACCCCCTACGAGAGCGGCAAGCAATCTTACCAATTCTAGGGTTAGGAGACCCGGTCTCGACTCCTCGAGATGGCCTCCCACTGGACCCTAAAACCCGGTTACTTGTGCTCTCCTCCTTGGGTCTATCCTAATGCGAAAAAGTAAATATTATACAATGGTGACATCATCCTCAACCCGGAAGTGGCCCAATAAAAGAATATTACAAACAATGAACTTTACATGAATGAAAATAAAAACCCTTATCTCACATAAAACCCCCGGCTATTCAAAACACGACGATCCAATATAACATACCACAGCAACACATAACATCGCATGTCATCAGCGTAATTAAATATGTGTATCCAAATTGTCGTTGACATATAGCACCGAAACCGGCGATACACCACATATTACACTTACGGTCGCAAAAAAGAAAATGTAAAACTACAACATTTGGAATCGTAATTGCCCTTAGACAACACAAACGAGGGACATCACATATCCAAGATTTCATGCCTAACAATGTAAAGCTCGTATTTAGGTCTCACCCATGAAAACACTTTTTCAAAATAAGTCGGATAATTCAACAAGATTTCCATTTACACCCAAGACTGAAATGTTAGATTTACACGCAACAAACAAATTTGTAGATTCCAATTATTGTATCTCATTACAGAAAGCTAGACGACGTTAAACAATTCGATCGAATCAACGAATTCCCAAAATTCCCAGAAAGCTTAACATTTGAGCACTGTTAAAATTAACCAGAGACATGCCACGGTACCTACGGATATACAGCTGAAGGGCCCGACCCAAGCCTCTCAAGTGGCGTCGCGGATCCGCCGCCAAACCATTTTTTAGCCGTAGATCCGCGGTCATTTGGACGAGTTAGGGTTTCGTTCTTTAGGTGTGTCCACAGAATTCCCTTCTTGTTTTTCTGAATATTTTTAACATGAAAAATTTCAACGTTCGAAAAATTTTCCAGAGAGAGGTACAATTAGGGTTTTCAGGGTTTTGATCGGACTTTAAATTTCGCCTAGACAATGCCTAATGCTCTAGCTAAACTCTGATACCACTATAAGGTTCTTAGGCACTAGGAAAAGGTTCTACAAGGCATCAAATATGCCAAGTTTAAATTTTTCAAGTGCCAAACAACCTAAGCAAGGATCTTAACTAGAGAATTAGGGTTATAAACTTAAAGTAAACAACTTTACTACTAAGTGAGAGGGATTACAACCTTTGTAGTCCGTTCCTTCGCTTCATAAGCTCCGAGTTGAGGTCCCTTCGCTGCGATCATCAGGTTCCCGGACTCTCGAGAGGCTCCATGAGGTGAATGATACATCTTGCTTGAAGTCTTCAAAATCCAAGACGATCTACCTTGAGGAAATACAAACCCAAACTCTCACTTCACTAATGAGGTATTAGTGAAGCAAACACCCTAATCTAAGTGGCTAGAATAGATGAGGATGATGAAGTAGGAATTTTGCTCTCTTTTGTTTTCTATTTCTCACTTTTATTCATCACCAATCAAAAAGCTAGAAAGCTTTTGTGAGAGGGAGAAGAAGAAGAATTGTGATGAATAAATTGTGTGAGGTTAGAAATGCTACCATGGCTTAAGAATGGCATGCTTAACCCTTGTAGAGAATAAACCATAGGCTAGGATTAAGAGATTAGGTTAACAAATATCTAGATAAATATCTAAAGTGTGGACTAAGTCAACCATGACAAATATCTCATCAATTATCCACACAATTTTGATTTATCCAAAATAAATATAAATCCAACCATAAACCCTAATCATGGTTTAATCTCAAAAACCCTAGATGCATTTGTAACCCAAACATGTTACAATATTACATATCACATATATAATATATAAGGTAACAAAAGAAAATAATACAATTAACATATATCACATATATATCAATATATAATCAAGTGAGAAAAAGAATCTTTTAAGTGAGCTTATATTAGTTAATGTAATGTAATATATCACATATATAATTATATATTAAATTATTAAATCAACACTTGATTTAATAATCCAGCTATTTTACAGATAACCGACTAATATAATCTGTATCAGTTCATCGAATCAACACTTGATCCGATGACCCGGCTATATCACATATACCCGGCCGATATCACATATCGCGAGAATCAAATACGGTATCTCATATCGTATTAATCTCGGTCCCGCACATATCACATATGTGCTCCTACTCCGTTTTGCCTGAGCCAGGAAACCTCTGTGTAGGACTCTAAAGAATCGTCAATATGCCGGCAGTAGGTGATAATCATATCAAACACCCATAAGCTGCAAGAGGTCAGCTAAACGTAACAGCCATCCGAGTATTGAGCGATCATAAGATCAACAAGCAAGCCTGTACATTCTCTTGTGAATCCAATCAGTAACACTACCGTACAGTCCGGTCTCTTCGTCTGATATGTCGCATATCCAGTCTAGGGGTGGTAAACGTCAGACCCCAGTAACCGACAAGTCGTGTCGATGTGAGGCTCATAACGGGTTGAGAAACTACTAATAACACTTACCAGTAAATCTCCATATCAGCCCTGGCCAGGAACTTCCAGTTATGTCCAATCGAACACAGCGCAACATCAACCCCCAATACCAGGATAGACGAAACCCCTCCTATCGCTCATTACCTCCATGTGATTCGGGTCTGTACCCAAAATCCACCGTTTTGCACGTCCTCTTGAACGTGATAAGGTGGAAATCAAAGCATAGTGGGAATCACACAAGACTCTATGACGATCTTGGGTCTACAGACTAACCTGTACCAGTGTCACCAGAGAACTGCTATCTGACGATAGGTATAATACCAACAAGGAGTTCTCGACGGTCCGTTCAGTGTACCCAGTCTCCACTGAGCACTTGTACACCATCTTTGATGTCAAACACCAATGGATATGGGATCATCCATCGCCCATCATATGGGTCAAGATGCGTATACGCTAGTCTACTATGGAGTATCGATGCCCTGTCTCGATACACCCTCGACTAGGAACAGTTATAGGATGTACTCTTAGACTACCCTGGCCCCACTAGTATGATCTTCATCATAGTCCTAGTAGTCGAGTACATATCCTAAGGGCTTTATCAACATGTGAGAGCAAGACAGTAAACTAATACAAGTCAACATGTTTAGATAAAGTGAAACCAGATAGCATACTATCATATCGAGCAAGAAAGTCCTCTCTATATATATCCAAGCATCCACTATAATATACATCATATGTACAACAATGGCCTCTAGGGCATATATATAACTAACAGTCACCACTCGTGATGGCCTTCTTGAAGCTAGTTGGGTCATCATCTTCCATGATGCAATCCTCTCTCCCACCATCGATGAGAAAACCGTAGTATCTCTCAGGTGGATGAGGAACCCTACTAGATCGACGGAGAGGCTGGAGTTCGTCAACAACTATTGAATCCTCTGGTTCCACTAAATCTTCAGTTGCAGTTTGTGCTGTTGGAACTTTTTCCAGCTCTACCTCTTCACCACTAATTTCTTTTACAAGAAATTCATTTTCTAAAAAGGTGGCGTATTGAGAAACAAACACCTTTTGTTCTTTAGCGTGGTAGAAAATATATCCTTGTGAATTCTTCGGATATCCCACAAACTTGCATAGGACCGATCGTGCCTCGAGTTTGTCCGGATTTTGCCTTTTGACATAGGCCGAACAACCCCAAATCTTAACACGTTTAAGATATGGTCTCTTCCCACTCCATATCTCATATGGGGTGGTAGGTACAGATTTAGATGGAACTTGATTCAATAGGCATGCTGCTATCTTAAGCGCATAGCCCCAAAAGAAAATAGGCAACTTAGCAGTGCTCATCATAGAGCGCACCATATCTAATAGGGTGCGATTCCTCCTCTCCGATACTCCGTTGTGATGTGGTGTATATGGAGGAATAAGCTGAAAGAGAATCCCATTCTCTTTTAGATAGTCCAGGAACTCATTGCTAAAGTATTCTCCTCCTCGATCTGATCGAAAAATCTTAATACTTTTACCCGTTTGGTTCTCTACTTCGTGTTTATATTGTTTGAATTTCTCAAAAGCTTCAGACTTGTGTTTCAGCAGGAACACATGTCCGTATCTTGAGAGATCGCCAATGAAAGTAATGAAGTATGAGAAACCATTCCTGGCATGTGTAGACATGGGACCGCATACATCACTATGTATCTGTCCCAAGAGTTCCGTAACTCTTTCTCCGTATCCAATAAACGGAGTTTTGGTTATCTTGCCTTTGAGACATGACTGGTAAGTGTCATAAGATGAAAATTCGAATGGATTCAAATATCCATTCTTATGCAACTTAGCTAGTCGTGTTGCATTGATATGACCTAGTCTACAATGTCACAAGAAGGATTCGTTCATTTCTGAACTCTTCCTCTTGTGTGTGTTTTATACATTAAGAACTGTGGTTTAGTTTAGAACTTATATGCCATTATTTAACGACCTGATCCAATCAACTTTTGATTCAGGAAGATGTTCATAACATTATCCTATACTACAAAATTATATCCTTTTTACTTAATAAAGAAACTGATATAAGATTGCATATCAGGGTCGGTATGTAATAGCATTCGTTCAGAACCAATGTTTTACCATTTGGTAACACAAGGTGATATTCGCCAACTGATTTGGCTGCAACATTTGCACCATTCCCTACTCTTACGGAATGATCACCCTCTCCCATTTCCCTACCTTTCTTCAGCCCATGTAACATATTACATATGTGGGATCCTGATCCGGTATCTAATACCTAGGACGTAGAGTGAACTGAGAAACAGTTCTTGATAACAAACACACCCGAAGAAGATGCATCAACATGCTTATTCTTCGTCTGGGCGGCATGTGAATTCTGGCATTCCCCTATTTCCTGTTCAGTCTTATAACAATTATAAGAAAAAACGGAACCAACGTTCCCCTGCTCAGTATAACAAGCAGGTTCAGTCAATGCATCCATATTATTATCTTGATTAAGGCCTGACATGGTCGATACCTGGAGAGAGAGAGAAGAAAACACTTTAGCGTATGCCCTTGCAAGATTAGATTACTTATTATCTTATCTAATCAGGATGGCTCCCACCGCTTTTCATCAAATCTTCCTTCAAACCCTAAAAGGTAAGACTAGCCGGGATTAATTACACCTTACAAGTTCGCCAATCATTCAGCCAGGTCACTGTTGGTACTTTGAGGGAGATTCCCCGTGCTTTCGCACGGACCTAATTAAAATAAACCTCATTTTCCCAGAGGCATAACCCCGTTAACACCTTTCTAGACACCTACTTGATCGGCTAATTGTCATGTGTAAACTCTCCCAGGATTAACTCTTACTCGCAGTGGGTATCAGGATCCAACTATCTCATACAAAGTATGCAATCTCATTGCAAATTTCAACACTTGAAATTCCCGATAATGCTTTTGCCCCTAGCAACTTATGACCTTAACATAGTCAACAAATCATAAGCGCTAGCCAAGTTCAACCCATCATTTCCCAATTGAATTAAACCTACCCGCACGAACCTTAACATAGTCAATAAAGTCGTGCGACTACCCTAATCCAATCACATCTCATGTTTTAACAGATAATCACTAATTAGCTACTGCACACTACGCCTTAACATAGTCAACAAATGCAGCACGAATACTAAGAAGTACTTAACTAAAATGACGGAGGGCTACGACAGGTTTTTCAGAAAACCTTTTGCGTAATGAGCTTGATATCGTTGTAGAAACAAGTGATTTTGAAAAGGTGTGTTTTTTTAGGCTTTTACTAGTTTCGCTAAAGAGGTCACTCCCGGTGCAGGGATCTCGGCTCTTTCCTTATCGAATATGGTGCAGGATATTTCACAAATACCACTATGCAAAGCAAGAACTATAGAAGCAATCAAAAAAAAACTGTGTGAGCTGTAGCATCTTCTCGTATCGCTAAAGAGGTTACTCCCGGTGAAGGGATCTTGGCTCTTTCCTTATCGAATAAGGTGCTGGATATTCTACAAGGAATATCGCTATGCAAAGCAAAAACTAGAGCTACCCTTTTTGAAAATTTGATTCTACAACATCTTTTAGGTTTCTTTTCTTTTCATTAATCTCATTAATGAATTCCCATCATTTATACTTCCTAAGCATCACAGAAGAAACGAAAGAAATAATATTTATATATCATATATATATATATATAGTATAATCATTCGTCTCATGCATATAAAATGATCACATCACAGAATATCAGCAGCAGAAGAATCATATGAAATATTGGATATACTAGGAATTCCGTGTTTTATTTAAGCCAGTAAAAACGCGGATTACACGGTTGTGATGAATAGCCAAAACCCACATCCCTAGACCCCTACGAGAGCGGCAATTAACCCAACTAATTCTAGAGTTAGAAGACCCGGACTCGACTCCTCAGGTTGGTCTCCCACTGGACTCTAGAACCCGGTTACTTGTGCTCCCCACCTTGGGTCTATCCTAATGCGGAAAAGTAAATAACATACAACAATGGTGACATCATTCTCAACCCGGAAGTGCCCCAATAAAAGAATATTATATACAATGAATTTTACATGAATGAAAATAAAAACTCTCATCTCATATAAAACCCCCGGCTATTCTAATCACGACGATCCAATATAACATATCACATCATCACATAACACTACATGTCATCAACGTAAGTAAATATGCGTATCCCATTGTCGTTGATGTATAGTAACGAAATCGGCGATACACCACATATTACACTTACGGTTGCAGAAAAAAAAGTGAAAAAACTACAACATTTGGAATCCACAATTACCTTAGACATCATAAACCCGAAATATCACATATTACGGATTTCATGCCAAATTATATGAATTCCACATATTGTATCACAATCACAAATAGATAGGCGAAGTTAGACAATTCAATCGATTCAACGAATTCCCAAAAATTCCCTGAGAGCTCAACACTTGAGCAACGTTATAGTTGACCAGAGACATACCACAGTTCCTACGGACCTACAGCTGAAGGCCGCTGCCCAAGCCTCTCAAGTGGCGCCATGGATCCGCCGCCAAAATCATGTTTTGGCCACGGATCCGCGGTCACTTAGACGGGTTAGGGTTTCGTTCTTCAGGTGTGTCCATAGAATTCCCTACATGATTTTCTGAATATTTTAATCATGGAAAATTTCAACTTTTGAAAAATTTCCAGAAAGGGGGTATTCTTCGGGTTTTTAGGGTTCGATCGGAATTCTAACTTTTTCTAGACAATGCCTAATGCTCTAGCTTGGCTCTGATACTACTGTAGGGTTATCTTAGTACCTTAGCAAGGTTTTGGCAAGCATCAATCATGCCATTTTAAAATTTTGGGGTGCTAAACAAACCAACTAAATAATCGAACTAGAGAATTAGGGTTAACTTTGCATATAAACAACTTTACAACTAAGTGTTTAGGATTACAACTTTTGTAGTCCGTTCCTTCGCTTCATAAGCTTCGAGTAGTGGTCCCTTCGATGCTATCCAAGAACTCCAGGACTCTTGAGAGGCTCCACAAGTCGAATGATCCATACTTGCTTGAAGACTTCGAAATCCAAGATGATCTACTTCGAGGAAACACGAACTCAATCTATGACTTCACTAATATGGAATTAGTGAAGCTAACACGCTAATCTATATGTCTAGTATAGAAGAGGATGATGAAGTAGGAATTTTGCTCTCTTTATTTTTCTTTTTCTCACATGATCAAAAGATAGAAAGCTTTTGCAATGAGGAAGAAGAAGATGAAGTGATAAAAAATAATTGAGGTGAGATTAGAAATGCAACCTTGGGTGAGTATATGGCATGCACTAACTCATGTAGAGAGTTAACCATGGCTATGTGTAATGGTTAGGTTAACAAAATATCTCAAGTGAAACAAAAAGGGTGGACTGAGTCAATGTTTATCTCCAAGCTTTTCCAAGCTTCTAACCATGAGTCATTTCCATTTAATTTTGAATTACTTGATATAAATAAAAACCCAAACATTATTAATAGCATGGTGTAAGTCTCAGACACCCATGTTGCATGTATAACCAAACATGTCGCATTAATAATATATATCACATATATATCATTTGTGAACAAAAGAAAATAATACAATAAACATATATCACATATATGTTAAATGTATCATAAGTGATAATAATAAATACTTAAGTGAGCATATAATATGTATCATTTTATCGAATCAACACTTCATCCGATATCCCGGCTATATCACATATATCCGACTGATATCACATATCGCGAGAATAGAATACGGTATCACATACACGTATCCATCTCGGTCTCACACATATCACATATGTGCTCCTACTCCGTTTCGCCTGAGCCAGGAAACCTCTGTGTAGGACTCTAAAGACACGTCAATACGCCAGCAGTAGGTGATGATCATATCAAACACCCACAAGCTGCAAGCGGTCAGCTAAACGCAACAGCCACCCGAGTATTGAGCGACCAGAAGATCAACAAGCAAGCATGTACATACTCATGCGAATCCAATCGGTAAACACTACCGTACAGTCCGGTCTCTTCGTCTGATATGTCGCATATCCAGTCTAGGGGTGGTAAACGTCAGACCTCAGTAACCGATAAGTCGTGTCGATGTGAGGCTTATAACAGGTCGAGAAACTGCTGATAACACTTACCAGTAGATCTCCATATCAGCCCTGGCCAGGGACTTCCAGTTATAGCAAATCGAACACGGCGCAACATCAACCCCCAATACCGGGAGAGACAAAACCCCTCCTATCACTCATTGCCTCCATATGATTCGGGACTGTACCTAAAGGCCACTATTTTGCACGTTCTCTTGAACGTGGTAAGGTGGAAATCAAAGCACAGTGGGAATCACACAAGACTCCATGACGATCTCGGGTCTACAGACTAACCTGTACCAGTGTCACCAGAGAACTGCTATCTGAAGATAGGTATAATACCAACAAGGAGTTCTCGGCGAGTCCGTTCAGTGTACACAGTCTCCACTAAGCACCCGTATATCATCTTTGATGTCAAACACCAATGGATGTGGGATCATCCATCGCCCATCATATGGGTCATGATATGTATACGCTAGTCTACACTGGAGTATCGATGCCCTGTCTCGATACACCCTCGACTAGGAACAGTTATAAGATGTACTTGTAGACTACCCTGGCCCCAATAGTATGATCTTCATCATAGTCCTGGTAGTCAAGTACATATCCTAAGCGTTTTATCAACATGTGAGAGCAAGACAGTAACACAATATAAGTCAACATGTTAAGACAAAGAGCAACCAGATAACATACTATCATATCGAGTAAGAAAGTCCTCTCTATATATATCCAAGTATCCACTATAATATACATCATATGTACAACAATGGCCTCTATGGCATATACATAACTAACACAAACCAAGTCCGCAAATGGAGAAGATTGTAGAAATGTTTAAGAAAGTTAACATTAATATTCCTCTCTTAGATTCTATCCAACAAATTCCATCCTATGTGAAAATTCTTAAGGACTTGTGCACTAAGAAAAGGAAAACTCAAGTACCTAAAAAGGTTTTCTTAGCGAGTATTCTGAGTGATGCTCTTACCCAACATTTTTCTAAGGAACATAAGAATCCCGGTTGTCCTACAATATCTATCACTATTGGGGGTAAAAAAATCAATCGCGCTCTGCTTGATCTAGGTGCATGTGTTAACTTGCTCCCGTATTCTGTTTATGAGAAACTAGGCATAGGAGAGTTGAAACCTACGCACTGCACTCTCCAGATGGCCAATCATAGTTTACATCGATCATTCCGCCTTACGACATCTTTTATCGAAGAAAGATGCTAAATCAAAACTAATACGTTGGATTCTTTTGTTACAAAAATTTGACCTTGTCATAAGAGACAAGAGTGGATGTGAAAACGTCGTAACCGACTATCTTTCACGATTTTTTTCTTTGCTAATGCTAACCTTGCCAATAAATGATTCCTTTCCGGACGAACATCTCTTGACCATATCTTGCGAATATTGGTTCGCTGATATTGTGAATTATCTAGCAGCGGGACTTCTACCCAGCGATGGTCAAATCAAGACAATCGCCGATTTTTATCCCAGGTAGAACGCTTCTACTAGGACGAACCCTATTTGTTTAAGTATTGTCCCGATCAGATCATTCGCCGATGTGTCCCTAATAATGAGTTCAAGAGTGTATTGTATTTCTGCCATGATCGAGCATGTGGCGATCACTTTGGTCTAAGAAAAACGGCGGAGAAAGTTTTGCAATGTGGTTTTTATTGGCCAACGTTATTCAAATATGTATATGATTATTGCATAACTTGTTCACGGTGTTAACACATGGGTCAGATTTCAAGGAGAAATGAGATGCCGCTCCAACCAATCTTGGTTATTGAGATATTTGATGTATGGGGAATTGATTTCATGGGCCCGTTTCCCAACTCTTTTAGGAACTTATACATTTTATTAGCGGTTAATTATGTCTCTAAATGGGTTGAAGCAATACCGTGCCGTACTAATGACAACAAGATTATCGTTAAGTTCCTTAAAGAAAATATATTTTCTCGGTTCGAGCACCCTTGCGCCATCATTAGCGACAATAGGACGCATTTCTGTAATCGGTCTTTCGAGCCTTTGATGCGGAAATATTCAATCAACCACAAGCTTTCTACGTCCTATCATCCCCAAATGAGCGGGAAAACTAAGATCTTTAATAGACATATCAAGCAAATTTTGGAAAAAACGGTTTCTAGGAACCGTAAAGATTGGTCCACCAAACTGACTGATAATCTTTGGGCATTTCGTACCGCATATAAGACCGATCTTGGCATGTCTCGATACCGACTGGTGTTTGGAAAAGCTTGCCACCTTCCTGTCAAGATTGAAAATAAAGCAATGTGGGCTATTAAAGAGCTTAATTTTGATTTTGACCAAGCATGCATCTATCGGAAGCTGCAATTAAATGACCTAAGCGAGTTTCGTGATGAAACCTACGATAATGCGGTTATAGTAAAAAACCGGACAAAGGTGTTCCACGACAAAACCTTTTGAGAAAAACATTCACACCGGGACAACATGTCCTTCTTTATGATTCCCGTCTCCATCTTCATCCGGGTAAGCTAAGATTTTGTTGGAAATGACCTTTTGTGCTACGGTATGTGTACCCGCATAGTGCAGTGGATGTAAAAAATATTTAAAATGGTTCTATTTTCAAAGTAAATGGGTATAAATGTTAGTGTATATGCCCTAGAGGCCATTACTGTATCATACTGGTTTATATATTACTTAATGGAAGCTTGGGATATTCACCTTGTATATACAATCTTGCTCAAAATAGTAGTATGCTACTTGGTTTGTTTCTACTTCAATGTGTACATGTGTTTATTTTAGTATATCACCTATGCACATTAGTAGAGCCCTTAGGATCTTTGCTTGATTACCAGCGTTGTGTTGGCAGTCACACTAGTGGGGGCTGGGTAATCTATAAGCACATCCTTACGCAGGTCCCTAGTCGCAGGACTATCGAGACAGGGCATCGATACTCCGGAGTAGACTAGTGCATGCGCTTCTCATCCTAGTGTGGGAGACGGTCTGTCCCACAGCCGTCAGTATGTCGTACTTGAGATAGTATGCGGGTGCTCGTTAGGTTACGAGTACACTGGACAGGACTCGTCGGGAACTGATTAGTTGGTTTTATACCTATCGTCAGTTATCAGTTCCTAGGTGACATGAGTACAGCTTAGTCCGCTGACTTGATACTGGCACTTCGCCTTGAGTGTGTTCCCACTGCACTTTGATTACTACCCTACCACGGCTCAAAGGGGTCGTGCAAACAGGTAGTGGTTGGGTGCAGTCCCGAAGCACTTGGAGGCAGTGACGGTTAGACAGGATTCGTCTCTCCCAGTATTGGGGGTTGACATCGCGCTGTGTCTAGGAGAGCCATTACACGAGTAGTCCCTGGCCAGGGCAAGCGAGATATACTGGTAGGCTTCCAGTGTTATCTCAGGGTGTTTTGGGCTTCACTCCGACGCGACTTGTACCGCTATTAGGGGACTGACGTTTACCGCCCCTAGGCCCGCCATGCGATGTATCAGACGAACAGACCGGACTGTACGGAGACTGTCACATTCAGACTCAGTAGGAGTTCAGATGGGATTCACCTCGTTAGTCTTCTTATCAGCATCTACCTGGGGACCGTTACGAACAGCTAGTGCCGCTTGCGGTCTGTGGTTAAACCCACTGCCAGCGTAGTGTCGAGTCTTTAGAGTCCCACACAGAGGGCTATTCGCCTTTGGGCAAAACAGAGTAGAGGTCGCATAGTTTTGCGACAGGGTTCGTTCTCATCCGCGCACTTATGCATGTTTGGAGTCCGGACGGATATTACTAGCGGGCTCTGGTTTGAGCCAGATACTAGTATATGTTTTGGGGTTAGTTTTATCTCATTGTATTCATGTTCCTCGGAACAAGAATGTGGGTATGTATGCACAGTTGATTGAGGCGGAGGAAGAGGATTTTCATTATGGTTTCGGAACGGGTGTGTATGCACAGTTGACAGTCGTCTTTTTCCAAACCCTAATGAATTTATGATATATCAATTAATAATATTAATTAAATGAAATTGTGTCATGGTTGGGTTTGTTGACTTGTTGACCAAGGTTGACTTGTTGACCATGGTTGAAACTTTGACTATCATCATTACATATCAAAGATGCTCTTTGATTCTAGCAAAACCATTTAATGTGTGTAATGATAATTTTCATTCCAAACCATCCATCAACTATTTCATTTAGATTATTATTATTAATTTGATAATTCATTTCATATTTTGTCATGGTTGTAAAAAAAGGAGTTTCATTCTATCATAACACTTCTCTCTCCTCTCTTCTTCTTCCTCCTCCTCTAGTTCAAGGAGACTCACTCTCATGTGTTGAGAAACCCTCTCCTTGAGATAAAAACACCCCAAAACCACTCTCTACTCACTCTAGGGTTAGAGGTCTAGCAAGCCAAAGACCCTAGTTCTCTCAAAGTTCGAGAAAGGAGCCCGAAGGTTGAACTCTCAGGTGGATTCATCTTTGACGGAAGAAGGCGATGAGGAAAGCACCATCCAAGCTCTACAAAGGTTTAAAGAAGAAGGAGTTCAAGTTAGGTATAACATCTTTTCCGAGTAGCTAACTCTCTTTAGCTTGGTAGCTAGTTTAGTTTAGAAAAGATCCCGACTTTTGTTAGTCCATGTTGCCTAATGCGCTAAAAATTTGTTTTTTATACCGTTTCCGCCTCCCCGCAAGAACCGGGGTTGGCAACGTGGACTTACAATAAATTAAAACTGTACTTTTTTCGCCGACCCATCGGAGGAGCTCATGTTCCTGCAGTAGCCGCTTTATCATGACTAACTTTCCTCCACCTCACCTCCATATTTCGGTAATACTGTTTCATCTAAGAATGGAGGTGTGTAAAAAGAAATAAATAAATATTTGCGCATGCCAAAGAACAAGTATGGGGGTGGTTTTTCATTTGACTATCTTTTGACCATATTATTTTCCACCCAAGTCTACATGTTTATGCGCTCGAATAACAATATCAATGAGGACATTGCTGCAAACAGATTTGGGCGGAGGTTTGTATTTAGTAACATATCATTCGGCACTAGGCACTATAAAAAAAATTTGAAAATAAAATATAGAAAGTGAAAAATACATATGAAAAAGAAAGGAAGAGATTTACGAAATGCAAGATAATTAGATATTTTAAAACGAAACTAGTAATTCATAGTCATGAGCTGTTAGCCCAAGGGTTAGTAAAATGAAGAAATTACTAATCTGAGAATATAAATAAGTTTGAAAAATAGTCTTTATCCTTGAGTCCAAGCTTCTGAACGTCGATACCCTACTATAAGCACTTGCACATATCTTGAAACTTGGGATAGTAGAAAATACCTTGAAATACTCTTGTCTAGAAGCCTTAGTATGAATATATATATATATATATATATATATATATATAAACAAAATATTATAACACATAAAATATAAATGGTGCAGAAAAATGAACAATGGTTTTGTAATTACTTAAGGCAGTATAAAAAAATATAGCGAGGGTGCCTTATCACCTAGTGCCTTAGACCAACTGGTTTGTGAGTCACTATTAAGCCTTAGGTGTTGCAAGACTAGGATAATTCTAATTACGCCATAATAAGTGAGCACATTCGGTAATCGGTTGGTTAGTGCCTCAATACGTATTAACGGACGTATGAAAAATGTGTGAGCAAAACCATCTAAAATATCGCCGATTAAATGTACTAAGGAATAAGGACAAAGGGTATGATAGCTTGAATTGAATTCTCCAAGTGTAGAGATGACTTTTAGACACACGTAGGGGTATATGATCGATATTTGGAGGAGAGATAGTGATTGATTGATTCTTTGTGTGTTGGTTTAGAAAATGAATAGAATTCACAATCAAAGAATTATTTTGACCGCAATCAATAACGGTGTCGAAATGTAGCGCGTTAGTAAGTGCGGATCGTCCATAGGGATTGTGCGATTCGTTCGTATTTTGTTTTGTTTTGAATTGAAAATTTAATAGAAAAGAAAAGCAAAACGATTCAAGATTTATATCAATGAATTTCAAGAATCAACTAAATCTAATCAAGAATCAAGAAAGCGTTAAACATCAAGAATCAAGAATTGATATAATTCCAATCGATTTAAGTTTCAAGATTTGAAGTAAAGCTCGTAGGAGTCGATTAGATCATAGATGTGAAGAAGACTAATAATTACCGTTTCTTATCCATTAACGAATTGATGCTAAATCGATATAGATTTATCGAGGATTAAGGATCTTGCGAAGAATTAGGGTTTCCTCATCCTATCCTTTGTCCTTTCGATGAATCACATTCACAAGATAGCTTCTATGAAATCGAATGATCGATCGTTGATCTCTAGATCGTGCGAAAATAATCAAGAACGCATTTCGCATCGATCTAGATCATCGATCATTCAATTTTCAAGAATTTACAATCGTTATAGGCCTTAAGAAAACGTTTAAAGATTCGTCAACATCATCATTCTACCGATCGTTTCGACTCCTCCACGAGCGGAGTTTTATTCAAGCATCATCACAAAGAATACATTCAAGAACGAAGTTGAAATATAATGCTTGAATTGAAATATAAGCAAGTTAAAAGAATCGTCACCTTTATTTATTCAACAACTTGTTATACATTGCTCAAGACTACAAGAATTTGAGAAGGAACAAGATTGTCGAATCTAGCGTAGCATCGGCTCCTTGAGTCGTGGATCGGCTTGGATCTCATGCTCCGATAAAGTCTGGCTTCGCTTCTAAAGATTGGTTGAAGGCTTGCTTTGCTTGCACCCAAAGAATCTTGAATTTGGTTTCTTGATTTGGATTAGGGTTAGGGCTACAAGATGTGTCACTCAACTTGTAGGAGGATTTTTTTGGGAAGAAGAAGAACAACAATTAACAACCTCAACCCTTAGATCTAGGCTCCTTTTTATAGATCTCAAAACCCTAAATCTAGAATTTCAAAATTAGAATTTCCCTCCAAAAGTTTGTTAGCTAGAGAGGCTTCTAGAAGTGGTTAGTTAGAGGGAGCTTCTAGAAATGGTTTGTTAGGAGCTTAATCAAGATTAGTTTGCTTAATGATCTTTGCTGATCTGGCAGAAGATTCGAGAGTTCTGTAGACTTTGACATAGCTTGCTGAGATGTACACACAGAGAAACAAATACTGGAGCAAATCTTTATTGCTGACGTGGCAAGGCCGTCGCGGATCCGCGGCACGTGCCTGCTCCTACCGCGGATCCGCGGTCACGTGAGGGAGACACTGCTTCATATTTCTTCTGTTGATTTGTACAGACTTTAGGGTATTTATCTGATATGTTGAATTGTATAATTCCCTCTGTATTAATTCCAGATCAAACATCTTAGACTTGGCGTAATTTTGATCAGCTCTTTGACAATTTTGGCCATTCTTCTGGAATTTCCTGCACATACTCCAAAACAAGTGTTGCGCTACACAAGAATGATGCGATGCCATGATAAACAGTCAATTTCTCTCGAAATGCCGGTTTTAGAGTATAACACATGCAATCTGGTATTTCAGGACTGTTTTTCTAATATGTGCAATATGAATACCGAACACTTCTAGATGAGTGCAAATGATAGGGAAATTGCCGTGTTAAGAATGCAGTATTTTCGACTGATCAAATTCCCCCAAACTTATTTTCGGTCGTCTCGAGCGAACTGTTTTATTAAAAAGAGAAGGAGAAAATAAGGAAAGAGAAAAACTAACTAGCACACTTTCGTAGGCAGCACGATTGCACTGAGCACGTGCAACAAGCCTTTAAACCTCTAGGTGTTCCTAATAGGAGGAGTGTTGTCTCCTGAGGGTTTTCAGCGGATTGCACCCACAAAATCCAATAATAAAAGGAAGATCATGAATACATTTAAAGAAAAGAATTGTAAAAGAAAATCCTTGAAAATTAGGGTTTCCAACTACGCTAGCTTTTCGGTTGTCATGAGCCCTATCCTAATAGTCATGAAAAGATGTCAGAAATCACGTCCTCCCTCAATAAAACATCGTCTTATTCTTCATTCCTATCTGTCTTCCAAACATCGATCATATCACCCTGCGTGTGTGTAAAGACATCCCTACACCCGGAGAATTCAATTCAAGCTATCATACTCTTGTCCATCAGCCTCAGTACTTTTTAATTAATGAATATTTAGATGAAGTTGCTCACACACTTTCATGCGACCATTAATACTTCTTGAGGTACTAACCGACCGATTACTCATGTGCTTGCTTATTTGGTGTATTTTTCTCGTCTTGCACCACCTAAGGCTTAGGAGTGACTCCCAGACCAGTTGGCCTTAGGGCACTAGGTGAAGAGGCACTCTCGCTATATTTTTTTATTGCTGCCTTGGCGATAACAAAACCAGTGTCTATTTTTTTCACCATTTTATATTTTATTCATTTTTTTTATTTCCTTCATACTTCGGCTTTAAGACAAGAGCATTTCAAGGTATCCTCTACTATCCCGGGCTTCAAGACGTGTGTAAGTACGAATAGCGGGGTATCAACGTTCAAAATGTATGGCTTCCAGAATAAAAACTATTTTTCAGATTTATTTTTATCCTCAGATTAGTGACTTCCTTCATCTTACTAACCCTTGGGACAACAGGTCATAACTACTTATTACTAGTTCGTATAAGAAAACTTCTAATTTTCTTGGTTTTCTTAAATTTTTCCAATCTTTTGGATGTAATTTTTCACTATCTAATCTTTTATTATCTTATTTATGTACAAACATGTTTTTATAATTTTGAAAATTTTTAAATTTTTATAGGTTTTGAAAATGTTTTGTGCTTATGCAAAGTGATATGCAAATGATGCAAAAATAAGCACAAACCTCCCTCAAACTTGTTTTCAACAGTGTCATCACTGTTGCCAACCGCTATATCTACAAAACCTGTAAGCTTGGGAGGAATTTATTAGTGGGGGCAAAATATTTAAGTGAAGATCCTCCCATAAACTTATTCTTGGCTCATCATTTTGTAAAAATTTTCTTTTCAAGAGCCAGAAAATATAACCCCCCCCCCAAACTTGAGTTATGCAATGTTAATCTTTTGAAAATCACATGAGGGGGTCAAAAATCAGTGGTCGATGCCAAGCTTTGCAAAGACCGAACGTTAACACCAACCATTCGAAAATTTTATCAATGCAGTACTCTGGTTGGTGGAAGAAGAAGTGGGGAAAGGGTAAGTGGTGGAATAGAATGTGTGTGCGTCTCATTTTGGAGAGACGATGCAGTGAATGTGATGAATTACTCGCATTCTTTTTACAATTCAGAAGAAGGGGTGGAGGATCAATTTTATTAATTGGGAGATGATTCATCTCAATACCCGTGTCATTCAAAAATGCGAGTCCATCAGCGAAAATTTCCTCAAAAGTTCTATCAATACCCCGATGAATAATGTCATCACAAAGTGCGGGGTGATCTTCAGACTCCAGAAACGGTTCATAATCGGTGTTAGTTGTTGACCCGGACATCTCGGTGGAAGAGTCTGTATGTGTATGATACATAGTTGGGTCAAACAATAACGTATGAAAAGAGTCAAGATCAGTATCATGAGGATTATCAAATTCGCTGCTGTCGACATCCATTAAGTCGACAGAACAGACCTGAGCAGTAGATTCGGAGGGTACACTTCCCAACTTGTAAATGTTCAGCTCAATTGACCTATTCCCGAAGGATAAGGTCATAGAACCATTACGACAGTTGATGATAGCATTGGAAGTGGCCAAAAAGGGACGACCTAAAATCACAGGAATTTGATTCCGTGGGTTCGCTACAGGCTGTGTATCAATTACAATAAAGTCTACAGGGAATACAAATTCCCCGATTTTTATTAACACATCCTCCAGTTCACCCCTAGGTTTGGTGATTGATCGGTCAGCCATCTGGAGAGTTATGCTCGAGGGTTTTAATACTCTGATACCTAGTTGCTCGTAAACCGAGTATGGAAGCAAGTTAACACTAGCGCCAAGGTCTAGTAGAGCACGGTTGATGTGTTTTTCCCCAATAGAAATAGAAATAGTAGGACAGCCAGGGTCCTTACGTTTCCGTGGTACTTGTTGGGGGAAAGCCGTGTCTACAGTCTTTGCCATGAATATCTTCTTGGGCACTTGAGTCTTCCTCTTCCTAGTGCACAAGTTCTTAAGAGTTTTCGCATAGGACGGAACTTGTTGGATGGCATATAGGAGAGGGATGTTGATGTTAACTTGCTTAAAGATGTCCATAATCTTCTCCATATGTGGACTCGATTTGTTAGCCCTTAACCGATTAGGATAAGGTGCTTTAGCAATAAGCACCGGGTCCATCATAGGAGAAGGAAGTGTGTGTAGATCCGATCCCAGAATAGAAGTGGAGATCGTCCGTGGAGGAGTAGAAGAGGTGGGCTGAGGTGGCGAGCCTTGTGGGAAACTAAGAATAGGCTCGCAAGAAAATGGTGGGGTAGAAGAACTTGGGTCAGAATTAGAAGTAGAAGTGGAAGGAAAGGTCTCAACCGGGGTATCATTGATAGATTTTTCAGTGTCATCAAACTCTTCCCCAACGTGATTGTCAAGCACTCTTCCAGATCTCAACGTGATTGCATTCACATGATGTGAATAACCAGGATTGGGTAAAGGTTGAGCTGGAAGTTTCTCTTTCTCTCTTGCACTCATTTTAGCTTTTAATCGTGCAATTTCTTCTTCCATCGATTTTATAGTCTCTCTTTGGGATGCAGAGTTTCTCTTTATATCATCGACGGAAGTCTTTATTGTCAAAAGCAAATTCATGAATGAAGAGGATTCATCCGTACCGGTCAACTGCAAAGGATTAGACGGTGCAGATGTGTTGACCGGATTTTGAAAGTTTTGTGCTTGGAAGGGGTGCTGACTCAATTGTGGTGGTTGTTGTTGTGGTGGAGGGACCCTTTGGAAATTGTGTTGGTTTGGAACCGTATTTTGATTTTGTGATTGGTTCCAAGCAAAGTTCGGGTGATTCCTCCAACCCTGATTATATGTAGAAGAAAATGGGTCGTTTCTAAGTCTTTGTTGGTAAGCAGAATTGATATGCTCATGACCTTGAAACGGAGAATTTATTGGACATTCTTCCGTCAAATGAGAATGATCAGAACAGCGGCCACATACAGTTTTGGAGAGTTACATTTGATTTAGGGCGGCAGCTAAAAATTTGTTTTCAATAGTCTCGAGTTTCTTTTGTATAGCTGAAATGTCAGCTCTAACTCCTATGGAAATATTATTGCCATCCCTAGACGGTTGACTCACACCCTCCCACTGTAAAAAATTTTCAGCGAAATCTTCTAGAAATTTCCAGGCTTTCCCATCATCTTTGGTCATAAAGTTGCCTTGACACAAGGATTCAAGGGTCTGTCTTGTGTTAGGATTAATGCCCTCATATATGATTCTGCACAGTTCCCATCTGGGGATTCCGTGATGTGGACATTGAACTAACAGATCCTTAAAGCGTTCAAGAAATTTTGAGAATGTTTCATTTGGAAGCTGGGTGAATTGATTTATTTCGCTACGGACTCGAGCTGTCTTATGATGTGGGTAGAATTTCTTAAGGAATGCTTTGACGAATTCTCCCCAGTTTGAGTGGAATGTACGGTAGTGTTATAAAGCCACTTCTCGGCTATATCGCACAAGGTAAATGGGAGAAGACGAAGACGCATAGCATCCATAGAAAGCTGTGAGGTACCCATCATTGCGCATACATTTTCAAATTTAGTGATAAAGACATATGCGTCTTCAGACTCGAGACCATGATATTTGGGTAGAAGGTTGATGTATTGGGGTTTTATCTGAAAATTGTTCCCGTTGGCTGGTGGAATAGAGAGACGGGTCGAAAGAGGACCTCGTGTAGGATAGCACCTCTCTTGGAGAGAGATGCGGGGTGGATTCTGCGCACCAACGGACGGCGGCAGAGTAGTGGTAAAGAAATTCGATGGAGACGGATCCATCGGTGTGGGTGTGGTGGTGGGTAAAAAAGAGGTAAATGTAGAAATACCGACTTTAGGGTCGATCGGGGAAACGCGGACTAAACGGGCACTAGAATCCCGTGTCCAGCCTATCTTGCACTAGAAAGGGTTAGTACAAGTGGCAGCGTGACTTATAATTAGGGGAAATGAATGAATGCGGTGTTTATTTTGAAAAAAGATACGGATTTTTGAAAATATGATGCAATCACAACAAATGCAGCAAGCAAAACCCTAATTCTAGGGGTCACCTAGGTCAAAGCTCTAGACCGCTCCTAACTGCCAAAAGACAAGTCGCAGGATCAATCCTCCACTGCCTCTTTGTCTCTCATGTGGCCAGGTAAGTGGGAGGTTCTCCACTACGTAAGTAGTGGGCCTAATTAAGTAACCACTAGCCTTCGACACACTTGCCTTAGACACCACAAAAGAAACGCGGATAAGCAATGAATTACCCACGGCCTTCTCTTGTCCTAAGTGAGAGCGACGGTCCTTAGAGTCGTCTCTAGATTTCTTTTAGTTAATGAGGGTAAATGCGGATGCAAGTTTGTGATTTTTGGGGCTTAGGAAGGGTAATGAACTCCCCACCTAATCTGGATTTGGCCGTGCCCCTTAATGTCCGTATTAATATGCAAACAACCACAAAACCAAAAACAAGCACAATTTATTTTGCTTTTTGCGGCGCTGCGATTTTTGCAAAGAAACCTGCAGAAATTTGTTAATTGGAGAAGACAGAGGAGGAGATAAGAAAGTTAGAGGCTCACAGAGAAAATTTCATGCAGTGAATCCTTCACCCAGTCGCGGAACCGCCGCAATAGGTGGCTCAGACCGCGGGTGCGCGGTCGTAGGTACTGTTCTCTGTACCAAATTTCCACAGCAAGCTGTTGTTCACTCCTTGAGCTCTCTGGAAATGTCTGAAAAAAATTTCACTTTCTCCACAGCTTCCAGAATTCCTCGCAATCAAATCACAACAACACGTTTAGATTTTGTGTGAATTTTGATCTCAAAATTGTTATGGAATAAATCTTTCAATTCAAATTTCAATAAAGAACGAATTAGCGCACGATCCCCGGCAACGGCGCCATTTGATTGAATGAATTCTTGTTGTGTAAGTAAATCAAATGATCTCCGGCAATGGCGCCATTTGATTGATCGATTCTTTGTGTGTCGGTTTAGAAAATGAATAGAATTCACAATCAAAGAATTATTTTGACCGCAATCAATAACGCTGTCGAAATGTAGCGCGTTAGTAAGTGCGGATCGTCCATAGGGATTGTGCGATTCGTTCGTATTTTGTTTTTTTTTTAATTGAAAATTTAATAGAAAAGAAAAGCAAAACGATTCAAGATTTATATCAATGAATTTCAAGAATCAACTAAATCTAATCAAGAATCAAGAAAGTGTTAAACATCAAGAATCAAGAATTGATATAATTCCAATCGATTTAAATTTCAAGATTTGAAATAAAGCTCGTAGGAGTCGATTAAATCATAGATGTGAAGAAGACTAACAATTACCGTTTCTTATCCATTAACGAATTGATGCTAAATCGATATAGATTTATCGAGGATTAAGAATCTTGCGAAGAATTAGGGTTTTCCTCATCCTATCGTTTGTCCTTTCGATGAATCACATTCACAAGATAGCTTCTATGAAATCGAATGATCGATCGTTGATCTCTAAATCGTGCGAAAATAATCAAGAACGCATTTCGCATCAATCTAGATCATCGATCATTCAATTTTCAAGAATTTACAATCGTTATAGGGCTTAAGAAAACGTTTAAACATTCATCAACATCATCATTCTACCGATCGTTTCGACTCCTCCACGAGCGGAGTTTTATTCAAGCATCATCATAAAGAATACATTCAAGAATCGAAGTTGAATCATAATGCTTGAATTGAAATATAAGCAAGTTAAAAGAATCGCCACCTTTATTTATTCAACAACTTGTTACACATTGCTCAAGACTACAAGAATTTGAAAAGGAACAAGATTGTCGAATCTAACGTTGCATCGGCTCCTTGAGTCGCGGATCGGCTTGGATCTCATGCTCCGATGAAGTCCGGCTTCGCTTCTAAAGGATGGTTGAAGGCTTGCTTTGCTTGCACCCAAAGAATCTTGAATTTGGTTTCTTGATTTGGATTAGGGTTAGGGCTACAAGATGTGTCACTCAACTTGTAGGAGGATTTTTTTGGGAAGATGAAGAACAACAATCAACAACCTCAGCCCTTAGATCTAGGCTCCTTTTTATAGATCTCAAAACACTAGATCCAGGATTTCAAAATTTGAATTTCCCTCCAAAAGTTTGTTAGCTAGAGAGGCTTCTAGAAGTGGTTAGTTAGAGGGAGCTTCTAGAAATGGTTTGTTAGGAGCTTAATCAAGATTAGTTTGCTTAATGATCTTTGCTAATCTGGCAGAAGCTTCGAGAGTTCTGTAGACTTTGACATAGCTTTCTGAGGTGTACACACAGAGAAACAAGTACCGGAGCAAATCTTTATTGCTGACGTGGCAAGGCCGCTGCGGATCCGCGGCACGTGCCTGCTCCTGCCGCGGATCCGCGGTCACGTGAGGGAGACACTGCTTCATATTTCTTCTGTTGCTTTGTACATACTTTAGGTTATTTATCTGATATGTTGAATTGTATAATTCTCTCTATATTAATGCCAGATCAAACATCTTAGACTTGGCGTAATTTTGATCAGCTCTTTGACAATTTTGGCCATTCTTCTGGAATTTTCTGCACAGACTCCAAAACAAGTGTTGCGCTACACAAGAATGATGCGATGCCATGATAAACAGTCAATTTCTCTCGAAATGTCGGTTTTAGAGTATAACACATGCAATCTGGTATTTCAGGACTGTTTTGCTAATATGTGCAATATGAATACCGAACACTAGATGAGTGCAAATGATAGGGAAATTGCCGTGTTAAGAATGCAGTATTTTCGACTGATCAGATAGGGAGAAAGACTAAAGACGATATTTTATTGAGGGATGATGTGATTTCCGAAATCTTTTGAAGACCATTAAGATAGGGCTCATGACAACTAAAAATCTAGTGTAGTTTGAAACTCTTCTTTTCAAGTTTTTTCTTTTATATGTTCTTTATCTTTGCATGTAACTTTTATCTTCTTTCTTTTATTTTGTGATTTTGTGGGTGTAATCCGCTAAAAACCCTCAGGAGACAACACTCCTCCTACTAGGGACACCTAGAGATTTAAAGGCTTGTTGCACAAGTTAAGTGCAATCGTGTTGCCTATGTAAGTGCGCTAGGTTTTTTCTTTTTCTTTTTAATAAATAGTTTGCTTGGGACGATCAAAGATAAGTTTGGGGGTATTTGATCAGTCAAAATTACTGCACATTTTTATGGATATTTTCCCTATTATTATTAATTACTAAAATGTGTTAATTGTAAATAAAGAACATATGTGGATTTATTTGTAAAAAGATTATTATCAAATGTTTCTTAATTTATACTTAATATAATTAGGAAAAATATATGCATATTATATTTAAATAAAATATTCATGAGATTATTTATAATTAAAATATGTATATCATATCAAATATTCTTACCTAATATTCTTGAGATATCATATCATATAATTGGTTGGAATAATATCTCAAATAAAAAAATGCTACTAATAAGCTGATTTGAGATATCGTGCACGTATTATAATAAGATTAGCTCAGGTCTGAACTATAAGTAGAAGATCCACCACAAATTGATTCAATAAACCAAATCTGCTGAATATTAGGAGCAAATCGAAGAATCTCGCAACGGTAAAGACTAAGAGATATATTTTTAGAACTTTTTTATCAGAAGAATCTCCAAATATCGAGAGAAGAAACCAGGAAAAATCTGGAAGCTCCAACCCACAAGGGGTCGACAGATCCGTGATCAAATAAGGGTATAGGCGGCGGTTGCACGGTTCTCTGGTGGTCATAGGATCTGAAACTTCAGGGGCATGATCGTATTTATACCTATTTCAACACGATATCTAGGGTTTCTAATTTCAAAGACTATAAAAAAGACCGAGAGCTGTCAATCATAAACATTCAATATTTAATTCAAAATTTCAATTCAAGAGAGATAGATCTATCGAGCAAAGTTGGGTTTTGTAATCTACCTTTTTTTAGCGAGAAATTTTGTAATGCACTAGTAAATCAATAAAGCTAGTCTCTTTTTTTAATTTTGTCGCATTTACTTTCTGTATTTACTTTCCGCAATTACTTTCCGCATTTTCTTCCCGCAATTACTTTCTGCACTAACTTTCTGCGTTATTTTCCGCACTTACTTTCTGCATTTTAATTTTAATTATGGGTTTCGTTTCCTTCCAACTTTCTTATACTACGCTAAAATCCATAAGCGAGTAAATTCTTGCTTGTTAAGATTTGTAGGATAGGGTAGAATAATGGATGAATAATATCTTTTTAATTCTTTTTAAAGTTTTAAATATTATAAATTTTAGCAAAATAAATATTAAGCCTCTTATCGGGCGCGCTATCAATTCATGATAGTCACGACCACGATTTGAGATTCGTTAATAATCGTTTTGTTAAGGGCGTAAGAAGAATAGGGATCAATGGAAGGACTAGGGCCAGTAGAGGAAAACCCTAATTCCCTACATGAATCTTAATCCAGATTCATCGTTATCTCTCTAGTATTAAATAATTAAAAGATAAAAAGAATAATTAGATTGTTAATTTCATCCATTAAATACTAAATCCTACAAACCTTACATGCCCTTCTATTATAAACCTTTCTAGTATAAAACGACAACAATGCTACGTTTCTTCTATTAACTCGTCTAAAATAAGAAAAACAGTTCACCGTTTCCCTGCAGATGATCCGTACTCATCACGGCTAGATATTGTGACACCGTTATTGATTGCGATTATTTACAACACACATACACACTTTTTCGAATCAATCAGTAGCCAGACGTCTGTGGCAAACGTCAGGAAATGTAGCCCGATCCAGAGTAATGGAAGACGTCTGATGGTAAAAGTGAAAACGTCTGCCCAAGAAGACGAAGACTTACAGAGAGTTAGCAGATGTCTGACCAAGCCCAAAGAGACAAAGATTTATAGAGAGTTGGCAGACATCTGACCATTTCTTGGTCAGACGTCCGTCGACGGAAAATTTGTGTGGGTCTTATTTTTGGTAATTTAAGTTTATCTCCTGTTTAAAATAGGATTATGTTTTACCTATACATAGAAACCTCTCATATGATTAATGTACTGCTATTAAGAGAGACTATTGTATTGAGTGGGTGACGGCTTAGAACTAGAGAGATTTGAGAGAAATCTTCTAGGATTGCTCGTTGATGTACTTGATTCGAGATTATAGTAGACTTTGCAGATTCTGTTCTACTGGGATTAGCCATACGGTGTGTGAACCTCGTAACAAATCCCTCGTTTTTTCTGGTTGGTTTGTGATTCTATTTTTTTTATTCTCGCACTTTATTATTATTTGTGATCTTTCGTCGGTTTCAAGTTTGTTGTTGCACGATTTTTTCTCGTAGCGGATCATCCAACATTGATCTCATAGGAGCATGGATATGATTAAAAAAACGGTGCAAATTAAAATGGTAGGGATGGAGGGTTGACCGTAGAGTTGGCCGACGGGAGCGAGAGGGCCCGCAGCTAGAGACAACGTGCCTCGCTCGGACTTGAAGGTCAAGGGGGTTCGTGCGTGTCTGGGGGCGTGAAAACGAAGCAAGGAAGAAAAAAAACACTAGAAGCAGCAAGTAGTGTAGATGGCGTGGTCGACACGCACTCTCACTCTTTCCTAATTCATTTGGGAATTCACGAACCATATAGATCCATGCAATCTATGTCCTTCCTCTATTTGATTTCCCTACGTTTGATTTCATATGTATCTTCTCATGGCCAGCACAATTTTTTTTATTGTTATGTGAAAATTATTTTTACGTCCCAATTTAGAGAGTGAACGTATTTTTAAGCTCTCGGAGTTTCAAACTTATGAAGTTTTAAATCCAAACCCTGATTCGTAAACATATGCATTAACTGTAATACCCTTTTAATAATTTATAAGATTTTAAACCAAGGAATTTTTTGGATTTTCTAAAATATTAGAAGGAGAACATGAGACTTTTGATTATGTACATATAGTTTTCCATGATTTCTTTGTTATTCTTTCTTTATCATTACTTGCCATAATTTCTTTTATAAATCTATCTTTTTTATTATTGCTTGTCCTTCTTATTAGTGGAAATTATACAAATATTTTTCTTGATAGAATAATCATGTATATTTGGTTAAAAAGAACGAGGGTAAATCTGGAATTTTTTTAAAAGTATCTTAATTATAACACACCCAATCTATTTTGGGCTTGAAAATCCCTATTTTGTAAGTGTTAAGTTTTTTCATAATTTTGAAAATATGTGGTTTAAAAAAATAAATCATCTCTTCAAATTAGTTACGGAAACAGTATTTTCCTATTATTATTAAAGAAAACGCAATATATCTCAGGTTTCATTCCTTCTATAGGAAAGATCAACCCTCCACCATGTTTTCAATGATCAGCATAAATCCTCTTCATCTTAGATATATACACTAAATTTTATATGAATGTAACATCTTTCTACTACTGTTGATTTAGTTATTGCAAAATTAGCAGTATTCCAAGGACAATTTTAGTATTTTTACATAACAAATTCTACGGTGAAAAGGTGTTAGAATCAAATGAAATTTGGTGTATCCATATCTTAGACGATAAGTATATAGATGGTGAATATTGATCAACGAAAAAATAACAAAGGATCGGACTATTTTCGACACAATGGAAGAAAATTTCATCCTATAGTAGCCGAGACTATATTTCCTCATACAGAAGTAGTAATAATAATAATATTACCACAGCTGCTATAATGGGAAAAGTCCCTCAACTTTGACCTTATAACCTTATAACGAATAAATCTGAGCTAATTCCGTATCATTTTACGATTTTATCAGGTGTAGAAAGTAAAATTTTATTTTCAGACGACTATCCATATCCGTATATGTTGAACAACAACCAGATACGAATATGTTAACACACATATCCGTACATATCTGATATCAACAATAGTAATATTTGAATTTATTAGGTATATTTTTTTTAATACTCGTTTATACAAGTTCATGTATCCGATTTATATCACGTAAGGACAGTAACTTTTATTTTCAGATTAAATCAGAATCTGGAATAATGTTTATTGTTGACGAACAATCAGAATGAAAATATCATAAATTGAATATATTGTGATTCTCAAGTGTAATTTCTATCCATAATGAAGTAGATTAAAAATAGGCTAAATTGAAAGAAACCCACTAAATTTTTGTCCGAATATATAGCGTTGGCTCCCCCTTCGTTTAATAAAACCTGCAGCTTTATAGTGTAATTAATTTCCTCTACTATATATTCTCAAAACACCCATGAACTTAAATTATTTTCTACCATATTTTTATTAAAAGGCCGCAATTAGCATTTTAACTTAGAGTAATGATATCTTGGTAATAAAAAACGAAGAAGTCCAGTCAGTCGGTATGTAAAATTTAAAAGGGAACAAAATAAAGACTTTTCATACGTTGAGAAATGTGGGAATAACAGTCCTACATAAGAAATATCAAGAGAGACACGTGACTATAAAATATAGATGAGCCGCATCGGAAATATCATGAGAGAGACATCGTTATAAAATATAGATAGGTCCTTTTGCTTGGTAAAACAACCGTCCAGATCAGCAGTCTGCAAGAGACCATTACGGTATCTATGAGCGAGCAATCTGCAAGCAGATTTTTTTCTTTGTTATTTTTAATATTTGAGGAGCCTCGGGTTGTATAAGAAGCTAAAGTGAGAGAGCCTTGGAAACATGCATCAATGGGCAGGTTTAGAGGTATACCCGTGACAGCTGTCAGAGAGAGAGGGGGGGCGGGGGGTGGGGGGGGGCGGGCGGCAACAAAACGTCCTCTTTCTGCTCCTCCTCATTTGCTTCTGAACTCTGATTAATTCAGTGCCAAATGAGAAGAAGAGAGAGAAAGATAGAAAGCATGGGCATTTGTGTGCAATTTGTCCATTACCCTTTGTCCTCAGACACAGTTTAAGTCAAAATTCACAGCTATCAATGTGCATTACATGTGCATACATGGCATTGCATGTGTATTTTATATTATACGATTTTTCTTCTGTTCACTTACAACTTTGAAACAAAATTAGAGCAAAACCTTGATCCTATTTTGATGCTGGCAATGACACCAATGCATCCCCACATATAAAACCACAGCATATATAGGGTTCATAATCTCAGTCCTTCTCCCTTGAGCTAATAAGGCAGTCATCACGTTGAATTGGCTCAGAGGTGTTTTGGAATCATCTCCTTAGGTTTTTCCTCTTGGATTTTCTCTTCTTTTTCCCTAATTTTGACTTCTATGGCATGAGATGTTTCTGTTTGAAATTTGTGTGCAAGAGAGAAAAATATATGGAGATTTCCGGGCACCCTTTGAACTGTTTGTTGGGGTCCGTGTCCTTATTTATTTCTCTTTGATGATCAGACACTATGGCAGGTACATTATTGAATTTTTTTGTGGGGATGATTTATTAAATTATTTTGTTATACCTTGCGCAAAACTGCTCCTGAAATGTTCGGAGAAGGTTACCGTGGAATCTCCATCAATAACATTATAAAAATATAAGCCCTGTATTCACTCGTTATTTGGTTTGATAGACAGACCATGGAAATAAGGGAAGAATAAAGAATCAATTTCTCTCTAATTATAAAAACTCAGAAAAATATTGAAGATGGATAACCAACTTTTACTTTAAAATATCAAATGAGGTATCCATAGGAAGTTTCCCTCTTGAGACGTACTTTAACATTCATGAAGTATTCACCCGAAACCATCCGTGATTTAACCTTTTTACCTTTTTATGAGAAACCATCATGCGGTTTTTCTCTAACGAAAAACCATCCTCAAAAATGAAATGTTAGCGAAAAACCACCTCATAGGGTTGCTAAAACTATTAAACTATATGGTGGGTTTTCGCTAAAATTAGCGAACTACATGGTTTTTTATGAATATCTCAATTTGACGTTGTTAAAAATAAGAGATAAGAATGCCATTTTATGATATATTTAACGATATGGTGGTTTTTTGTTAAAGAAAAAACGTGGTTTCTCATAAAAGAATCATGCCATAGAGTTGGTTTTGGTAAATACCCCTATTAAATATTTGGACGCGGATCAGGTCAAACCTGGATTTGAAACTTTTTTGTCGAAATTGGTTATCAACTGTCCGTGATGTAATACATGGATGGCTAAGATTGAAATAAAATAAAAATCTTAATTTTAAAAATGTATTTGTAACAATTGTTGTGGTTCTTGTAGTCCACTAAAAGTTTACTTTCATTCTCAATACACAATAATGGGCTGGCCCGGTTTTTGGGCTGAGATTTCTGGCATGGAGTAATTATTAAGTGCATGAAGCCACCATTTTCTTGATTAAGGGTAAATTGTTAAAAAGCATCCGATCCGCTTTAAACTTGTGCAAGAACCCTGGACTTGATTAAAACCCCTTTTATACGGGTTGAATGTAATATCTAAGCAGTTGGAGAGAATAAAGGTCTAAATGAAATGCGGCTTAAGAGTTTTTTCACAAAGATTTTGAACAGTGGTACATTCCCAACAATTTTGAAAACATCATGGGTTTTTAGACAACTCTCGAGCGAGCCGTGTTAAAATTTTAAACGGTCGCGAATACACGGTCTATATGTAGTAGTGGACCGTGTTATATATGTATCAATAACCACCCAATCAACGACTGTGTATTCGCGACCGTTTAAAATTTTAACACGGTCGCGAATATACGGTCGCTGATTGGGTGGTTGTTGATACATATATTAGCGACCGTTCATGAACGGTCTTTTATATGAACGGTCGCTAATATAGACATCAGAAACCGTTTGTTCCGGTCGCTAATAAGGTGACACGTGATCATCCTGAAAAATTTAACCGTTTCCTAACATCAGCGAACGGTCGCTGATAAAGTATGAGCGACCATTCATGTAGCTAATACGGTCGCTAATATCTATTTTTCCAGAAAAAAATTACAGAAAAATCCTATATTCAATACAATAATACACAAAATCACAATAGCATTTCGCATACAAATCAATATATATATGCACAATCCACAATATATCCAACAAGATCAACAACTCAAACGAACACATATGCATACAAACCAACATATAAACACTATCCACAATATATCCACCAATATCAACAACTCAATCAAACACATATGAACAAAAATCTTAATAAATAAGCATATATAAACTAAATTGTTTTGAAGATGAACAACACAATATATATATATATATATATATATATATATATATATATATATATATATATATATATATATATATATTAGGAATATGTATACCGTAGAAGCCATTATTGTTGATATAGTGGTATATATCGAGAGGATTTTCTTGCTCGACATGATAGTATACTATCTGGTTACATTTATCTTAACATGTAGACTGCTATTTTTATATTGTCTGTCTCTTACATGTTGATAAAACTCTTAGGATATGTACTTGACTGCCAGGATTATGATGAGATCATACTAGTGGGGTCAGGATGGTCTAAAAGTACATCATTTAACTGAACCTAGCCGAGGGGATATCGAGATTAGGGCATCGATATTCCAGAGTAGACTAGTGTGTACATTTCTTGTCCCTTAGAGGGCGATGGCTGATCCCACAGCCATTGGTGTGTGACATCAAAGATTGTACACAGGTGCTCATTAGAGAATGGGTACACCGAACGCACACTCCGAGGACTCCTAGTTGGTATTATACCTATCATCAGATAGCAATTCTCTGGTGACACTGGTACAGATTAGTCTGTACACACGAGATCGTCATAGAGTCTTATGTGGATCCCACTGTATTTTGATTTCCTCCCTACCACACTCAAGAGGAGTTGTGCAAACAGGTGGATTTTGGGTACAGTCCCGAGTCATATGGAGGCAATGAACGATGGGAGGGGTTTCGTCTCTCCCGGTATTGGGGGTTAATGTTGCGTTATACTCGATTGGCTATAACTAGAAGTCCCTGGCCAGGGCTGCTGCTAAGATTTACTGATAAGAGTTATCAGTAGTTTCTCGAACCGTTATAGGCCAGACATCGGCATGACTTATCACGTAATTGGGGTTTGACGTTTACCACCCCTAAACATGATATGCGACATATCAGACGAAAAGACCGGACAGTACGGTAGTGTTACTGATAGGCTTTATGGAGAGTATGTGTAACATTTCAAAAAATATAAAATATTATTTTCGGAATTTAATATTAAAATAATATATTTCCCAAAAACCGTCCGATTTGCGAAATTGGGGTTTTCGAAAAAGGATATAAATATATACCGATAATTGTGAAATAAATGGAAATTAAAATGATTTATTCATTTAATAATATATTTAAAGAATTTGGCATTTTTAAAATTTATTATATGCAGTTTGGATAAAAACCCGATTAGTGCATTGCTAATCGCAATTAAGCCAAATCCGTGTTTGTACAGTTTTCCATGGATAGTGCACCATGTCATGTTACATTTGGTTATATGTTGTTGCATTTGTGTTGTTTTATGGGTATTATGTGATTTGGTTTTGAAATTTAAAAGAGAGAAGAAAAAGAAATGAAAAGAGTTAAAATGGTGAATGATTGGAGAGATAGAGAGAGTGCGTGAGAATAAGTGAGAGAGAGGGAGGGGCTGCTGCCATAACCTTCCCCCCCCCCCCATCATTTTCATCTCCTTCTTCATCTCCTCAAGCTCACTTCCCTCCACTTCTACCCCTAAATCCATCTCCAAATAATCCCCAAAACCTTATACCCCCTTCACAAAACTTAATCCCCATCTCTTCCTCTACACATTGGACCATGCAAAGTGGGATTTGGATAACATTGAGAAGCTAGGGTTTTCTTGAGTGGCCTATATGAGGTATAATCCCTTCACTTAGCTTAGTTTCAAGTTTTCCTAGCATTCTAGTTTAGATTGGAAATTGTTTACGAATGAGTTTGTGAACTTTGAAATTCTAGAGAAGGGTTTAGGAAATTGATGATATTTGGTGGCTGCCAATAAGACTTTAGAGGTGATTCTTGACCTGAGTTTGAGTATAGAAACCAAAATACGGATTTAGGAATTCATTATGTCGGTTTTGTGTTGAATTGTGAGGGTATATGGGAATCTGGAGTAACCCGGGGATACTAAAAATTATTTAGCGAATACTGGGAGTTGTGCAGGCAACCTGGAGTGTACCCTGAAGACCTGAGCCCCAACCATTGTACTGTGGCCGCAAAAATAAGTATTCTGACCACAAATTGCGGCCAGATTAGGAGGGATGGCTGTGGGGTTTTGTCGAGTGTTATCTGCTATATATTTAAGGCCCTATGTATATGCAACTTTTCTTAGTTTGACCTGAGTCAAAATCTGGAAGCACTTTGGTGTGATTTTGGCTATATTTTCCGTATTTTGAAATGCTAAGTTTTGATATTTGGTTTTTTTTTGGTTGTTAGATGTTTGTACATCAACAACAAGGGTTTTTTGATTGTTTTTACACGCGTAGGCTATAGGTTCTAACCTATGAGCGCGCCGTGTGCCGTATCGGTTTTCCGGATTCGATTTTAATAGCGATTTCGATTCTGTATTTTTGTAGGTACCTTCGCGTGGATTCTGAGGCGACGGAGCATGGCGTAATCGACTCCAGCAAACGAAAATCAATGTGAGTAGATCTATATCTAAGGGGGAAGTCGGGTGGATGGCGTATAGCACCCCCGCAAAGTTTTGGTGGAAACCGATTTATAGCATATGGTTAAGAAGACCTAGATTAGGAAAACTAAGGTTAGAGTTTTAAAGATTGTTAGTGAAACCATATTATAAACTAAAGGATAGTTAGAAGTGTTTTGATGCGACTAATATGTGATGACGGAATTTGAGGATGACGTTTGACGATATTGCCGTTTAGGGTACTATAGGACTAGATAACCGACGTAAGTGTGTCATCCGAACCATACCTATTTTCAAACCGAAGAATCGTATGCATCTTTTAAATAGATACCTTGAGGGACGTTATGGATTTTCAAATGATATCTTTTCTTTAAAAACACCGTAGCCCCTACTTTCAAAACTACGATTCGCAGCTTTCAAAAAAATTTGTTTGTATGGTTCGGGTGTGTATGTTAGATTAGATACGTATGCTTATACTAAAGGTCGAATGTATTTGTAAAATTGACTTGATATGGGATATAAATGCGATGAAAGGAATATATGACGTGATATGATGATTTGATGATATGTTGGTATACGGATGCGAGTCGATTGAGATGCTTTATACCCTGCCAGTCCCCTGATATGAGATTGTTGCGGATGTGACCTGGGACATAGGTATTTAGATATATTTATATATGTTGTGAATCGTGAGTGATAGCTGTACGAGACGTTAGGTCCGTACCCTCCTCGTCTTATAGGTTAATAGGATCCCTGATAGCTTAATGCCGCCGTACGATGATTTTCCGTACGTGAGGTTTGATCCATGCCCTTGACTAGAGGATGTCGTACGATGGATTATACCGTACGTGATGTTGTGTGGCTAGGTGCCGATTGATAGATTCACCGACTCGGTCATGTTAGATTCGTATACCCGTCAGCATTTGCATATGATTTATCTTATGCTGCATTCATATTATTCTCATTGCATTGCTTATACCTATGCTAGTACACCCGCACTATTATCGATGATGCGTATGTTACACTTACACAGATTTGCCAGCTCACACACTTCATCATCGATAATTGCCATGTCACTACACGGTAGGATTGCTGCATCCTGATATGACTCTTCGCATAAATTACTTGGGCACATACATATTGTACATCCATGCTTACGTATATACCACTTGATCCATATTGGTGCATACATATTATACACTCATACTTGCGTATATACCGACTTGTACACCCATATTGGCGCACATACATATTGTACACTCATACTTGCGTATATACCACTTGTACATCCATATTGATGCATATACATATTGTACACTCATACTTGTGTATATACCCATTTGTACACCCATATTGGCGCACAGACATATTGTACACTCATACTTGCATATATACCACTTGTACATCCATATTGGCGCATATACATATTGTACACTCATACTTGCGTATATACCCACTTGTACACCCATATTGGCGCACATACATATTGTACACTCATACTTGCGTATATACCACTTGTACATCCATATTGGAGCATATACATATTGTACACTCATACTTGCGTATATACCCACTTGTACACTCATATTGGCGCACATACATATTGTACACTCATACTTGCGTATATACCACTTGTACATCCATCTTGGTGCATATATATATTGTACACTCATACTTGCGTATATACCCACTTGTACATCCATATTGGCGCATATACATATTGTACATCCATGCTTGCGTATATACCACTTGTACACCAATATTGGCGCACATACATATTGTACATCCATGCTTGCGTATATACCACTTGTACACCCATATTGGCGCACATACATATTGTACGCATATACTTGCGGACATACACACTTGTACGTCCATACTTGCGTACATACACATATGCACCTTTATACGATATTGCATTCGATTTTGGAGATTTGGGAACCGCATGATATATTCTAAAACTGGATTCATTTAAAAGAGCGGTTTTCTCTCGATATGTGCATATTACTGTTCCATGTTGCATGATATACGGATATGCTTACATTTCTGTTATATATCGCATACATCATGCTTTATGATTTCACGCATTGAGATATGTTGTTTCCATGAGATTTCTGGATTTGAGAACCATGGCTATTTCAAAGAAAGCATGTACTGTTTTAAAAACCCGGTTTCTCTTGATATGATATTTCAGTGCGTCCACCATGCGTTTTCTCGGTTCTGAGACGTATGACATGTGAAATCCGATTCGAGGAGCTGGACAAGGCCGATTGCGGGTACATGGTGGACCCGGTATGGTACCCCAGGACGAGAACGGATTGTTGTGCTGTAGACGATGACCCTGGCAGAGAGACCACTACCTACCGGTGATAGTATTTGGGTTCGGCGGATATCCGGAGGATACCGACCGGAATCGAGAGATGATGTAACACCTGAGCCTAATAATACTGTTTTTGGTACTGGTTGAGTGTTACATTGCTTATTTCAATTATCTTGATTGTTTGGTGTTTTTGCTAAATTGTAACCGGCTAAGTCTTTTTTTTTGCCTATAACAAATTTTAACACCTAAAATGAAATTAAAAATATCCTTGTTGGCCTACTCGTCGCCACTAGTCGCGTGGTAGCGTCCGCGCGTCGAGATTTCATCCCGTTCGGCGAAACGGGCAAGTTTGGACGGCTACGCGCGCGTGCAAGTGTCCGACTTGGAGGCATGCATTTTAATCATTAAACACCTCTTTTCAAAATTTGGAACTCGCTTAAAATCCTATAATTTGAATTTGAAACATTTGGGCGCAACCCGGGCGCGATTTGGAAATGTTTCATTTAGCGCCGAAATGCCCATTTAATTAAATATCTTTAAAACTATAATATATTTTAAAATCCATAATCCGTTACTATATCCTTCTAAATCTCTATTAATCTTTATCTTTTTAAATTCCTTTTGCGTTCCAGCCAATCACGAGGGATTGGGCCCCGCCTTCTTCTCTCTCTCTACCTCTCTATCTCTATCTCTCTCTTCCTCCAATCTCTCTCTCTCTCTCTCTAACTCTCTCTCTCTCCCCTATATATATATTTCACGTTCTCCCCTCCTGAAGAAACCCATCGCGAGAACCCCCGAACCCTAACCCTAGCCTCCTCATGCCTGCGCCGTCGACCTCGCCGTCGACGTCCTCGCCTCCACGGCCTTACTGCACCCCCCTACCTCCTTCCTCCCTCCTTGCCGAGCCTCCAAACCCAATCCCGACGCCACCACCAGCACCCAGTGCCGCCGTCGCCGCCGCCTCCCATCGCCGACGACGCCAAGGCCTTCCTCCCTTCATCCTCGTCCCGACCTCGTCGTCTTCTTCCTCCTCCCCTCGCCGGACCACCACAGAACCCGAGCCCGACCCTAGCACCAACCCCCGGGTCGCTGGATAACGTGCCGTCGATCCTCGCCGTCGTCACCAGAGCCACCTCCGACCACCTCCGTCTCCCCTTGATCACCAGAGCGGGCCAGCACCCCTCTACTCACCGCACCACCCTCTTTCCAACGAACCCAGAAAATTCCAGCCGTCGCTGCTCGCCGTCGCTGCCTCGCAGGCGCCCCATCGCCGTCGAACCCGTCGTGGTTGCCCTGGTTCTTCCCTCAAAGTACTCTGGTCCGTGTGGTCCCGCTGTTCGCTGTTAGGACTCGATCCGTGGCCCGTGCACCCGTCTCGTGTTTTCCGCCGACATTGCATCCGTACTTTCCGGTTTGCGAAACCGTCGAGGCAAGTATCCGAATACTTGCTCTAACATGCTAGTGCACAAGATCAAGTCTTGCTACACACTTAATTATCATATTATTTATCATAACCACACAACTATTGGTAATATCGATATCATATCATAACTTAGAATTGACAGTTACAATTATCCTTAACATGGAATCATTATAGTAGTTTCTTGTAATTAATCGATCTACTATCAATCCCCACTTTAACTAACTAAACCAATTAGATCGTCTTTGCTTTATTCGTTAAACCATCCATGAGACAATTATTATGCTTTAGTTTAAATTCATGTAGCTTCATTACTTTATGTTGTTGATATCGGTTCACCTTGTGACTATTGCACCCTAAGGGTGCTTGAACCTGTTAATAAAGATAATACAAGCACCTTGTGATTAAGTGACTATTATTGCTGTTTACTTTAGATTCTTGCTGCTGTTACTTATTCGATTGTATACCTGTTGAGCGCACCCACTCGATCACATTACATATTGACCTGACTCTGCTGCACCCGACACATACATACATATCGACTCAACCTGTTGAAACATGACCCGACCTGTTACCTGATCTCATGCCGAATGCCAACAAACCTGACTTGGGGTCCTCATGGACCATTCCTGCTGTCTATCCAGACAGACTTGCTTGTACCTGATTCTGTGTTGGCACTAGCCCTTGACTACTGAATACCTGACCTGACATACATAACTTAGGGGTATGGGGAAATCAAAGATGAACCTGACTTGTAATCCGACAGTTCACTACCTGTTCGAGTGTACACATTCCTGTTTTGTGCCTAGCGGCATGTCTCGGTTTCGGCCGAGAATATTGTGGCCGTGATCCCGGGTATGTACGGGGTACTACCGAGTGTACACTTTCCTGTTTTGTGCCTAGCGGCATGTCTCGGCTGCAGCCGAGAATATTGTGGCCGTGGTCCCGGGTATGTACAGGATACTATTGAGTTACATCGACGATTCATCAATTGATTTCAAAGACTATAGAGTAGAAACCTGATAGGACAGTTTAGTTACCACTGCACATTACCCTGCACTGTTATTTCATAGTACTGCTTTATTCATGTTCACACCTGCATTGCTTATTACCATGTTTATATTACATTATTTGGTTGACATGACGCGCTGACGTCTGGGTTTTGCATGGCCCAGATTCCTTACCCCTGTCGACGACCGAGCAGGAGTACTTCAGCCAGCAGGCTGAACTGTGAGTCCTTAGTGATTAGTTTATTTATTTCATTTCATTTCCAGATGTGAGCCCGCATTATGGGACGTACTGTTTATTTATTGTATTGGATCATTTGCTTCCGCACTTATTGTTTATTGACTCTTGTTATTATGGATTTGGACATGTGTTAGATTAGTTTATTATCTTGTTCTTGATATCCTTACAACCGTAATGTGACTGTGGATGGATACTTCCTACCCACAGGTAGCATGGTTGGCTATGTTACGTGCCCGATCTTGCGTACTCTGGGAAGCGGGGCGTGACAGATGATATGGGCCGATCCGGACTGACGGAGCCGGAGGGCCGATCCAGACTGACGGAGCCTAAGATATGAGGATTTACGTGTCGATACTGGACACGGGTTTCATTATGTTTTTGGGTGTCGATGCTGGACACCCACGTTCCATGATTTTTGAGGTGTCGCGAGAGACATACGTTGATTTATATCCCCATACTTTCATACACATGCTTTTATGATGCATACATACATTGATTATATTGTTGGACGAGATCCACATGCATACATACATTGGTTATATGGTTAGACGAGATCCACATGCATACATACATTGACTTATATTTTTGGATTATATCCGCATACATATAGGTATTAACTACATTGTTAGCACATATACAGACCCGGTGACCCTAGATATCATAGTATTACCTTTATGATATAGTTAACCTAGGAGTCGTTGTTTATTCGATTTCTACTTGTAGATATTTTTCTACTCACGAGTTGGCAACTCACCCCCGTTATACCACAGTTCTTGCAGGTTGACCGCACGGATCAGTAGCACATCATTGGCACATAGCTACTTTTGGGTGATTTGCTTGGTAGGTGGGATATTTGCATCGTACCCACTCTTGTATTATATTTCATATTGTATCTAGTCAACTCCATCAATCAAACTAGTAGTTGTGTAAGTAATGAGACTTAGCAAGACTTGTAGTTGTGAGACTTGAGCGATGGGTTTTATGTTCGCATTTTGGGTTGATGTCTTGCTTATTTATTTATCTTTGGTGGTGAACTTCGCCGTTGGGCGCCGTATACTTACTTATACTATCTTGCGTGGTTGTGATCCGCCGTTTGGCGAAGAGCTAGCTCCTGCTTGGGGATGCCTTTATTATCATTATGTAATAGTGGTTTTGGATCAAAAACTACAAAGGAGGTGCAAATTTTTAAAAGACGAAACATGTTTTCAAACTAGAAATTTTCACTTGCATTTTTTATGTCCCTTTTCTATGCATTAAGAAAACTTGATTTCCTCATACCTTTATTTCAAAACTTCACCTCTTTTATTTTCTTAAAAAGTTTTAGATTTCTGGATTTCAGCTTACTTGAATTACGTTACGCCTTTAGACGTCGCGTGATTTAAGAGTTGGTCACGAGCTAATATTTCGGGTCGTGACAAAATTGGTATCAGAGCGCTAGGTTTAATCTTGGATCGAGTCTATGTTTGACTATGCGGAGTCTAGGGCGGGTATGTATTTCGGAACCTAGGCTTGACCTTATGGAACTTAGACTTGAACGGGGGTATTACACCCGAACTTTCGTTACATAAGCTGACCCTGATTGATGGAGTAGCTAGCTTGGGTAGAGTGACGTACCGTACGTATGTTCCGCAGCATATTTACAATACGATACTCCACTTAAGAAACCTTATGATGTAAATATTTTGAGATTCTTGATTCTATTCATTTCTGTGATCATACTCTCATTGATATTGTTCCTTCCTATGATCATGTATCCATTCTGGATCTGTCGTTTCCTGTCATACCTTTGATCTGTTTTCTTTGATACTCAATTGAAATTCCTGTCATCATGGTTTGAGCGCAGTTTGAGCTGCTGCTAGTGTTGCGGTCAGGGCGAGCTCGTCATGGACGAGGACTGACCATCGTGTTTTCTGGTGACACGGGAACGTCTCGAGTTAGTATTTATGTTGTGACCTCTCGGATGAGGCGAGTGTTTGGTTTTGCACTGGATGAGCGGGCCATTGATAGAGCTGCCAGTTGCTAGAGCACTGTTGATGTACAGCCTACCTTGGAGATTGTGATGTCGCCTACCGTGCAGACAGATAACCCAGCTGTTGCTGAGATTGATAGGATGTCACTTCCAGAGCTTACGTGCCGAGATCGTTGGAGCTTCCAGGCAGGGATGCAATAGGTGATAGCTAGTCCATCTTGAGTTGAGAGATGAAGGCGATTCGTCAGATTTGATGCGCCGACGCAGGCCCAGTTGAGTTGAAGATTTTCAGTGTGGAGAGTTTTATTCAGATCTAGAGCAGACCGATCCAGAGATGACCCTTGATGTATCGTCCTTCCTGGAGGATTGAGTCATTGTTTAGCATGCGGGCGAAGAGTATTCACATGTTGTATAGGCGAAGCTAAAAAGTTCGAACGAGTGTCAGAAACCCATTTTTTTCTAAGTTTAAAGTGTTCGGAGGAACATGCAAGTGATTCTGTGGACCCTCTAGAAGAATGAAACCCTAACTCGATATGCTGACCATGGTACTGCTTTTTTGAACCTTAGGGTTTGCGGCAGTTTAGCAGTGCCATCAGTGAGGCTTAGGTTTGCCTTTCTACGGCTGGTCCAGAGGTACTGTGGTATGTACCAGATATTTTTAGACTATACTCAGGTGTTGAGCTTTCGGGAAATTATGGGACTTCGATGACTCGATCGAAAAGTTTAACACCGTCCGGATGCCATGTGATAAGAGATCAGTAAGCTGACCAGCTTCGGATAGAGGACCTCACCCAGATGCGTTGTGAGCTGATCGAGGGCGGACGAGTATTGAGTATTCCTCCGACGGTTGGGACGAGTTCCGGAGGACGTGTTCGGCTAGAGATCTTCTACAGAGTGATGAAGATACCAAGTTCGTGATTTCGAGTCCGTGTGAGAGACTTCGGATTGACCGTGGCCGAGAACAGTTGCAGTGCATAGATAGTATGATGTGACATCGAAGTGGACGATGATAAAGACGAGTGGAACAAGAGGTTCGTGCGAGATGCTGATGAGCTGTTGTTACTCCCCGTTGAGATTAAAGATCGGATATGTCTACAGAGGCGTTGGGATGCAACCAGTTCCCGAGGAAATGTTGTGCTGAGGACGCAGATAATCAGAGAGCGAGAAAAGATTATGCAAGAGTACCAGCCTCCGTACAGTTCGGCATAGGCGAGATCGGAAGAGACCCTGAGCAGGTTCCTTCCAGGACACTGCTGCGATGAGATTTGCACCAAGGATCAGTTGTGTCACGAGTATTCAGAGGACCAGAGGCCGACGCCAGTAACGTACTGCTTTACGAGTGGTCATGATGATTGGCCAAGAGATGACCAGAGAAGTGCCAGTGCAGAATCGTTCCCGTTAGCACACCTGACCGGGCCGATGAGCTGATGGATTGCGAGATTGGTGATCCACAGAGAAAATTGAGGACGCAGAGACTGAGGACGCCAGACCATGAATAGGAGGCAAGCGGATATTCTTGTTCTGCCGGTTTTAGGCGCACCGATTTATTTTTCGACATTATAGGAGGTGTACCTCAATGTCATTTGTTGCGATTTGCGTTTATGATCCGAGTATCACACTTATATCGCTTGGATTTGAGTTTTGAAGATGAGTTTCCTGATATTGATTTCGTGCACCACGGCTGCACCTGCTGGGTATTTACATTTTGCGTATAGTTATCGCACTTGATATATATTTTATACACCGTTGTGTTGATTTGGGATTTATGCATATCCATTGCATTTGATGTCAATTTTGTACCTTCGTAGCATGTGTTTATGATTTCATGGATTTCATACGAATGATGTGATTTTTGCACTCGGTATAGCTCACATGTGCTTGCAGTGCATTGATACGGATATTGTGCACATAGTTGCACACGTTTTTGATTTATACACCTTGGTACACTCGGTGTCGTTTTTATACGCATTTGAGTTATTAATATGATTTCGTGCCTTGATTGTACCGTACTTGTGTTTCGTGCATTGATGCACCAGATTTGAGATTTTCGTGCACAATAGATGCACCAGATATTGTTGTCGTGCACACCTGTTGCACTGGACAGATGTTTTCGTGCACGCCTGTTGCACTTAGTTTTGCTTTTGTGCATATTGTGGCACCTATATTCGGATTTGATTTTCGTGCGCACCAGACGCACATGATTGTTGGATACGCCTTTTGAGGTTGATTTTGCATTTGAGCATCTTGTTTTCATGATGGGCACTATGTCACGTAGTAGCCAAACAGGACTGATCTGAGGACAGTACCTGAGTACTTTGCATGCATTAAAAGTTTAACAAGTGATTTTCAAAAAGGAGCTATAGTCTCGCTATTTCCTATGTGTCCGTGAGTGACACGAACGTTTACAAAGGAAAACCTTTTAGGATATTTTGAAACGACGGAACGTATATTTAGCAAAACATGTATGGACATATATTATTATTTTACAAATGAGCGTCCGTCACTTATGCCGTGAGTTAAGTATTCACGCGGCAATTTAGAAAAGACTTTTGCATGAGTTTTATTCATTTCTTGAAAGTTTTCCAAGATGCGTACTATACACGTATTATAGTATTTGACTAGTGTATATTGGATTTCAGTAGTGGATTTCGAGATCTGTGTCTCTATTGTAACTCGGAGGATATGCGTGCAAATCAGATGATTGTGTGACGCTTGACGGAGTTCGATTTTGAATTTTTGTACTCGTTTTCATGCGCACTGACGCGCTGTGTTATTCTGTATTTTCCATGATTTCGGAGCCTCGTTGATTTAATCTGATTATTAAAATGTTTTAGGAGTTGGGGGTTTAAATTTAAATTCGGAGACCGAATTTATTTAAGGGGGGAAGATTGTAACATTTCAGAAAATATAAAATATTATTTTTGGAATTTAATATTAAAATAATATATTTCCCGAAAACCGCTCGATTTGCAAAATTGGGGTTTTCGAAAAAGGGTATAAATATATACCGATAATTGTGAAATAAATGGAAATTAAAATGATTTATTCATTTAATAATATATTTAAAGGATTTGGCATTTTTAAAATTTATTATATGCAGTTTGGATAAAAACCCGATTAGTGCATTGCTAATCGCAATTAAGCCAAATCCGTATTTCTACAGTTTTTCATGGCTAGTGCACCATGTCATGTTACATTTGGTTACATGTTGTTGCATTTGTGTTATTTTATGGGTATTATGTGATTTGGTTTTGAAATTTAAAAGAGAAAAGAAAAAGAAATGAAAAGAGTTAAAAAGGTGAATAATTGGAGAGAGAGAGAGTGTGTGTGTGTGTGAGAGAGAGAGAGAGAATAAGTGAGAGAGAGGGGGGGTTGCTGCCATAACCTTTTCCCCCCATCATTTTCATCTCCTTCTTCATCTCCTCAAACTCACTTCCCTCCACTTCTACCCCTAGATCCATCTCCAAATAATCCCCAAAACCTTATACCCCCTTCACAAAAATTAATCTCCATCTCTTCCTCTACACATTGGACCAAGCAAAGTGGGATTTGGATAACATTGAGAAGCAAGGGTTTTCTTGAGTGGCTTATATGAGGTATAATCCCTTCATCTAGTTTAGTTTCAAGTTTTCCTAGCATTCTAGTTTAGATTAGAAATTGTTTACGAATGGGTTTGTGGACTTTGAAATTCTAGAGAAGGGTTTGGGAAATTGATGATGTTTGGTAGCTGTCAATAAGACTTTAGAGGTGATTCTTGACCTGGGTTTGAGTATAGAAACCAAAATACGGATTTAGGAATTCATTATGTCGGTTTTGTGTTGAATTATGAGGGTATATGGGAATCCGGAGTAACCCGAGGACACTAAAAATTATTTAGCAAATACTGGGAATCATGCAGGCAACCTGGAGTGTATCCTGAAGACCTGAGCCCCAACCATTATACTGTGGCCGCAAAAATAAGCATTCTGGCCGCAAATTGCGGCCAGACTAGGAGGTATGGCTGTGGGGTTTGTCGGGTATTATCTGGTATATTTTTAAGGCCCTTTGTATATGCAACTTTTCTTAGTTTGACCTGAGTCAAAATCTGGGAGCACTTTGGTGTGATTTTAGCTATGTTTTCTGTATTTTGAAATGCTAAGCTTTGATATTTGTTATTGTTTTTGGTTGTTGGATATTTTTAGATCAACATTAAGGGTTGTTTGATAGTTTTTGCACGCGTGGGCTATAGGTTCTAACCTATAAGCGCGCCGTGTGCCGTATCGGTTTTCCGGATTCGATTTTAATAGCGATTTCGATTATGTATTTTTGTAGGTACCTTTGCGTAGATTCTGAAGCGACGGAGCATGGCGTCATCGACTCCAGCAAACGAAGATCAATGTGAGTAGATCTATATCTACGAGGTAGTCGGTGGATGGCGTATAGCACCCCCGCAAAGTTTTGGTGGAAACCGATTTGTAGCATATGGTTAAGAAGACCTAGATTAGGAAAACTAGGGTTAGAGTTTTAAAGAATGTTAGTGAAGCCATATTATAAATTAAAGGATCGTTAGAAGTGTTTTGATGCGACTAATATCTGATGACGGAATTTGAGGATGACGTTTGACGATATTGCCGTTTATGGTACTATAAGACTAGATAGCCGACGTAAGTGTGTCATCCGAACCATACCTATTTCCAAACCGAAGAATCGTATGTATCTTTTAAACAGATACCTTAAGGGACGTTACGGATTTTCAATTGATATCTTTTCTTTAAAAACACCGTAGCCATTACTTTCAAAACTACGTTTCGCATCTTTCAAAAAAAAACTGTTTGTATGGTTCGGGTGTGTATGTTCGATTAGATACGTATGCTTATAGTAAAGGTAGAATGTATTTGTAAAATTGACTTGATGTGGGATATAATTCCGATGAAAGGAATATATGACGTGATATGATGATTTGATGATATGTTGGTATACGGATGCGAGTCGATTGAGATGCTTTATACCCTGCCGGTCCCCTGATATGAGATTGTTGTGGATTTGACCTGAGACATTGGTATATAGATATATTTATATATGTTATGAATCATGAGTGATAGCCGTACGAGACGTTAGGTCCGTACCCTCCTCGTCTTATAGGTCGATAGGATCCCTGATAGCTTAATGCCGCTGTACGATGATTTTCCGTACGTGATGAGTTTGAGTTGAGGTTTGATCCATACCCTTGACTAGAGGATACCGTACGATGGATTATACCATACGTGATGTTGTGTGGCTAGGTGCCGATTGATAGATTCACCGACTCGGTCATGTTAGATTTTTATACCCGTCAGCATTTGCATATAATTTACCTTATGCTGCATTCATATTATTCTCATTGCATTGCTTATATCTGTGCTAGTACACCTTCACTATTATCGATGATGCGTATGTTACACTTACACAGATTTGCCGGCTCACACACTTCATCATCGATAATTGCCATGTCACTACACAGTAGAATTGCTGCATCCTGATATGACTCTTCGCATAAATTACTTGCGCACATACATATTGTACATCCAAGCATACTTATATACCACTTGTACATCCATATTGGTGCATACATATTGTACACTCATACTTGCGTATATACCCACTTGTACACCCATATTGGCGCACATACATATTGTACATTCATACGTGCGTATATACCATTTGTACATCCATATTGGTGCATATACATATTGTACACTCATACTTGCGTATATACCCACTTGTACACCCATATTGGCACACATACATATTGTACACTCATACTTGCGTATATACCACTTGTACATCCATATTGGTGCATATACATGTTGTACACTCATACTTGCGTATATACCCACTTGTACACCCATATTGGCGCACATACATATATTACACTCATACTTGCGTATATACCACTTGTACATCCATATTGGAGCATATACATATTGTACATCCATATTGGAGCATATACATACTTGCGTATATACCCACGTGTACACCCATACTTGCGTATATACCCACGTGTACACCCATATTGGCGCACATACATATTGTACACTCATACTTGTGTATATACCACTTGTACATTCATATTGGTGCATATACATATTGTACACTCATACTTGCGTATATACCCACTTGTACAGTCATATTGGCGCATATAAATATTGTACATCCATGCTTGCGTATATACCACTTGTACACCCATATTGGCGCACATACCTATTGTACACTCATACTTGCGTATATACCACTTGTACATCTATATTGGAGCATATACATATTGTACACCCATACTTGCGGACATACACACTTGTATGTCCATACTTGTGTATATACACATATGCGCCTTTATACCATATTACATTTGATTTTGAAGATTTGGGAACCACATGATATATTCTAAAACTGAATTCATTTAAAAGAGCGGTTTTCCCTCGATATGTGCATATTACTGTTCCACGTTTCATTATATACGAATATGCTTACATTTCTGTTATATATCGCATACATCATGCTTTATGATTTCACGCATTGAGATATGTTGTTTCCATGGGAATTCTGGATTTGAGAACCGTGGCTATTTCAAAGAAAATATGTATTGTTTAAAAAACCCGGTTTCTCTTGATATGATATTTCAGTGCGTCCACCATACGTTTTCTCGGTTCTGAGACGTAAGACATGTGAAACCAGATTCAAGGGCTGGATGAGGCCGATTGCGGTTACATGGTAGATCCGGTATGGTACCCCGGGGCGAGAACGGATTGTTGTGCTGTACACGATGAGCCTGGCAGAGGGACTACTACCTGCCGGTGATAGTATTTGGGCTCAGCGGATATCCGGAGGATACCGACCGGAGTCGAGAGATGATATGGGCCGATCCGGACTGACGGAGCCAGAGGGTCGATCCGGACTGACGGAGCCTGAGATATGAGGATTTACGTGTCGATGTTGGACACGGGTTTCATGATGTTTTTGGGTGTCGATGCTGGACACCCACGTTCCATGATTTTTGAGGCGTCGCGAGGGACACACGTTGATTTATATCCTCATACTTTCATGCACATGCTTTTACGATGCATATATACATTGATTATATGGTTGGACGAGATCCACATGCATACATACATTGATTATATGGTTGGACGAGATCCACATGCATACATACATTGGTTATATGGTTGGACGAGATCCACATGCATACATACATTGACTTATATTGTTGGAATATATCCGCATACATATAGGTATTGAATACATTGTTGGCACATATACAGACCCGGTCACCCTCGATATCATAGTATTACCTTTATGATATAGTTGACCTAGGAGTCGTTGTTTATTCGATTTCAACCTGTAGATATTTTTCTACTCACGAGTTGGCAACTCACCCCCGTTGTGCCACAGTTCTTGCAGGTTGACCACACGGATCAGTAGCGGCATCGCTAGCACATAGCTACTTTTGGGTGATTTGCTTGGAAGGTGAGACATTTGTATCGTACCCACTCTTGTATTATATTTTATATTGTATCTAGTCAACTCCATCAATCAAACTAGTATTTGTGTAAGTAATGAGACTTAGCAAGACTTGTAGTTGTGAAACTTGAGCGATGGGTTTTATGTTCGCATTTTGGGTTGATGTCTTACTTATTTATTTATCTTTGGTGGTGAACTTCGCCGTTGGGCGTCGTATACTTACTTATACTGTATTGCGTGGTTGTGATCCACCGTTTGGCGAAGAGCTAGCTCCCGCTTGGGGATGCCTTTATTATCATTATGTAATTGTGGTTTTGGATCAAAAAATACAAAGGAGGTGATGCCCAAATTTTTAAAAGACGAAACATGTTTTCAAACTAGAAATTTTCACTTGCATTTTTTATGTCCCTTTTCTATGCATTAAGAAAACAAGATTTCCTCATACCTTTGTTTCAAAACTTCACTTCTTTTATTTTCTTAAAAAGGTTTAGATTTCTGGGTTTCAGCTTACTTGAATTACGTTACGCCTTTAGACGTCGCGTGATTTAAGTGATGGTCATGAGCTAATATTTCGGGTCGTGACAGTATGGACAAGCTTGCTTGCTAATCTTCATATCGCTCAATACCCGGATAGCCGTTACGTCTAGCTAGTACCGCTGACGGCTTATAGGTGACTGATGTGATCATCACCTACTGCTGGCGTATTGACGGGTCTTTAGAATCTCATTTAGAAGTTTTCTGGTTCAAGCGAAATGTAGTAGGACACATATGTGATATGTGTGTGGGCTTGATTAAATACGTGTATGTGATACCGTATTGTAATCTGGCAGTTATCTGTTATCAGTTAAGTTATATGTGATATAACCAGATTATCGAATCAAGTATTGATTTGATAAAGTGATATATAGATAAATGATATTAGTCGGTTATGTTGGGTTATGGCAGCGCTCCGGCCATCAAACCGTGGCCAAATGCGGAACAAAAATTTTCTAAACTGGCGCTACCATTACCCGATTCCCGGATCTACCCTAAACCCTATACAAGCAATACAATATAAAAGAAGTTAGGAATGGTTATACCGAGTTGATACGTGTCCTTCGGTTCTTCAACCATCATCCCAAGCTCCTAGTTGTTGAGAATCGAGTTTGGCTGCCGGTCTTCCTCCATCTACAATGATCCACCTGAGGGAAACGACGCTAGCTTCAATCTCGCCAAGCGAGACAACCGACACTCCAAGGTTGCTAGCAATGGGGAGTGGAGGTGTAGAAATGTGTTACTATAATTTTTCTCTCATCACAAATTCTCCATGAGCAACTCAAGAAGATAAAGAAGATGTAAGGAAACATGTGGCATGAGCAACTAAAGAAATGTGGCTAAGTGTTTTCTCTAAGTGAGAACGAGAGTGAGCAAGTGAAGAAAAGAAAATGAGCATCCCCATCCAAAACAAGTGGCTGCCCCCCTCTCTCTCATGCACACAAAATATCTCCTCACATTTTACAATAAACAAATGTGTGCTATACCTCTCTACATGCCAAGTCCATACTCATGCCAACTCACCCTCCACCTCATTTCCATAATTGATTTTCTAAAAAGAAAATCAATAATGAAGTGGTCATCTTCTAGAAGCTATTCCGTATAAATACAGAATACTTCCCGGTACACGTATCGAAATACATATACGTATATTCGTACAAAAATACGAATAGCCAAGAGAGGAAATGAATAGTGAACAATAATACTAGAATACATATATATAAATACATATATAAATTATTAAATCAAAACCTGATTTAGTAATCCGGCTTAATCCTAAGCCGCTAGTATTATCAACTGTCCGATTAAAGTCTGTACAGTCTGTACACATATTTAATCGGATACCTGTATGTACCAACATACGTCATCTACACCATATCGCCTGAACCGTGAAAACCCTCTGTGTGGGACTCTAAAGACTCGTCAATACGCTGGCAGTGGGTTTAACCACAAGCACATCAGCGGCACTAGCTGTACGTAACGGCTACCCAGGTATTGAGCGAAAGAAAGGCTGACGAACAAACTCATCCAAACTCCTACTGAGCCTGACAGTGACAATATCCGTACGGTCTGGTCTGTTCATCTAAGAGTATCGCATATCGAGTCTAGGGGGGTGAATAAAGTCAGACCCCTAATAATGCGATAATTCGTATCGGTATGAAACCCATCACCACATGAAAAACTACCGATCCTAGATCAGTAATTCTCGACTACCTTGGCCAAGGATTTCTGGTGATGGCCACCTGTGCACTGCGCGACATCAACCCCCAATACTGATAGAGACGAATCCCTTATAATCTTCTCACTGCCTCTATGTGACTCGGGACTGTACCCAACTAAAACCTGTTTGCAAGACTCCTTTGAGCCGTGGTAGGGTAGTAATCAAAGCACAATGGGAACTTAAACGAGACAAATGACGATCTCAGGTCGACAGACTAACCTGTACACATGTCACCTGGGAACTGCTATCTGATAATAGGTATTGTACCAACTAGCAGGTTCCCGGCGAGTCCGTCCAGTGTACTCATAACCCAATGATCACGTGTATGCTATCTTAGGTGAACAAACTTACACCAATGGCTTGTGAGACCTAGCCACTGCCCCTCATCGGGGTCTCTATCAGTATACACTAGTCTACTCTGGAGTATCGATGCCCAGTCTCGAAACTCCTACGATTAAGGACATTTAAGGATGTGCTTATAGACCACCAGCTCCTTCGTATATGATCGCCATCATAATGCTGGTAGTCAAGAAAGAATCCTATAGGCTGTATCAACATGTAATAGTGATGATAAAGACAAACCAGATAGCATACTATCATCTCGAGTAACACTGTTCTACCGGTATAGGTCCTCCCTCAATTATCATAATCACCTGCCTGCGACTACGATAATTGCCTTGAGGGCACCATAGACAAAAATCTCCCACTTGCACTTAAGGCCAATTATTGCGGTGTCGCATACTCACAGCTCATGTGATATCAAACACCCAACTTCTCTACTAAGCAATTTCGCAATGCTCGTTTGTGAAACTATTGTGTTCGAGAAATAGCCTAAGTGTGTAGATCCACTCCAGTGTTTCTATCTTTATCTTTCTATATCTCAACTTCGCGGAGAATAACCAACTCCCGAAATGAGCAATATCTAGTCTTAGAATTTGTCTGGATATCTGATGAGACCCAGTTCATAAATGAACTCCAAATCCAGCAAACTTCTTAGACTGTATCATCTCCTGAATTTAATCAGTATCCCTAGCCATGCCTTCCTCAGTATCTGCTTGGACCATCTGTCCAACATACTGTCCCTTAGAAGAGGGAAAAACTATAACTCAGACAGCCACTCTGTCATCCAGGTCATCTTGGAAGCCTGAAATGATAACCGTCTCCTGAAGGAGGCTGCCTTTACCATATCCCTGGAACATCCACTTATGTTCTGCTTCCGAACGTTTCTCCAGGATTGGATTAATATATAAACTTATTGCAGCTAGTGCAAAAACAACATCTGGTGCGGTACTTGACATCTCATGATTGACTCAATTGCCTAAGCAAGTGATATGCCAATCATGCACATCCTTCTCCCCTTTAGTCTGTAAGACACCTTTAGAGAGGGGACTCCATCACGTGCAGGTACACCACCATGTCAGGAGTCCTCCATTCTAAAACACTTTAGAATAGTGTCAACTACCCAAATTGGGACACTTCCCAAATCTAAATCTAAAACCATAGATCTAGTAACTAGAAACCCTGATATAATATCCATATCCTATGTGGAGAAACCAATACTCCGTCAAGTAACCCGCAATCATCGGAGTTATGGTGATGACACCAATGTAAAAATCCAATACGAAAACCAACATGATATACATCAAGCCATACATGTAAAGATCATTAAAACATCTACAAGGAATGCATGCCAAACTATTTTCCAATCGCTGTGCAACGCACGTATCACTGCACAGTGGCGGACGTCTATTATAAGAAAATAACTATATATATGTATATATATATATCCTTTGTTTAACATACACGTCCCGCCATTTTGAAAAAATAATTTAGAAGGGTTTCCTTTGTAAAATGTTTCGTGTCATCTCAGACACGTAGGTAAATACTGAGACTATAGCTCCTTTTAACTATCAATGCATGTAAAATATAGTCAGGTACTGTCCTTGGACTAGTCCTGCTCAGTCACTATACTAAATAGTAAATATCATAAAAACATACCGCTCAAAGGAAATCAATCCCAAATGTATATAAGAATGCCACGTGCGTCTGGTGCTTACGGAAATCGAAATCCATGAATGTGCCATACATGTGCACAGAACAAAAACTAAGTGCAACGGGTGTGCACGAAACACCTGTCAAGGACAACGGTTGTGCCTGACAGCAATACCAGGTGCATGTAATATGCACGAAGAATCTCGATCTAGTGCATTTGATGTGCACCAAAATCGCATCAAGCGCGTCAAGTCTGCGCAAAATCCAAATCAAGTGCATAAGGTGCACGAAAACAAATATCGAGTATCACAATCGAAAACAACGGTATACAACACATCTCAATCCAAATCCAAATCAGGTATACCGCGGTATATAATCTCATAACCATGTGCATCAGCGTGCACAAAATACAAATCTGGTGCATCAAATGCACGAATACAAATACGGTGTAACCAATGCACAAAATATAAATCCAGTGCAACAAATGTGCGAAATATAAATCTGGTGCGACAAATGTACGAAATACACCAATAACTCAAATGTGTATAAAACAACACCGAGTGTACCAAGGTGTATAAAATCCAAAAACGTGTGCAAAAAAGACTGTATCAATGCACTGCAAGCACATGTGAGCTTTACCGAGTGCAAATATCAAATCGAGTGCGTACCACATGCACAAAATCAAAACAACTGTATGAAATCCACGAAATCATAAACATGTGCAGTCAAGGCACAAAATCAATATCAAGTGCAATAGATATGCATAAATCATAAACCAACCCAACGGTGTATAAAAACGTATCTCAAATGCAATAACTATGCACAAAATGTAAATACCTAATAGGTGCTACCATGGTGCACGAAATCAATATCAGGAAACTCATCATCAAAACTCAAATCCAAGCGATATAAGTGTGATACTCAGATCACAAACGCAAATCGCAAAAAAATTACATCGAGGCACACCTCCTACAATGTCGAAAAAAGTCGGTGCGCCCAAAACTGGCAGAGCAAGAACATCCGCTTGCCTCCTGCTCACGGTCTGGCATCCTCTATCTCTGGCTCCTCATTTTCTCTTCGGATTACCAATCTCGCAATCCATCGGCTCATCGGTCCGGTCAGGTGTGCTAACGGAAATGATTCCGCTCTGACACTCCCCTGGTCATCTCTTGGCCAACTGTCATGGTCACTCATAACATGTCTTGTTGACGATGCCGAACTCTGGCCTGCTGGGTGTGCACAATATGACTATAGTATTCCCGAAAGATCTTATCGGGGTCTCTCCCGAATCTCGTTTCTGCCGAACTGCCCGGAAGTTATCACCCTTTACTAACTCTGTTTCTTGTTCTGGAACGGCTGCATACTCATCGCGACTCTTTCTAGAAGATATATCCATGTACAACGCCTCTGCATGCGTATCACATCTCTAATGTCAGCGGAGTGGAACGTCATCTCATCAAGATCTTGTATGAAGCTCTTACTCCACTTTTCTCTAATGTCGACTAATTCGGACTCGTCTCTTCATAGCTGTATGGACTGCGCTCCAACGGCTATACTCGTATCTGGAGTCTTACAAGCAATGTATCCCATCACATGATATCCGAATGGCATCGAACCTTTCGATCGATTCGTCAAAGTTCCATAATCCCCCAAGAGCTCAACATCTTGAGTACAGTTTAATAGTATTCCAGTACATGCCGCAGTACCTATAGACCAACCGTAGAAGGGCAAACCCAAGCCTCATCAATGGCACCGCTGAACTGCTGCATACCCTAAGGTTTTAAAGCGTTCCCATGGTCATTATATCGAGTTAGGGTTTCATTCTTCTAGAGGGTCCATAGAATTACTTGCATGTTTTTCCGAATACTTTAAACTTGGAAAATGAGTTTCTGACATTCGATCGTTTCCTTCGACTCCCAACGTACCTGCGTGAAGTCATCTCTAGCTAGAATCAATCAATCTGATGACCTCGCATCGGGGTAGGCAATGAATCACATGTCCTAGTCATTCCTCCTTGAGTGTCTAGCAATCTTCCATCATAGCTCTTAGTATAAACTCGTGCTGCAACAGCTCCAAACATCTGGGGCGATATCTTGTTATTCGTAGCAACAACTGGCTCATTTGTCCGCACGCTGAACAGTGCCTCAATCATCAAATAATCGGTGCATCGACGGCCATCACATTCTAGCTGGCCTCTAGCAGTGGCCCAACCCTATGGTGCTGATCTGCACGTCCGAAAAATCTTGTAAAAGTGATTCATCAAACGCTCATGGCGCGAAAACACAATAAAATGACGCATCTATGCAAATCGTGTGTCCCTGGAATCACGCCCTGGTCAGTCCTCACTCGTGACGAGCTCATGCTGACGTAACTCTAGCCGTATCTCTCTTTGCCCGTGTAATCATGGCAGCAAAACCATAACCAATATCGATGAGGATAGATTATAGGAATGAATGTAATACTGTGCAAGGAAATGTACATCCTAAGGCTACTTAAGCGGAGTAGCGTATCGTAAGTAAGCCGCGGAGCATACATACGGTACGACATTCTCCTTAAGTCACCTACTCCATCAACTAAGGTCAACCTACGCGACGAAAGTTCGAGTCTAATACTCCCTCAACCAAGTCTAAGATCCGTAAGGTCAAGCCTAGATTCTGTATATATACAAATGCCCTAGGCTCCGCATAGTCAAACATAGACTCGAACCAAGGTTAACCTACCGCTTTGATACCAACTTTTTCACGACCCGAAATGGCACGTGACTGGCACTTGAATCATATGAAGTCTATAGGACCCCATCTAATTCAAGTGTGCTAAAAATCCCAGAAATCTAAACCATTTTAAATGAGAAGTGAAGAAAACTTATTTAAAAGCAAGTGGTTTTAATAATATAAGTCGAAGTATTGCATTTTTAAAATCTCAAGTCTTTTCTGAAAATTTCGGCAGAGTTTCCTTCGTAAATACTGGCCCCAAAAGGGTACAACATGCATAATATGAATAAAGGCATCCCCAAACGGGAGCTAGCTCTTCGTCAATTGACGGTCACAACCACGCAAGCAATATATTATACAACGCCAAGGGCGAGGATCAAAACTCAAAAATATCAAGAAAACCATAATAATACAACGCGCGACTCTAAGGTCAAAATAATATACAACTGGTTTTCTAAGTCTGAAATAGATATACAAGTCTGGTTGTTAGAGTTTACTAGACACAACTGAATATATATGTACAATGGTGGTCATGATGTGAGTGAACCCACCTACCAAAGCAATCACCCGGAATGGGAGCAGTGTGCCAGAAATCCGCAATGAAACCTGTACGGCAAAAACCTGTAAGAACCGTGGCACAACGGGGGTGAGTTGCCAACTCGTGAGTAGAAAACATCACGGAGTAGAAATCGTATGCATGACTCAATCCTAGGTCAATACGATCAGTAATATATATCCTCAATATGATAAAGTCTGAAGCATGATAAGATGGCAAGGGTAAGCATCTATATATAAGTGTAATACCAAGTGCTCGTGTTAGTGTATCAGGTAGCAACATATCATAAATATGAGGTATGATCAATGTAATCAACATGAATCAGTGTCAACTATATTGTGAAGTCTATAAGTATGTGGATATCATCCAACTATGTAATCAATGCCTATAAGCAAGTGGATCTCGTCCACGTGTCAACCAATGACACAACAACATCATGCATGAAAAAGTCATAAAAGCATATGCATGAAAGTATGAGCATATAAATCAACGTGTGTCCCTCGTGACACATCAAAATCATGGAACCTGAGTGTCCAACATCGACACTCAAAATATCATGAAACCCGTGTCCAGTATCGACACGTAAATCCTCATATATCTCAGGCGCCGCATCCTCAGATCGGCCCTCATATATATCTCGCCTCAAGCGCCGCCTACTCTGGTCAGCCCTCATATCCATCTCATGACTCCGGTCGGTATCCTCCGGATAACCGACGGGTCCCAAATACTATCACCGGTAGGTAGTGCTCCCTTGCCAGGCTCACCGTCTAACAATACGAGTCTTCTTGCCCCGGGGTACCTCACCGGGTCCACCATATACCCGCAGAAGGTGTCTACCGCTCCTCGAATTGGGTTTCACATGCCACTCTTAGAACCGAGAAAACGCATGGTGGACGCACTAAAATATCATATCAAGAGAAACCGGGTTTTTAAAACAGTACATACTTTCTTTTGAAAACCACCACGGTTCTCAAATCTAGAAATCTTATGAAAACAGCATATCTCAATGCGTATAATCATAAAGCATGATGTATGCGACATATAATAGAAATGTAAGCATATCCGTATATCATGCAACATAAAACAGTAATATGCACATATCGAAGGAAAACCGCTCTTTTAAATGAATCCAGTTTTAAAATATATCATGTGGTTCCCAACCCTCCAAAATCAAACCAGCATCATCTATGTATGTGCAAATATGTATGTATGCAAGTGTGGGTGTACAATATGTGTGTACGCAAGTATGGGTGTACAATATGTATGTACGCAAGTATGTCATGCAAGGAGTCACATCCTGATACAACAATCCTACTATGTAGTGATATGGCAATTATCGATGATGAAGTGTGTGAGCCGGCAAGCAGGTGTACGTGGAGCATATGCATCATCAGTAATGGCGCTGGTGTCTTGACTGCATGGGTTTAATATAACATAAATCACAAGTATATAAGCATGCAATGCGCTAATAACAACATGAATATATGGAAATGGAAGGTAAATGCAACAATAAGTAATCTACATTAGTTATACGAGTCATACAGTTTGTCATTTGAAATCACACAAATCGTGGTGTTTGGAAAAATAGGGGCTACGGTGTTTTTTTAAGAAAAAAGGTACGTCCTTTGAAATATCCGTAGAATCCCTTGTCCTGTCTTTAAAATACTCACAATTCGTTAGTTTTGAAATAGGTATGACTCGAGTCTAGTCTAACGTCTACAAATCACTTCAGGACTAAACTAACAGGCTAATCGAAAAGGTACGGAAACCACCTAAATCTGAGTCGATACATATAAATATAATAGTCGGTGATCCCGCCTCAATAGTATCACATACAATACAATATACAATATGACATCCTCGAGTCAAGAGTGCGGATCTATCATCAATATATAGCTCGTACGGTAAATACATCGTACGGCATCCCAAAGCTGGGTACGGGTCGAATATCACATTTATCTCATCAATTATCTGGTGTTCTTATCATCATATCTCATGAACGGGGGGTACTGATCTAAGTCTAGTACAAACTGATACCATCAACATATGTATGTGTGCGTGTGTATGAAAACACATCGCCTAAAGACCCGCTATAACAACATGTCATATCTCATAATACGAACCAAAACATATCACCGATCTCATGGCATCATGCCCAAATCTCATCGACCCATCTCCAAGTATCATATAGTATCCTCATCATCCATGTATATATGTACGTATATGTATATACATAGTCCCATACCTATGTGTATATATATAAATATACATACCTCCATATACGCACAAGTAATAAAATGTATACATAGTGCGTGTGTATAAGAACCTTATTCTAGGTTTCGCGACTAAGAAACTAACTACGACACTATCATCCAATTACACTAAAATTATCCATGACTCCCAAAGTATATCTAGATAATCATAATCTCACAATAAACATATAAATATATCCATATAATATATACCAAACACTACACTACGAACTGTGGGGTGCTATACACCATCCACCCGACTTCCCCCGTAGATATATATCTACTCACAATGATCCTCACTTGCCGAAGTCGATCACGCCACACTCGTCCTTTCCGTTCATGTCCACTCGAGGGTACCTACATATGTATACACAAGATATCGCAAACCGAAATCACACACGAAAACCAAATCGGCACGAGTATCACACATAAGTTTAAACCTATAGTTTACTTATGCAAGACAGACCAAACAACCCTCGAGATTGACGTGCAAACATCAAGTGATCGAGACAAACACCAAAAACCCAAATTTCAAGTTAACAGAATTCGCAAAATGAAATCAGAAACGATGCAAAACACTTCCATATTTTACCCTAGGTGAAATTTGCCAATTTTGCATATGGGAAGGGTCTAGTTAACTGATATAGGAGCTACAGAACAAGAACGAGCCAATTTGCTCGCACCAAGGCCGCAATTTGCGGCCAAAAAGAGTAAATTTGCGGCCAGGAAATGTCTAGGGGGTCCATGGTTTCAGTGGTAGCTCCTAGGGTGCCTGCATGACTCAATGTGTTTCCTAAATAATTTTCAGAGGCTCCGGGTGTTAGAAGATCTCCAAACTTCATCACAAATCCCATAATTTCCCGATATCGGGGTTTCTAAGTTTATGTTTCGAGGTTTTGTCTTTGGTTTCAGTCCATTATACAATCCCCACAGGGGTTTAAGATCACTATTAAGCCTCAATTACACCTTTGGATTCAAATCAAACCCTAACCCTTTCTAGGAATTTTCAAAGTTCACTAAACCGCATTAAAACACTTCTAAACTCATATGGGTGATAAAGAAATTGCAATACAATACTAATGGTGCAGAAATTACCTCATTTGGCAACTCAAGAAAATTCTTGAGTGCCTCAAGTGCTCAAAATCCGATTTTTCTTGGTCCAAAGTGCTTATGAGGAGCTTGTGCATGTTTTTAAAGAAATGGAGATGGACTTTTGATGGGTTTTTGGGTGTGTTGTGATGAGGTAGAGGGGGATGGAGGAGAGGGCTGCCATGGTGAGATGAGGGAGGGAAAGAATGATGAAGATGGTGAAGGGGACAATGTGATATGGTCCAAGGTTGACCCCTCACCTCTCTCTCTCTCTCTCTCTCTTCCCCATACTCTATATTTTAACATTTTCTTTTCTTTTAAAAACCACAAAACCAATAACCATACACAAAAGAATCATGGTAGGAAAAATATAACAAGTGTGAAAAATGACATGGTGCATGTCATGTGCACAAATCTGGCTTAATGCACGATTAGTGATATTTAATCGCGATCAGCATTAAAATGGAATACAATTAATCATCAAAATTTATAATTTGCTTAAATCAAATAAAACACCTTCATTTTCGTAATTCCTATAAATTTTCCAAATAATTTCCACTTTATCGGTATTTAATTATACCACATTATTAAAATATTCATAATATTTAATATTTAATTATAAAAATGCCTAAAAATAATATTTTAGTTTTCTGAAATGTTACAAAATAGAAAGAATATGAAAACAAGATAACAAAGAAAACAAGTTAAGAAAGAAGAGGTTGTGGTTTTGGCTCGGAAGGTCGAATCGCGACGATTGCTTCGACGCTCCTTTGATTATGAGTTGTTCGTTCTTACGTCGATCCCGGCATGAAGCATGACTTGTTAAGGCGGTTGCGGAGCACAAGTTATTAAATTCCGATATTCGACGCAAAATACGAATCGAGTCCGTTTTGTTCACTTACCGTTTGTATGTCCAAGCTTGAGGTATCAACAATAAACACAAGGGTTAGCAAAGCATACGACAACATCAAAAACGCAAAGTAGTGAGTGAGAGCAAATAGTTTTAGTGTTAATTTTGCTAAGGGTTTGTGATAGTATATGGTATATGAAAACCAGGGGTTTGTCAATGTCATGACCCGAAAATTTAGTTCGTGACCGGCACATAAATCACGCAACGTCTAAAGGCATGACATAGTTCAAGTAAGCCGAAATCCAGAAATCTAAACCTTTTTAAGAAAATAAAAGAGGTGAAGTTTTGAATTAAGGGTATGATGAAATCAAATGTTTTCTTAAATGCATAGATAATGGAACATGAAAAATACAAGTGGATTTTACTAGTTGAAAAACATGTTTCGTCTTTTTTAAAAATTTGGGCAGCACCTCCATTGTATATATTGATCCAAAACCACATATACATGATAATATAAAAAGCATCCCAAAGTGGGAGCTAGCTCTTCGCCAATTGGTGGAATCACAACCATGAAAGACAGAAATATAAGTATACGATGCCCAACGGCGAAGATCAACACAAAGTATAATGAATAAAGAAAGACATCAACCCACCAAGCGAACACATAACCCATCGCTCTAAGTCTCACAACTACAAGTCTTGCTAAGTCTTACTACGTATACAAATACTAGTTTCTGATTGATGGAGTTAACTAGATACAACGGGAATAATAAAACAAGAGTGGCATGATCCAACATGTACCACCTACCCAAGCAAATCACCCGAATACAAGCTATGTGCCAGCGATGTCGCTACTGATCTATGCGGTCAACCTGCAAGAACTATGGCACAACGGAGGTGAGTTGCCAACTCGTGAGTAGAAAACATCCTCAGGTAGAAATCGAATAAAACAACGATTCCTAGGTCAACTACATCATAAAGGTAATACTATGATATCTAAGGTGACCGTATCTGCATATGTGCCAACAATATAATCAATGCCTATCTGCATGTGGCTAACATCTACGTGTCCGTCAATGACACAATAACATCATGCATGTAAATATCATGAAAGCATATGCATGTAAATATGAGAATATCAATCAACGTGTGTCCATCAAAGACACATCAAATCATGTAACCTGAGTGTCCAACATCGACACTCGAAACATTATGAAAACCCGTGTCCAACATCGACACTAAATCCTCATATCTCGGACTCCGTCAGCCCGGATCAGCCCATATCAATATCTTAGGCTCCGTCAGTCCGGATCGTTCCACGGACTTCGTCAGTCCAGATCGGCCCGTATCATCTCATGACTCCGGTCGGTATCCTCCAAATAACTGCTGAGTCCAAATACTATCATCGGTAGGTAGTACGTTCCCTGCCAGGCTCATCGTCATCCCCACAAAATCTCTCTCTTGTCTTGGGGTACCATACCGGGTCCACCATATACCCACCCGCAGACGGTTCCTCCACTTCTCGAATCGGGTCTCGAAAACCAAACTCAGAACCGAGAAAACTCATGGTGGACGTCTCGAATATTATATCATGAGAAACAGGGTTTTTAAAACAATACATAATTTCCTTTGAAATTTATCCACGGTTCTCAAATCCAGAATCTCATGAAAACAGTATCTCAATGCATATAATCGTAAAGCATGATGTATGCGACATATAACAGAAATGTAAGCATATCCGTATATCATGCAACATGGAACGGTGATGCGAGCAAATCAGTATATCGTGCGACATACCATAACGATGTGAGCATAGCAAGTATATCATGCAACATAGCATACGATGGGAAAATTCTACTGTGTAAGCGACATAGCAATTATCGATGATGAAAGTATGTGAGCCGAAAAATCTGTATAAGTGTAACATACGCATCATCGATAATGGTGTAGGTGTACTGGCACATGTATATATAATGCAATGTCATGAACGTAATATAAGGTATATCGTACGCGAAATGCTAACAGGTATACGTATCTACAATATATCCGAGTAAGTGAATCTATCAATTGGCATCCAACCTCACAATATCACGTACGGTATAATCTATCGTACGGCATTCACTAGTCAAGGGTATGGATCAATCATCAAACTCATCACGTACGGTAAATTATCGTACGGAGGCATTAAACCATTAGGGATCCTATCAACCTATATGACAATGAGGGTACGGACCTAACGTCTCGTACGGCATATCACTCATGATTCACAATATTATATACATCTATATACCTATATCCCAGGTCGCGTCCATAACAATCTCATATCAGGGGACCGGCAAAGGTATCAATCATCTCATATCGACTCCCATCCGTATACCGACATATCAATCAAGTCATCATATCACATCGTATATTCTTTTCTTCACATTAATATCTCACATCAAGTCATCTTACATATACATTCTATCTTATAAATCTCATGTCATGCTACTCTAAATCTCATACTTATTCTCGTGCACTACCTATATTTATATATCGTTATTCACATTCACTTTTCATATCCTTATTTATCAATTCGAGACACCATTTCTATCATATCATGTCAAAGAGTAATATCCCTATAGCTTTCATCTCATATCTAGATATATATATGTTCAATCATTCCTATCATCTCTAACTATCCTTTTAACCATATCCATAGTTCTCTAATATAGGTTTCTACGACTGTATTCTATAGATCGGTTTCCATTCATAATTTGCAGGGATGCTATACGCCATCCACCCGACTTCCCCCGTAGATATAAATCTACTCACCTGCAGAACTCCCGTTCAGCCGTAGTCGATGTGCATCATCGTCTCGGAATCCACGTGAAGTTACCTACAATCAATACATAATCGCAAATGCTATTAAAATCAAGTCCGGAAAACTGATACGGCAGGTGCATTGCTTATAGGTTAGAACCTATAGCCTACGCGTAAAAATCAACCAATTATCCCCCGTCGTTGACGTACAAACATCCAACGACCAAACACAATATCAAATACTAAAACCCAAGTTTCAGAATCGCAAAATACGAAAACAACAACCTAGGAAAATCACTCCCAGATTTCACCCTAGGCCAAACTAGGGAATTTTGCATACAGGGTTAGTCTAGATATCAGATAACAAGACTACTGACCAAAAATCACCAATTTCCACTCTAATGTGGCCGCAATTTGCGGCCACAATGAATTAATCTGTGGCCAGATAGTTGAGTTGGGGTCTCGGGTCTTTAGGTTATGCTCTAAATCACCTGCACACATCTCTGTAATGGCAACATAAATTATGGTGGTCTCGTGTCACTCCAGATTCCCATATACACTCAAAATCTGTCAAATAGCCGATATCGGGAACTTCTAACTTCGTGTTTTGGTGCTAATCTATGGTCTTGGCCAGTAAAACAACACTAGGGGTTAAGCAAACACCCACTATAGGTTATAAGTCCACATAATCACCCAACCCTTCTCTAGAATTTTCCACACCTCACATACCCTAACCAAATCACATTCTAAACTAAAGTATGGTGCAAAAGACTAAAACTAAGCTAAATGAAATGAAGTATACCTCATTTGGAAACTCATGAAAAACCCTAGCTTCCCAAAGTCTCTAAAATCCAACTTTGATTGATCCAATGTGTTGAGGATGAAGAGGGGATCATCTTTAATGAAGGGAGTATAGGGTTTGGATGAAGATTTTGAGAAGATACTTGGGGATGGAGGTGGAGGGAGATGAGGAGGAAGAAGATGAAGGAAAATGATGGGGTGAAGAAATGGTGGCTGCCCTCTCTCTCTCTCTCTCTCTCTCTCTTTTTCTTATTCTCACCCTCACTTACCCCCACTCTCTCAATAATTCCTCTTTTGTTTTTTAGCTTCCCTTTTCTCTTTTTCTTTTCTTTTTCTCCCACTCATTAAAACCAAACACATAACACAAATGAAATGAAACAACAAGCAACATGTCATGATGCACTAGCTATGAAAAACTGTAGAAACACGGATTTGGCTTAATCGCGATTAGTAGTACACAAATCAATTTTTATTTAAACTGCATATAATTAATTATAAAAATGCCAAATCCAATAAATATATTTTTAAATGAATAAATCATTTTAATCCCCAATTATTTCACAATTATTGGTATATATTTATACCATTTTACGAAAACCCCAAATTCGCAAATCGGGTAGTTTTCGCGAAATATATTATTTTAATATTAAATTCCAAAAATAATATTTTATATTTTCTGAAATGTTACAGTCAAGCACTTGGTCACAAAATACCGTATCTAAACTTAGCAAATTTAACACCAAATTGATTTTAACTTAAATATTGTGAAATGGGAAAAGGAGTGAGTATGGTATATGAAGAGGTTACAAAGTAAGCATGGTTTCAAAATACCATATCGCATCAATACATAAAACAATCTTTAAGTTAAAATCACATTAAGCATTTTAAACATAAATAAAAGGAGGAGGAAGGCAATTCCTTTCATCTCACTTCTTTACCATCACCACAACCAAAGAGAATTAGTTACACAACATAATGAAAAGAAAAGAAAAGAAAAGAAAAGCAAGTAAAGAAAGGAAAGAAAATAAACAAAGCAATATATATTAACACTTGAAGTTGACGTACAAAATATTGGTAACTTGTTCAACCTCCATAATGAAGCTTTCAAGAGAAAGCTTCAAGAGGGAAGAAGATGAAGAGACCAAGTTAAAGCCCACTCACTCTCAAGCCTAAACCAAAAATAAAAGAAAACAAGAACAAAACTATATATGAGAGAGCCTTTCCCTTGCTCACTGATCTGGCTTTTATAGGCACCAAAAAAGATTAAACAAGTAATAAAAATGAGATGATGTAACTACAAGAGGGACAGAAGAAAGATGGGGACAAATGGGGCATGGGGGCCGGCGAGCTCGGATTTTCAAGGGGTATGGCCAGTCCAAATCCGAGCGTAGAGGGTCGGGTTGATGTGGTGGTCCTGTGTCTATTCTAACTTCATCCTGGTGCTATTTGATTTATCTAAAATAACCTGGTTTGCATTTAGAGATTTGGAGGGAACTTGAAGCAATGTATCATATCAAAACTTTTAGCATTTATTACCTATGTCCCCCCATTTGCACAAGCCATCATTTGTGTGTGCCATGGGCATCCCCACCATGGTCCATGCCAAAGAGTTGTGTGTACACTTATATTGTGTTGGACCAAAATTGTGTGCATACATTTATTTGCAAAAGAACTCTTTGGGTATCGGTCGGTTTCCTGGTTTTCTTGCAGTGTCGGCTCCCAAACGTTATATCCATTTTGAATGTGTTTCTAGTATTTTATCACGAACATCTGTAATCTGTAATTACTGAGCAGACACTGCTTAAAAGTACCGATAAATAACAAAATAGATCATGAATGAGGGTATTAAAATGCAGTTTTCTGAGATGAACAAATACCCCCAAATTTATCTTTTGCTCATCCCGAGCAAAACAAAAAATCCTAGCCTCACTTTCGAAGGAAACGCGATTGCACTGAGCATGTGCAACAAGCCGTTAAACCTCTAGGTGTCCCTAGTAGGAGGAGTGCTGTCTCCTGAGGGGTTTCAGCGGATTACACCCACAAAATCCAATCAAGTTAGCATCGTGGAGAAACTGTTGATTCTAATCTTAAGGTTAAGAATCAAACTTAGAAGTTCTATTACCCAAGTCAGAAACGTTACCCTATTTTTCACTCATCACAATTTGTTTAACATAAGCTCATACGCGTCTTTACGTGATTGTGCGGATAGTGTCCACAAGTTTTTAAGAACTTGATTAGGGTCATTATGTCATAATTACGAACCAGGATAAACTTCTGAAGGATCACACGAGTTTGAAAGGAGTTAAGATTTTCTTAAGTTTTATTCTCCAGTTAGGTTTCAAGTCAGAATATATATCATTTTTAACAGAGAACTTAAGTCTTATTTTTTACTCCTACCTTTCACCTGTTGTTGTTCATACACACCTTTCGTTATTGTGCAAAACTTCTTTTATAAATATACCTTCATATCTCTGCGAAAAAACTGTTTTAGTAGAAAACTCGTCTCCGCTAAGATTATTCTCCCATAAAGAACCATGAGGACTTTTAACTCAGAGAGAACACTTGCTTAGCTTGTTTTATTTGGTGATTAGAAACTTAGCGAGCTTTGGGTCAATGACTCCCAAACCAGATGATTTTATGGCATTAGGTGTGGAGACACCCTAAGGACTTAATTACCCAAGTTACCAAGACCACAAAACAAAAGACTCATTTTATTTTAAAATATTCTAAACTCAGTGAAAACGGAGATATAGCCAGCTTTTTCTTTTAAACCCGAAGACGTTATATGTGGATAAGGTGTGTAATTACTCCAACAAGGTTTCAGATGGGTTATTTTTCAGACTTATAGCATCTGTTAAAACCTCAATAATATCCTTCATATTCACCTTACTTTATGAACTATTCTTGATATTACTTAACTCAGAACAAACATGTTTAATTCTAAAGATGTTTATCAATTTTAAAAGTTTATAGACATGTCAGATGATTGATCATCTTTTGTGTGTATGGAAAAGTTTTATCACAACCAAAGAAATTTATACCGCAATCAATTAACGGTGTCGCTTGTAGCGATCGTTAGTGAGCACGGATCGTCTACTGAGATGCGAGTACTTGTTCGATCATGCTTTAGATGAGTCAAAATGAAAGTATAAAAGAAAATTCAAGAAAGTATTTCGAGATTTAATTGAGTTGTCATTTCAAGAAAATCAAGAAAATAGATCTAGAATCAAGAAGATGTCCAATCAATTTGAAATATCAAGATTATGTAGAATAGCTTGTAGGAATCGATCGAATTAGTAGCAATAATAAATCTAACAATGACTTATCTTATCTATTCATGAATTATAGCTAAGACGATGGTGATGAGTGAAGATTAGGGATCTTTTAAAGAAATTAGGGTTCCTCATTCTCTATCCCTTGTCTTTTCATTGATCATCATTCGGATCTAGCTTTTAGCAAAGAGAATCATCAATTATTTGATCTTTAATTTGCAACGAAATTCACAAGAACACGATCTCTATCCAAATTAGGTCATTGATGATTTTTTTTCCTAAAGTTCACAAATCTCATAAGACTTAAGATTAGTATTAGGATTTTATCATCACTTGATCTACCAATTTCCTCGATTCCTTTACAAGCGGAGATTTCACTCACGCATCATGAAAATTAAAGAATCATAAATGAGAAATTTCATAGTGCAAGAATGTAATGAAAACGAGAATTAACAATTTATCACCTTCATTAAATCTTCTTCAAATTACACAACTCCTCAATTCGAGATACAAGATTAAGCTCTCGATCGCTCCTTTGAAGAGATGAATTTATCGTCGATCTTTGCTTGGATCAATCGCCATGAGTCGTGGATCGGATGCGGATCTCTTGCTCGGATGATGAACGGCGTTGCGATGAAGGATCGTTGATTGCTCGCTTGATTTGCTCTCAATGGATCTTGATTTGATTGGATTTGGATTGGATCACAAGTTGTGTCACTCAACTTGATTTGAATTGTGTAACAAACTAACAACTAATGAACCAATTAATGAAAAACCCCTTCACCTTAGATCTAGATCCCTTTTTATAAAATTCAAAATAAATCTTCCCTCCGAAGCTAGGTTGTCAGAGAGAGCCTTCTAGAATGAGATTGTTACAAGGAGCCTTCTAGAAGAAGGTTGTTATGCAGAGCCTTCCAGAAGAACCCACATGGTAATTAAGCGTCTTGAGGAAGTAAGGTTTTTGAGAATAAGGTTCTGGAGATTTCTCGTTCTCTGACACCCTGACTCGGCCGCGGATCAACGGCAACTAGGCCGACTCGGCCACGGTTCCGCGGCCATTTGATGTGTTCACTGCATCAATTTTCTGTGGGCTTCCTCTGTTAGTCTCTAGGTGTATAATTGATATCTGGAATCTTATTATCCCTTCTGAATTTCTGCCAGATTTGAATTCTTTGACTTGCTGTAATTTATCAGCACTTTTGTGATTCCGGTTCTTTGACCAGAAAAATTTTCTGCACGCAATCTCGATAAAATGTGTTGAGATATACAATATCATGTGAGTAGTAATAAACACACAATTTCATGTAAAGAGTGTTGATTATAACTATAACACGTGGTATTTGGTATTTTGCAGATGAATTTGTAATCCGTGTTATATTTACAATAAACACTTTTAGATGATTAGAATAATGAGGAAATTGATGTGTTACAGAATGCAATATTTTCGACTAAACAAATTCCCCCAGACTTAATTTTGATCGTCTCTAGCAAACATCTTTTATTTTTATTTAAGAGAAGGAGAAAATATAAGAAAAAGAGAAACTAACTAGCACACTTTCGTAGGTAACACGATTGCACTGAGCACGTGCAACAAGCCTTTAAAGCTCTAGGTGTCCCTAGTAGGAGGAGTGTTGTCTCCTGAGGGTTTTCAGCGGATTGCACTCACAAAATCCAATAATAAAAGGAAGACTGTGAAAGTTACATGTAAAGATAAGAATTGTAGAAGAAAGACTTTGAAAATCAGAGTTTCCCACTAATACTAGCTTTTCAGTTGTCATGAGCCTTATCTTAATAGTCATGAAAAGATGTTAGAAATCACATCATCCCTCAATAAAACATCTTCTTTATTCTTCATCCCTACTTTTCTTCCAAACATTGATCATATACCCCTACGTGTGTGTAATAGACATCCCTACACTCGGAGAATTCAATTCAAGCTATCATACTCTTGTCCATCTGCCTCAGTACTTTTTAATCTGTGAATATTTAGATGGGATTGCTCACACATTTTTCATGCGACCGTTAATACTTCTTGAGGTAATAACCGATCGATTACTCAACATGCTTGCTCATAAGGTGTATTTAGTATTTTCCTCGTCTTGCAACACCTAAGGCTTAGCAGTGACTCCCAAACACCTAAGGCACTAGGTGATGAAGCACCCTCGCTATATTTTTTTATTGCTGCCTTGGTGATTGCAAAAACCAGTGTTCATTTTTCTACACCATTTATATTTTATTCTCATTTATATTTCCTTCATACTTTGGCTTTTAGACAAGAGCATTTCAAGGTATCCTCTACTATCCCGAGTTTCAAGACGTGTGTAAGTGCGTATAGTAGGGTATCAATATTCAAATGTTTGGCTTTCAGAATAGGAACTATTTTTCAGACTTATTTTATGCTCAGATTAGTAACTTCTTTCATCTTACTAACCCTTGGGACAACAGCTCATAACTACTTATTACTAGTTTCGTTTAAGAAAACTTCTAACTTTCTTGGTTTTCTTAAATTTTTTCAATTTTTTAAATGTAATTTTTCACTTTCTAATCTTTTATTATCTTATTTATGTACACATTTTTTTATATGTTTTGTGCTTATGCAAAGTATGATGCAAAGTGATGCGTAAATAAGCACAAACCTCCCCTAAACTTGTTTAGAACAGTTTCCTCACTGTTGCCATCTGTTAAATCTCAAAAACCTGTAAGCTTGGGAGGAAAATTTATTAGCGGGGTCAAGAATAAGTGAACGTGAAAATCCTCCCCCAAACTTATTTTTGGCTCACAATTTTGAGGACAACTTTTATTTTCAAGAGCCAAAAATACACCCTCCCCCAAACTTGAGTTAAATAATGTTAAGCTTTTAAAATCACAAGAAGGGGTCAAAGTTACTGGTCAATGCAAGATTTACAAAGACCGAAAGTCAACACCAACCATTCGAAGATTTTATCAATGAAACGCACCGGTTGGTGGAAGAACATGATGTGTAGTGTCAGGAACAAGTGGGGAAGAAATAAGTGGTGTGATGGAAAGGGTTTGCATCTCGTTCTGCAGAGACGACACAGTGATACTGATGGATAACTTGCATTCTTGTAAATGTCAAAAAATAGGGGTGAAGGTTCAATTTCTTTCTGTTGTTGATTCATCTCAACACCCGTGTTTTCTAAAAATGCGAGTTCATCAGCGAAGCTTTCATCGATATCCCGAAGAATAATGTCATTGGAAAGAACGGGATGATACTCAGACTCCATGAAAAATTCGGAATAAGCGTTAGATGTTGACCCGGACAACTCAAAAGAAGGGTCTGTATGTATATGATACATATCTGGGTCAAACAACAACGTATGAAAAGAGTCTAGATCAGTATCGTGAAGCTGATCAAATTCGCTGCTGTCGACATCCATTAATTCGACAGAACATACTCGAGCATGAGGTTCAGAGGGTTGACATCCTAACTTGTAAATGTTAAGCTCAATTGACCTATTCTCGAAAGATAGGTTCATAGAGCCGTTTCGACAATTGATTACAGCGTTGGAAGTAGCCAAAAAGGGTCGACCGAGAATCACCGGAATTTGGTTCCGTGGGTTCGCTACAGGCTGTGTATCTATAACAATAAAGTCCACAGGGAATATAAATTCCCCGACTCTTATCAACATATCCTCAAGTTCATCCCTAGGTTTGGTGATAGATCGGTCTGCCATCTGGAGAGTTGTGTTCGAGGGCTTTAACTCTCCGATACCTAATTGCTCATAAACTGAATAAGGAAGCAAGTTCACACTAGCGCCTAAATCGAGTAAAGCAATATTGATATTCTTACCCCCAATAGAAATAGAAATTGTAGGACAGTCAGGGTCCTTACGTTTTCTTGGTAATTGTTGGGGAAAAGCTGTGTTTACAGTAATCGACATGAAAACTTTTTCGCATAAGACAGAACTTGTTGGATAGCATTTTGGAGAGGGATATTGATGTTAACTTGCTTAAACATGTCCACAATCTTCTCTATTTGTGCATTAGGTTTGTTGGCCCTCAATCTGTTTGAAAATGGAGTTTTATCAATAAGTGTTGGGTCCAACATTTGTGGAGAAGTTTGTGGGGGTGAGAAGGATGAAGTTGGTGGAGGGTTCGAGCCTTGGGGAAAACGGAGAATATGCTCGGAAGAAGAAGGTAAATTAGACGAAATAGGGTAAGAAGTAGAAGTGGGAATGAAAGTGGAAGTGGAAGCCTGGGGTTCAATTGATTCCTCAACATCAATCTGTTCACCCACATGATTGTCCAGCACTCTTCCAGATCTCAGTGTGGTAAGTGCATTCACATCATTATAATGTGAAAGTCCAGGATCAGGTAGGGGTTGAGCTGGAAGTTTCCCTTTCTCTCCAGCACTCATTTTGGCTGTTAACTGTACAATTTGTTCTTCTATCGATTTGATACTCTCACCGTGGGAGGCGAAGTTCTTCTTTATATCATCGATAGAAGACTTCATCTCAGCTGAAACTTGCATGAAATTTTTCAAAAGCAAATTCATGGTTGTTCGAGTGCAGAAGAGTTATCAGTACCGGTAGAAAATGGATCAAAGTTGTTGGCCGGGTTTTGAAAATTTTGTGGTTGAAAAGGGTGCTGGCTCAGTTGTGGTGGTTGCTGTTGCTGTGGAGGGACCCATTGAAAGTTATTCTGGTTTTGATCCGTGTATTGAGTTTGGTGTTGGATCCAAGCAAAATCAGGGTGCTTCCTCCAACCTTGGTTATATGTGGGAGAAGAAGGATCGTTTCTAGGTTGTTGCTGAAATGCAGCATTAGTGTGACCTTGAAATAGTACATTCAAAGGACATTCTTCCGTCAAATGTGATGGGTTGGAACATCAACCACACACGGTTTTGGGAAGTGTGTATTGGTTTAGGGTGGCTGAAGAGATTTTGTTTTCTATAGCGTCAAGTTTCCTTTGTATTGCGGCCATTTCGGCTTTCATCATGACGGAAACATCGAGCTGATTGATACATTCCCTAGACGATGAGTGACTCACATTTTCCCATTGTAAAGTGTTTTGAGCTAAATCTTCTAGGTATTTCCAGGCTTCACCATCATCTTTAGATAGGAATTGGCAATGACACATGGTTTCAGGCATCTGTTTCGTAGTGAGATCAATACCATCATAGAGAATTCGACACAGATCCCATCTGGGGATTCCGTGATGAGGACATTGGAGAAGAAGATCCTTGAACCGTTCAAAGCATTTCCAAAATGGTTCATTAAGAAGTTGGGTAAATTTGAAGATTTCGCTCCGAACACGGCTGGTCTTATGATTGGGATAAAATTTCTTAAGGAATGCTGCAACGAATTCGTCCCATGTTGAAATAGAATGTGCGGGTGTGTTATAAAGCAACTTCTCGGGTAAATCGCACAAAGTGAATGGGAGAAGACGTAAACGCAGAGCATCCATAGATAGTTGTGATGTGCCAATCATTGCACATACGTTTTTGAATTTGGTGATAAAAACGTATGCGTCTTCAGACTCGAGCCCGTGAAATTTGAGTAAAAGTTTGATGAAATGAGGTTTAATTTTGAAACTGTCCCCATTAGCTGGTGGTATAGAAAGACAGGTGGGAAGGGGACCACGTGTAGGGTAACATCTCTCTTGGAGAGAAATGCGCGGAGGATTCTGCGCGCTTGCGGGCGGTGGCAGAGTAGTGTTATTGAAATTTGATGGATATCCGTCCATCTCGGTAGTGGTGGGTGGTGGGAAAGAAGACGAAGAATTACCGACTCTGGGGTCGATAAAAGAAACGTGGACAAGACGGGCACTAGAATTCCATGTCCAGTCGAGCATGCACTAAATGGTTTAGCACAAGTGGCAGCGTTTGTGATAATTAGGGAAAAGTTGGTTTGGTGTTTGTTTTGAAAAATACGGGTTTTGAAAAATCAAATCACAAAAATTGCACACACCACGCTAGATCTAATGGTCATCTAGGTCAAGTTACTAGACCGCTCCTAGACTTCCAGAAGACAAATCGCAGGATAAATCCTCTACTGCCTCTTTATCCCCTTCTGTGGCCAGGTAAGTGGGAGGTTCTCCACTACGTAAGTAGTGGGCCAAATTAAGTAACCAGTTGCCTTAGACACACTTGCCTTAAACACCACAAAAGAAACGCGGATAAGTAATAGATTACCCACGACCTCCTTCTGTCCTAATTGAGCGCGACGGTCCTTAGAGTCTTGTCTAGATATTTTTTAGTTAATAAGGGTGATGCGGATGCTAGTTTTGTAATTTTGAGGCTTAGGAAGGGTAATGAAATCCTTACCTAATCTGAATTTGGTCTTTTCCCCTTAATTTCCGTATTAAAATATGCAAATAACCAATATCAAAACACGCAACAAATTTTTCTTTTAGTGGCGCTGCGAATTTTGCAAAGAATCCTGCAGAAAATGGTTATTGGATAAGATCGGAGAGAAGAAGAGAGAACAAAGAGTATACCATAGAAACGCCTAAACGGCGGCGGAACCGCCGCAAAAATGCACCATTCGCCACGGATCCGCGGTTCACTGTGGGGACTTGGGTTTCAAAATTTTTCTGTAGCTTCTTTGACTCCTCTGGAATTTGCAGAACTTCTCTGAATCTTGATCGCACTGCTACAATGATTCTAGATTCTCTCGCAAAAATTCACAACTAATCGTTAAGCGCTTGATGCGATTTTGATCTAAAAATTCTGATGGAATAATAAATTTTCAACTTCAAATAACAAAAACGAACAAATTAGCACACATCCCCGGCAACGGCGCCATTTGATTGATTTTATCATAACGTGTTAAGTACAATGTTTTATCACAACCAAAAAAATTTATACCGTAATCAATTAATGGTGTCGCTTGTAGCGATCGTTAGTGAGCACGGATCGTCCACTGAGATGCGAGTACTTGTTCGATCTTGCTTTAGATGAGTCGAAATGAAGGTATAAAATAAAATTCAAGAAAGTATTTCGAGATTTAATTGAGTTGTCATTTCAAGAAAATAGATCTAGAATCAAGAAGATGTCCAATCAATTTGAAATATCAAGATTATGTAGAATAGCTTGTAGGAATCGATCGAATTAGTAGCAATGATGAATCTAACAATGATTTATCTTATCTATTGATGAATTGTAACTAAGACGATGGTGATGAATGAAAATTAGGGATCTTTTGAAGAAACTAGGTTTCCTCCTTCTCTATCTCTTGTCTTTTCATTGATCATCATTCGGATCTAACTTTTAGGAAAGAGAATCATCAATCATTTGATCCCTAATTTGCAACGAAATGCACAAGAACATGATCTCTATCCAAATTAGATCATTGTTGATTCTTTTTCCTAAATTTCACAAATCTCATAAGATTTAAGATTAGTATTAGGATTTTATCATCACTTGATCTACCGATTTCCTCGATTCCTTTACAGGCGGAGATTTCACTCACGAATCATGAAAATTAAAGAATCACAAATGAGAAATTTCATAATGCAAGAATGTAATGAAAACGAGAATTAACAATTTATCACCTTCATTAAATCTTCTTCAAATTACACAACTCCTCAATTCGAGATACAAGATTAAGCTCTCGATCGCTCATTTGAAGAGGTGAATTTGTCGTCGATCTTTGCTTGGCTCGATTGCCGTGAGTCGTGGATCGGATGCGGATCTCTTGCTCGGATGACGAACGGCGTTGTGATGAAGGATCGTTGATTGCTCGCTTGATTTGCTCTCAATGGATCTTGATTTGATTGGATTTGGATTGGATCTCAAGTTGTGTCACTCAATTTAATTTGAATTGTGTAACAAACTAACAACTAATGAACCAATTAATGAACAACCCCTTCATCTTAGATCTAGATCCCCTTTTATAAACTTCAACATAAATCTTCCCTCCAAAGCTAAGTTGTTAGAGAGAGTCTTCTAGAATGAGGTTGTTACAAGGAGCCTTCTAGAAGAAGGTTGTTATGCAGAGCCTTCCAGAAGAAACCACGTGGTAATTAAGCGTCTTGAGGAAGTAAGGTTGTTGAGAAGAAGGTTCTGGAGATTTCTCGTTCTCTGACACCCTGACTCGGCCGCGGATCCGCGGCAACTAGGCCGACTCGGCCGCGGCAACTAGGCCGACTCGGCCGCGGTTCCGCGGCCATTTGATGTGTTCACTGCATCAATTTTCTGTGGGCTTCCTCTGTTAGTCTCTGTATGTATAATTGATATCTAGAATCTTATTATCCCTTCTGAATTTCTGCCAGATTTGAATTCTTTGACTTGCTGTAATTTATCGGCACTTTTGTGATTCCGGTTCTTTGACCTGAAGAATTTTCTGCACACAATCTCGATAAAATGTGTTGAGATATACAATATCATGCGAGTAGTAATAAACACATAATTTCCTGTAAACAATGTTGATTATAACTATAACACGTGGTATTTGGTATTTTGCAGATGAATTTGTAATCCGTGTTATATTTACAATAAACACCTTTAGATGATTAGAATAATGAGGAAATTGATGTGTTACAGAATGCAATATTTTCGACTGAACATCAGACTTTCATCAAATTCTAAAAAACGTACGACACGTGTAAAGTGTTATAAAAGACGTATATCAGTTATTGTTAAACACAAAGGAGGGTTATTTTTTGGGTCGTCGGTCTCACAAAAAAGATTTAGTTATTTCTAACTTATCAACCGAACCATCAGACTTCGAATCTAAGTTTCCCCACTAGCCAACATGAAAAAGGTTTTATATTTTTAGGAAAAAAATTTCAATTTTTATGGGTATTTTAATATGTATGCAATGCAGAATATACACATGATGCAGCAAAATAAACGCAGTGCTCACCCCCAAACCTGAGTTTTACGATGTCCTCATCGTTGCCCCCGTCTCCGGTTGCTATACTTAGACATCATGGTGAGAATTTTATTCAAAGAAAAAGAAAAAAACCTAAGACTAATTACAACATTTACATGCTAAAAGATTGAGTTAGTCCAAAAATTAATACCAACGATTTAAAGATTTTGTTTATATAGTTCAATGGCTGGCAAAAGAATATGTATATAAAAAAGAAAAAGAAAAAGAAAAGGTATATGTTAGATATTAGTGAAGGGCATGGGCGTGTAAAAGTAGGGATCGGAAGACGCTGAAGATGAAGATGAAGTTTTGAAGAGGTCAAAAAATTGTTTCCTAGATGAATTGAATGTTCATAAAGCACATGTTGAGTTCCGAAGCCAGGTTCGTTTATAAACTGGAGTTCATCCGTAAAAAGTTCGGCAAAAGAAAGGTTCCTAGAATGTTCCCAAATAGATCCTGACTCAAACTCACCTAGAATATCAAGTTCATCAGCAAAAATCTCCTCAAAACTCTGCATGAAAGAATGTTTTTCAATGCTTCCTCCCTCCCTATAATCTACCACAATTCTATTCTCATTGCTACAACTCACAATTCCCAATACGAGTCCCCCCTCATCACATTCATAAATGGGTAGGCATATGTCATCCAAAAAAGTAAGTTCTCACACTAACGTTTCATCCGAAACAATATCACTAGGTGATACAAAAATTATGGGTTTCTGATCATTGATCTCTTCTGACAATCTATCCAAACCATACCAGTAAAAATCACAAGATTCCTCCTCTAAAATTGGAATGCAAAAATCAGTCAGAGGTTTTTCTTGTGTGTCCTGATAACACTTAGTCAATTCAATTGCATCGTCATCTATGATATCATCAAAATTCAATTGATCGTTTATCTCACTCAGGTGACTTCCTCGATGGCAGACATTAACACTATTGGGTTCCAATTGACTATATTCACTCCCTAGAATCCTCATAGCTAAATGTTTCGCATGTTACTCTATTCTAGCCAATAATTGAGCTTGAGTAAGAAACAGTTGCTCAGACTGCTGTATGCATAGGGCTAGCGTAGAAGATGATTGATTCTCGACCGCAGTCATTACTTCAATACCCTTCTCTAAAATGGTCAACCTAGCATCCATCTCACTATCATACCCTAATGATGTGTCAGTTGTTTCAGGTAAGGAGGGTTGTGATGGTAGTGATGCTAAAGCAGTCAATCTTTCGACCCCTTTCTTTAAATTTTCAATCATTTGGTCTATGGTTGAAGTGAGACTGGGTTCAAGAGTGTTAGGTGGGTGACCATTATCAAAATTCTGGGACGGTTGGTCATCCCCTAAGAAAGGACAGTTGTCATGAATGCGGGAAGAATCGTGGCAATTTAAACAAGAGAATTGGGACTGAATATAAACAGAGGAATAAGAATTGTGAAAAATTGAATTAAATCGTGTATCACCCATAATAACAAGAATTCAAAAATGTCACAAAAATAAAGAATATCATACCCCTAGCAGTCTATGCTATGCTACGTCAGCTAGACCTGCTCAAGAACCTGATTGTCGAAGTAAAACTGTGTCGAGAAACGGGCTCAAGATATACGGATCACGAAGTCAGGTAAGTGCAAGAGATAAGGGGAGGTTTTCCAACGCTTTCGTGAAGTTCCTTAATTAGATAACCCTTTTTTTTGAACGCTTTCCTAGACATCCCGTAAACGATATACCGTTAAGCGGTGTTCTAAACACAGTTAACTTCTCCTAATGAGCGCGAAGTCCTTAGAGTCAAAATTCTAGTTGATTTTAAATTACTGTGGGTATGCAAGAATGCAGTTTTGTGATTTGTGGGCTACGGAAAAAGGTGATGAAATCCTCTACCATATCTTGTTTGGTCTTTTTGCCCTTGATTTCCGTATTAAGATGCAAATGCGCAATCAATAAAAGAATTCAAAAAAATCAAGCAATTAAGCAATTCTTTTTCTGTTTAAGTTTAAGCGCTGCAACAAATACGGTTAGTTCTCTGTGCAATTGGTGGGAAGTTTGTGCGAAAAATCCTGCAGAAGATAGAAATATTGGAATGCGTCAGATTCAAGAGGAATGTGTTAGGAAATACGTACCGATATGATTTGGTTAAGAAAACCCCTTTTTAAAGTGATCCGAGTTTTTGATTGTTCGCTTGCGCGGGTCAAACTACCCGGATCTTTAGCACTATATTTCACTAACGTCTTGTAATTGAGATTGAATCTCGTTCCGCACGATCGCTCCTCGTAATAACGTCGAAACCTGAAAATGTCGGAAAATACGATATTTAGTGTCAAAAGCGATATATCTGCCCCAATTCCTGCACACTTAAAATTATAAAAACTTGTTGCAATACGCCAAAAACTTGTTGGGAATTCACCCGCGCACGCAAACGCGTATGTTTTGGAAGTGGAAACGCTTTAAGGAAATGGATTGCGCACGTGAGACCGTTCTCGTTTTAAAATTTATAAACCGCAAATGCACGGCGTGTTGTAGCGAGCCGGCAAGTACAGGTCGATCCGCAGGGAATTGTGTATTAAGTCTTTTTGTTTAAGGTTCAACAAATAATGAATGGTTTGGTTTGTCACTAAAAATAGAAAGAATATGATAACAAAGAAAACAAGTTAAGAAAGAAGTGGTTGTGGCTTTGGCTCGGAAGGTCGAATCGCGACGATTCCTTCGACGCTCTCTTGATCATGAGTTGTCCATCCTTGCGTCGATCCCTTCATGAAGCATGACCTGTCAAGGTGGTTGCGGAGCACAAGTCATCAAATTCCAATATTCGACGCAAAACACGAATCGAGTCCATTTTGTTCACTTACCGTTTGTATGTCCAAGTTTGAGATATCAACACTAAACACAAGGGTTAGCAAGCATACGCAACATCAAAAACGCAAAGTAGCGAGTAAGAGAAAATAGTTTTAGTGTTAACTTTGGTAAGGGTTTGTGATAGTATAGGGTATATGAAAACTGAGGGTTTGTCAAGCACTTGATCACAAAATATCGTATCTAAACTTAGCAAATTTAACACCAAATTGATTTTAACTTAAACATTGTGAAATGGGAAAGGGAGAGAGTATGGTATATGAAGAGGTTACAAAGTAACCAAGGTTTCAAAATACCATATCACATCAATACATAAGACAATCTTTAAGTTCGAGTCACATTAAGCATATTAAACATAAACAAGAAGAGGAGGAAGGCAAGGCCTTTCATCTCACTTCCTTACCATCACCACAACCAAGGAGAATTAGTTACACAACATAATGAAAAGAAAAGAAAAGCAAGTAAAGAAAGGAAAGCAAATAAACAAAGCAATATATATTAACACTTGAAGTTTAGGTACAAGATATTGGTAACTTGTTCAACCTCCATAATGAAGCTCTCAAGAGAAAACTTCAAGAGGGAAGAAGAAGAAGAGACCAAGTTAAAACCCACCCACTCTTAAGCCTAAACCAAAAACAAAAGAAAACAAGAAAAAAAACTATATATGAGAGAGCCCTTCCCTTGCTCACTGATCTGGCTTTTATAGGCACAAAAAAAGATTAAATAAGTAATAAAAATGAGGTGATGTGACTGCAAGGGAGGGACAGAAGAAAGATAGGGATAATTGGGGCAAGGTGGGCCGGCGAGCTCGGATTTTCAAGGGGTATGGCCAGTCCAAATCCGAGCGTAGAGGGTCGGGTTGATGTGGTGGTCTTGTGTCTACTACAACATCGTCCTGGTCCTGTTTGATTTGTCTAAAATAACCTGCTTTGCATTCAGAGATATGGAGGGAACTTGAAGCAATATATCACATCAAAACTTTTAGCATTTATTACCCATTCCCCCCATTTGCACAAGCCATCATTTGTGTGTGCCATGGGCAGCCCCACCATGGTCCATGCCAAAGAGTTGTGTATACACTTGTATTGTGTTGGACCAAAATTGTGTGCACACATTTATTTGCAAAAGAACTCTTTGGATATCGGTCGGCTTCCTGGTCTGCTTGCAGTGTCGTCTCCCAAACGTTATATCCGTGATTTTGAATGTGTTTCTAGTATTTTATCACGAACACCTGTAATCTATAATTACTGAGCAGACACTGGTTAAAAGTACCAATAAATAACAAAATAGATCACGAATGAGGTTATTAAAATGCAGTTTTCTGAGATGAACAGTTATCTGCAAACGTGAAGCCCGTGTTCCAGAAGTCGATGTTACGGACAAGAATACCGATATAATCATGGAAATGTGTAGCCCACATACCTGGACCTACGAGTTTCCTACCCACCCATTGCAAAATTGCCATTTTCCACGCATATCATATTTTGTAATTTCGTTTGCAACACCTCTTCCATGGTGTTCAAACCGGGCAAGATTGTCCCCCACAACCCGTGCATCATCAATACTCGTGTGTGCTGCTTCTATCGTCATATTGATTTGAGGTCGAGCAGCAGCCTACCACGCCAATGCCTTCACATTGTTCCTATCTCAATACGGTTTTTCATTTTGTTAATCGCGAGGAAGAAACAATACATGAATCCACTCATCGGTGACGGGATCCGAGAACACCCCAGATTCTCTACTCAAGTCCGTGCATTGCTCGTCTAGGTGTGCACACGGATCATGCTGCACCGATGGACCTGCATTCTTCTGATCAGATGTACCTACACATTTTAATTTATTATAATCAATGCAATAGTTATTTGAATAAAATAATTTGAATACGATTATTTAAAACTTGTAATATATACCTCTACTCTCAGGATCAGGCAGTGTCGAAGAGGAAGTATCTCGATCTCTTTATTTTGAAGAAAATGTTTTGGCAAATTTTCCGAATATGCGTTTTCGTCCCATCTATTTCATGCAAGAGTAATGACGATACAAAATATATAATATGCATAAATCATTAAGTTAACAAATTAATATATTACAAGTGATTAAAACTGCAGAGTTTTTCATATATCATTTACATGCAAGTGATTAGAAGTTTTTACAACTGCAAAGTTTATAACATATATCAATTGATTACAAGTGTTTACAACTGCAAAGTTTATATATATATATATATATATATATATATATATATAAATTATTACAACTGCAAAGTTTTTCATATGTCAACCGGATCTGCTTTATCGAGGTGAACCTTGTCGGTAAAACCATCGAACAAGGATTTAGGAGATGCCAGTAATGCAATCCAAGTTTCTTCACGATTAGGATTTTTGATATAGAAATATTGCTCAACTTGTGAAGCTAACATGAGCTTATCACCTCGATAAATTTCTTTATTGAGATTGACAAGCTGAAAACCGTACTCATCTATCTGGATGTAAGCGCACCAACGAACTTTGAACATAACATATCATTCTTACTCATTACTCCCATAAAATAGCTCTATTAAGTTCTCCAGCTGACCGTGGTATTCGTTTTTCCTCCTTACAGTCTTTGATCACAGGAACTTGAGAAGCACGTTTGTTCAAACGGACAATAAATTTCATTATTTTGGACAGTCAATTTCTCGGTTGTAAGAAATTTGAGGTTATTAATGCAATATAAACCGTATCGATTCACTTTTACATTGGGACCTTTAGATAGTCTTATGATTACATCTGGGAATTGCATCCCTTTGTTATGTCATCTTCAATCTACAATGCATTTACACATAAATGTATAAGCTATATTTGATATATGCATGTGAAATGTGAAATATACAAGACATACGTACGTGTTTACGGAACCACTGTGGAAAGTGTTTCTTATGTTCTTGATTAATCTTCCAATTAGCACCCTTTCCGGAAATCGCATTCGTAAGTTCTTCAATATGTCGGCTATAAGAATAACAGTATTAATTATTTAGGCATATCAAGATATAGACACTCAAAATATTGACGCGATTAAAAGTTTTAATTTATATACCTTCTGTGATCGGCAGTAATTTAAAGATTATTAAGGATATTCGAATGTGCTTGATCGAGCCACTCCCTCCGGTAGGATCGATCCTCCCCTTGTAGATGGGATAGCTGGTCATTGTTAATTCGAGAATGACAGTTTAATATTGTTTCAACTCCGCGTAAATAACGAGAAGTGAAGTTGATACATTTATTCGCGCAATAACTCTCGGCTATTGACCCTTCCGGTCGAGCTCGATTGCGTACTTGCCGTTTCAAGAATTCCAAGTATCTAAAACGTTAACGAGCACTCTAGATAAATATGAATATTATAATGAATTAAATAACACAATTGACTGAAAAAATATATTACCTTTCTACTGAATACATCCACTTATATGAGACAGATCCAGTAATTATTGCCTCTGTAGCTAGATGCACCGAAAGATGAACCATAACGGTAAAGAAAGATGGTAGAAATTATCTCCAATTTATAGAGGGTTTCAACAATACTCTTTTACAACTCCTCGAATTTGGCCACATCTTTCACTTTAGAACAAAATTTATTGAAAAAGGAGCAATACTCTATCAAAGTCTTGGTGACATTGGATGGCGAATTATGTCGAAAAGCCACTAGAAGAAATTGAAGAAGAAGAATATGACAATCGTGAGTTTTAAGATTCAAGAGCTTTGGTGGCTCGACATGCACATTCTTTTCTATGGTAGAGGAGTAGTCATCTAGGGTTTTGACGCTCTCTAGCACCTCGCAAAATCTTTTCATAGCCAATTTCGATATTGTGTGGCTCGAAACTGGTAATTCATAGTGTAGGGTTACGGCAGCGCCCCAACCATCAATCCGTGACCAAATACGGAACAAAACCTTTTAGAAACCTGTGCAAATGGAACCCTAATCGACAGATCGTACCATTAACCCTATACTAGTTATATGAAAAGAGTTTAGAGAGAGTATACCGATCGATCCGTGTCCTTCGGTCATCAAACTCTGTCCCAAGCTCCTCGTAGCTTCCTCGATCAAGTTCAATCTCCGGTCTCCCTCATTGAAGATGATCCACGTCGAGGATTAGTAATACGGGCTTCCGCCTCAAAACTGAAGCAACTCGGGTATCTAGTTTGGTAACCTAGATAGCCAAGTTGAAGTAGAGAGAGTGTGTGAATACTTTGTCTCAATACACTCAAGAATTCTCAACTCATGAAAGCGATTGGACGGAGGTTGAAGAAGAAGCCAAGTGAAGAAAAGTGTGAGCTCAAGAAAAAAAATTCAAGTGAAGAAACGACATGAGTCTTGTGTGAGATATTTTGTGAGCACTTAAAACCAACTCAAGAAAAATCCCAGCAAGAAAAAATCAGCCATATCCTCACCAAAATATCTGTAACACCTTAGAATGCGATTAGTGGTTAATTAAGCGTTAATGCGGTTTTTAGTAAAATGTTTACCAAAATAGTTTTTAAATATTTTATCAAAATTAAGTAATATTTTATTAATATTTATTGCGGGCTTGCACACACATGTCCATGTTAACCTACGGTTAATTTGGGGTTAAACCATGCTTAAGTAGCCATGGTGTATTGTTCATATCAGAATTTTGCATTATTATATCGCCCATTCTTAATCATATTACAAATAAATAAGTGCTTTTGATCCATATCTGCTAAATAGTTGCAGGTTACAGGTTCTCAGATCATTACAGTGAAATTCATGAAAAGACGCTACAAATGTGAGACTACGACCAACAATAGATGAATCCGTATGATGCCGCCTACCAGTTCAAGGAACAAATGAAAATCAGTAGACAGTTCAAATGCACAAGGCACAAGGGTAGCACAAGATTCAAGGCTTCAAAGCGAAGCTCACAGTAAAAGTCCACATAAATCTTCACTGTTGGAAATCTGGAAGAAAGTAGAAAAGATTCTGAGAACCAAGTGAAGAAAACAGAAGGAAAAAGCAACATGAAGCATCCTTGAAGAACTGAGTCCAAGAGCCCACAATACGGCCATGGATCCGCGGCCAAACATGGCTTTCTGCCGCAGTTCCGCGGTCGTACAGTGCACGTATGCTTTGACTCGGCTATCTTAGGGTAGTCTTGTAATTTCATGTAAGGATCAGATATAAAACCTAGGGTTTCTCCTATCTATAAATAGGAAAGCCAAAAGCCTAATTATGCATGCCTCTTTTTATTTTCTAGATTAAATTTTTATTTCCTTGTAATCGTTGAAGAGGACATCAATAAAGTAAGGTTTTTTTTTCAATCGTGCATTTTTTTTATCAGAATTTAATTCCTGAACCTTTTTTATGTGTCTTTTATTATCTGCAAGTTGGATAGTCTTTTAAAATAAAAATTATAAAAATGAATTTTATTGTAACTTCCCTAATGAGTGAGTAATTCCTCACTTGTTAGGGTTAGGATTGGGAAGGTTTGAGAGATGGAAATCTCTCTTACTTCTTTCTTTTCTTATATAAATTAATTAATTAGGACTCTATTTAAATTAACCACACACCGCTCACTACGGCACCCTATCCTACGAGATAGCGGTGATTCCCTAGTTAGACCGGTTGTGGTTAATTTAAATAGAGGTTAGGGCTAAGAGCCAAGAAAGGACGGACAAGGACCAAAAGGAAGAAACTAAGTTTCTTCCTAATCGTGCTAATCCCCTTTGTTGACTATTACCCTAACACCTATATTCTTAACTAGGGCAAAGAAAGCAGTGAGTAGAATCCTTGTTCAAAAACTAACCTAATCCTAACCCTAGCAAGATTTTAAATCAATCGAATCTCATTCTTAGTTTTTAAAACAAAACCTACCAAAAATAGGACTTAACTCGTTAGAACTTAAAGAAAGAACAACTTTCCCTGTGGACCGACCCGTACTTAACCGGCTAGCTACCAAGCGACACCGTCTTGATTGCGGTATTCTTTAAAATTTAAAACGCATACGTACAAAACCTCTACCAATCAAATAGCGCCGTTGCCGGGGAGACGGTAGTTATTTTCTTTTTGTAATTTCGAATTAATTAAAATTGAAAAATATAAAAATTGAAAAAACTGAAGAAAAAAAATACATAAAAAAATCATCTTGTTCTTTTTGGTCGGTTTTTGTGCGAATTGTGCAGGAACGGAAGACGGACCGATTCGGATCTGGAGCAATCCCAGTGAACAAATCAATAAACAGAGGATCTGAACAGACAGAGGAGAACCATAACAGCACACAGAAAAATTTTGGAGGGCCAAACCTACCAAACCGCCGTGGAAACGCGGCATATTCAAGCGTTTGACCGCGGTTCCACGGTCAAATTGCTGACGTCAGCACTCAAATTTCTCTGTGACTATTTCTCGTCTTCTCTTCTACCCCCTGAACTCTACTGAAAAATTTTCATGCAGGGTTCTTTGCGCGAAACTTCTTCTCCCTCTCCAATAAATCATTTTTGTGCATGATTCTTTGCGCCGCAAATAAAAAGAAAAAATTTTGGCAAGTGTTTTATATTTTGTGTGTTAATTGCTTTGCATATTTAAAACGGAATTTAAGGGGCTATAACACCAATCCAGATTGGGTAGGGATATCATTACCCTTCCTAAGACCCCAGAAATCACAAAAAGCATATGCATCACCCTCGAGTTAATTAAAAAATATCTAGACTCGGCCAATTAAGGACTGTCGCGCTCATTAGGATAGAGGAAGGTTGTGGGCATTCGGTCGTTTATCTAAACCTGACTTTATGGTTCCTAGGCTAGACAAGTGAGAAAGGTAACTTTAAAAGGCCCGTCTCACGGTGATTTGTGAGCGGAACCCTCCTTTCTTCACTTGTGCTTACCTGGCCACAATTGGCTGTGAAGAGGCGATTTGAGGTATATCTCACAACTTGTCGCTTTGGACCAATTAGGAGCAGTCTAGTTGACTTAGAAGACCCTAGCTCTAGGCTTGATTGTGCATACTTAAATTGTGATTGTGTCGTAGTTCCGTACAAATTTTTGTAAAACTCTTTCTAAAAAAAACACTTTCAAAAATTTCCAACTCTAAAAGCAAACAAATAATTTTTTTTTGAAAAAAATAAAAATAAAAAATTCACAGTCTTTTCCTTTCTCTCATCGCATCATGGGTACCCTACCTCGCAAAACTCTTGCCGAACTTTGGTACCCTCAACCAGACATTACTTCCTACGCTTCTTGTTTTGGTCGAATTTCGAATGACCCCTCCATGCCCAAAATTTCTTTGGAAGATCGAATAGACACGTCTAGGACAACCAGTTGGACTCTGCAATCCATATTATATCAACCATTTAAACCTTCACCACCTTCTTACGTTGGTACTCCTTTATCGAGTCTCGTTGTAACTCCGAAACCCATGTCTATTGCTGAACATATTGAACAATCTCGTAACCGATCTTTCACTCCTTTCACCACTGCGAATTCTTTGGATCAACAATTCCATTCACCTTTTTATCCAAATGTTGATCCTACTCCTGTCCAACCATTCAATTCCTACCATCCTACCCGACTTTTGCACCTTCCCTAGACATTGCTTTTGAACAGCCATTTGGGAGTTTCCAGTATCCAAACAACCTTAAATATTTTACTGAAATCCCGTCACAACCCATGTCTAGTCTGGAACAGTTGTTGGAAGATTTTATGGTAGCGTCAAGCCAACAGATGATGGATTTGAATGCGTCCATGGCCGCCCTTATACAACTTAGTGACCCGGTAGCTAGTTTCCAACTAGCTCCAAATTTTCCAATGTATGATGAGGCGGTTGGACAGATTGAGAATTTGAGTGGTGAGAGTGAGCTGTACAGCCTTCCAAATCAAACCTACCCATCCCCAATTGAATCCCACAACGATCTGAGAAAGAAGAGGATTCGACAAGTTAACATTTTTCAAAGAAGGCCTATAGAAACTTACCGTCCCCCAATCTGCCTAAACCAGTCGTTTTCGGGCTTCGATCGGAAGAACTAAATGAATAGCAATGATTCAGAGTGTTTTGAATGTCTATCGAATGTCCCACGTGATCCACCAGTTGAAGATAAAACGTTTAATGAGTTGTGCGACTTTGTAGTGTTTGATTTACCTGACTGTGAAGGATGCCTTTCGAGTGAAACCACCACCAATCCTTTTGACCTCTACACCTCCACTCTAGAACCTGAATTGATTGATATCCATGCTCTTGATGAGGTGTCTGAGAAATTTAATTTTCACTTGATCGAGGATATTGACGCTGGGAATATTTTGGATGATGAACCCACATATTTGGATGAGTTTCTCTCTCCAATTCATCATCCCGAATCATTAAATGTTTCTCCTGAATATCATGCGCGTCTTGATTTTGATGAGAATTGCATGGATAGCTAACTTTTGATGAGAGTATTGAGGAAATTACTGAGGATGAAGCAGTTTTACTTGAGAAGTCGGATTTTCCAATTCATTCTATCTGCGCACACCCTCCTGAATCTTTTACCGATACCCTTCCTTAATCACTTCCTTCCATCCTCGTTCCGACGTTGCAAGAAACCGTTACACTTTCATTTTCAATGTCTGGTTTACCAAGTTCGACGTACCCATGTTTTCTTACGAATCTTGAGGGATTTGACCCTATTTCTCGACGGGTTGATAGATTAACACAATCGCTTTTTACACAACGGTCATCACAATTTATGCTAATTTATTCACTCAATTTATACCCTCAAGTTCGTACTACACTTCTTTCTCTCTTCCGCTATTCTTCTCCTAATATATCGAGACCGTATTTCACCTTTCTTCCCATACGGTCTCACGTATTCTCCATTTATTTCCTCTCCGCATTCTTTCACCAACCAACACACTACAGAGATAGAATATTTGAATGGTTGGTGCTCACTTTTGGCATGTGTAAAGCCTTGTTTAGATTGATACCGTTCTCTTTTCCCCCCTAATCCTGAACTTCACCGCTTAAACAGTGGAAACACTGTTTCAAATAAGTTTGGAGGTACGTCACACTTGTAATTATATAAAAATAAAATAAAAATAAATAATTAAAAAAATAAAAAAATTTCAAATTTTTGGGGGTATTTTTGTAAATTTCAGTTTTAATAAAAAATAAATAAATAAATAAATAATTTACAAATAAATTCCTCTTTTTAAGAGGTCCTTTTTGCAAATAACCAAAACACCCCCTTATAAATAGAACCCGACCCCTCTGCGGCTTTCACCAAACCCTGATATTTTCCTCTCCCAAAACCCTAGCCGCCGGAGCAGCCAGAGCAAGGAAATCGCCCCATGCCGCCGCGCTTCCGCCGCCGAAGGAGCCTTTGTGCCGCTGATCCGCCACGCCTCTGTGTCTTCTCCCTCTGAAATCTTCAGAGGAGGTTTGCTTTCTCCAGTTCTCTCTGTAAAAATTTTAAGAAATATTCTGCACTTATCTGATGGCACCCACGTTGCAATTTGAGAGGGACTTTTCCCAAATCTTTGCACACACGATCTATGGTAGTTATTTCGGTGAAGAGATCCGAAGGCGAGGGTGGAATTTTTTACTTTTTAACCATCCAAACTCCTTCGCTCTTCCAGATCTCATCACCCGATTTTACGAGTGCATGGAAGACGGTTGCCTCTCACAACACGGATATATTAGGCTAATTTGGAGGGATAGGGAAATCATAATCGATAGGGGATTCATCCATGAAGTCACCTTAATATCTAGACTACCTACCCATGACCAACCCCTCCAATTCGAGGATTACCTACCCTTGATGGGTAATGACTGTTCGAGGGAGCCACGTAAGGGCATCCAGGCTAGAACCCTCTTTGCGAATGTATTAACTGTGTGCCGTTGGGCACAAAATAACATTTTTGGTAGTTCGAATAATACTACATTTTTCACACCATCCCTTCATATCGTGCACACCTTGATGGCTAGGAACCCCAGCTATGATATGTGCATGGTATTACTTAATTTGATTGGTGCGGACAAAAGGGCTGCAAATTATCCATACCCTATGTTGGTGACACAACTGTGCCGCCATTTCCTCCCTGTGGAGGAATTTGAGTTTTATATGCATGGAGGTATCCCCATTATACCTCTTCTTGAGGGCATATCCACGTCCTACACACGCTTAAATGATGTATGGTCGCGCACTGAGCCGGCCGAGGACGTACCCGCCAAGACACCCAGCTCCAGCTCGACCGCGAGCGAGGAAGAGCTTACCCCTGCAGCGCATGCACGTTTACTTAGGAAAGCCACTAAGGGGATAGACAGATTAATAGGGATGGTGACCAACCTGGATCACCGTGTGACAGAAATAGAGCATGGCATGACCACCTTTCTAGCGAGAGAAGAACGTTCCCGTTCACGTTTAAGGGGACGGCGATGCCATGAGCAGTGAGAGTACTGCTTTTGATAAGTTTGGAGGTAGAGGTGGTTTGTAAATAGTTATCATTGCATTGCATATTTTAATTTTTTGTACATATTTGTTTTTTTTTTCTTTCTTTGCATATTTAATTCCGCATTGCATCTTTATAAAAAAAATATAAAAATATAAAAATTAAAAAATTAAAAAAATTAAAAAATAAAATCATATAAAAATTTGAAAAACTTTAAAAAATTATTGAAAAATTCAATTTTGGCCATATTTGATTTAAGTTCAACATGACGGTTGAATAGTAGGGAAAAACTAGATTCTAAACTCAATGAATTAAAAACCCTAAAACTAACCTTTCTTAAAATTTAACGGTAGAAAATATAGGTCCTTATAGTTTATTTAGAAATAGGCAAATTTTGAGTTCAGTTCTTGGGCTAAGTCAAAATAAGGGAAGAGTATTGAATTTTTATTTGAAGTATAAGTCTGAAAAATAATTCTGAATCTTAAGTCTAAATTTTGAAAATATATACCCTACAACTAGCACATACACACACCTTGAAACTTGGAATAGTAGAGGATATCTTGAAATGCTCTTGTCTAAAATCCTTAGTATGAAGAAAAAGAAAGTAAAAAGTACAAGTGTGAATAAAAAATGAACACTGGTTTTGTAATTCTTAAGGCTGCATAAAATAAAAAAATATATAGCGAGGGTGCTTTATCACCTAGTGACTTAGACCAACTGTTTTGGGAGTCACTGCTAAAGCCTTAGGTATTACAAGATGAGGAATTACGCCTAAATGCACGAACACATTTTGTAATTGGTCGTTAGTACTTCAAGAAGTATTAACGGTCGCATGAAGGATGTGTGAGCAATTTCATCTAAAATTCACCAACTAAAAATACTTTGGACGATGGACAAGAGTATGATAGCTTAAATTGAATTTCTAAGTATAGGGGTGATAATCACACACATGTAGGGGTATATGATTGGGGTTTGGATTAGAGATAGGAATGAAAGATAGGGCTTATACCTTCAGTAGAAATGATATAAATTCCTAAGTTGAGATGAACCTTAGAAGGAAAATTCAAAACATGCTGAAAGCTTAATAAATTTGCAGAACATATACGATCTTAAGTTAAATGATAAGTGAGTGTGAAAAATATGGGTTGATGATTTCTAAGTTGAAGATAATAGAATTTCTTGCTAGAACACCGAATTGAAGAATGAAAGTCAACAGGCCAAATTGATCGAATTTTATGGGTAGTATCCGCTGAAAACCCTCAGGAGACAACACTCCTCCTACTAGGGAGACCTTGAGGTTTAACGGCTTGTTGCACGAGCTCAGTGCAATCGCGATTCCCTGCGAAAGTGAGGTTAGGATTTTTCGAGAATAAATTGGCTTTGCTCGGGAGAGCAAAATATAAGTTTGGGGGTATTTGTTCATATCAGAATTTTGTATTATTATATCGCCCATTCTTAATCATATTACAAATAAATAGGTGCTTTTGATCCATGTCTGCTAAATAGTTGCAGGTTACAGGTTCTCAGATCATTACAGTGAAATTCATAAAAGGACGCTACAAATGTGAGACTACGACTAGCAATAGATGAATCCGTATGATGCCGCCTACCAGTTCAAGGAACAAATGAAAATCAGTAGACAGTTCAAATGCACAAGTCACAAGGGTAGCACAAGATTTAAGACTTCAAAGCGAAGCTCGCAGTAAAAGTCCACATAAATCTGCACTGTTGGAAATCTGGAAGAAAGTAAAAAAGATTCTAAGGAACCAAGTGAAGAAAACAGAAGGAAAAAAGCAACATGAAGCATCCCTGAAGAACTGAGTCCAAGAGCCCACAATACGGCCGCGGATCCGCGACCAAACATGGCTTTCTGCCGCGGTTCCGCGGCCGTGCAGTGCACGTGTCGGTGGGTGTCGGTGCTTTGACCCGGCTTTCTTAGGGTAGTCTTGTAATTTCATATATGGATCAGATATAAAACCTAAGGTTTCTCCTATCTATAAATAGGAAAGCCAAAAGCCTAATTAGGCATGCCTCTTTTTATTTTCTAGATTAAAATTTTATTTTCTTGTAATCGTTGAAGAGGACATCAATAAAGTAAGGTTTGTATTTTTTTCTATCGTGCATTTTTTTTATCAGAATTTAATTCCTGCACCTTTTTTTATCTGTCTTTTATTATCTGCAAGTTAGATAGTCTTTTAAAATAAAAATTATAAAAATAAATTTTATTGTAACTTCCCTAATGAGTGAGTAATTCCTCACTTATTAGGGTTAGGATTGGGAAGGTTTGAGATATGGAAATCTCTCTCACTCCTTTCTTTTCTCATATAAATTAATTAATTAGGACTCTATTTAAATTAACCACACACCGCTCACTACGGCACCCTATCCTACGAGATAGCGGTGATTCTCTAGTTAGACCTGTTGTGGTTGATTTCAATAGAGGTTAGGGCTAAGAGCCAAGAAAGGACGGACAAGGACCAAAAGAAAGAAACTAAGTTTCTTCCTAGTCATGCTAATCTCCTTTTTTGACTATTACCCTAACACCTATATTCTTAACTAGGGCAAAGAAAGCAGTGAGTAGAATCCTTGTTCAAAAACTAACCTAATCCTAATCCTAGCATGACTTTAAATCAATCGAATCTCATTCTTATTTTTTAAAACAAAACCTACCAAAAATAGGATTTAACTCGTTAGAACTTAAAGAAAGAATATTTTTTCCCTATGGACCGATCCATACTCAACCGGCTAGCTACCAAGCGACACCGTCTTGATTGCGGTATTCTTTAAACTTTAAAACGCATACGTACAAAACCTCTACCAATCATGTATTAACCCATATCATTAAGTGTAATATGTAATTAATTAAATAAACTAGTTTTCAAATTTTAAAAATAAAAATGGTTTTTTTTATTTGGTTGACTTGAGGGGGAGAAAGAGAGGGCATCATGAGGCATGGCAAGTGATTGATCTCAAAATATTTCTAGTAACCGCAATCAAGAACGGCGTCGCATGTAGCTAGCCGGTGAGTACGGGTCGGTCCACAGGGATGTTGTGAATTTCCTAATCGCGCTAACGAGTTAATTTCGATGGGTGTGAATGGATTTCTTATTAAATCTAAAAACTAAATCTATCATTTATCTAGGGCAAAAAATTAAATTTAACTAGGGCAAGGAATTAAAGATCTAACTATCTAACTAGGGCAATCAATTAAATTTAATCTAGGGCAGAGAATAAAAAATTACATAGGGAAAGAATTGAAATTACCTACTTACTTTACAAATGGCTCTCTCCAAACATTTACAGAGGCATAGGGAGGCATAGCCTTTACAATGATTTAGAGTTCCTATTTATAGAGGATAGGAAACCCTAGGTTACAATTGATTCGCACGTCTACATTTACCAAAATGTCCTTAGGAAGACCTAGTCAAAGTAGACTTCAAGCTTTGGTAAAATTCTATGTCTGGAAATTTTGGAAATGATTCTGGGCTTCTTGGGCTTTTTATTTCTTTGGATCTTTATTCAATTTGGCTTCTCTATTTCTTCCAGATCTCCAGTGAACAATTGCAGTGGAATTTTAACCGTTTACTTTGTAATCTTGGACCTTGCGTACCTTGTACCGATCTTTTGTGTAGGCTTGATTAATATCCTTCTATTTGTTGGTCAAAATCCCTTTTTGTGTCGTCTTTTGTCTTTTTCACTGTTTTCGCTCCAAGAACTTGTAACCTGTAATATGTAGCAGACATGCGTCAAAAGCACCTGTTTATTTGTAAAAAGAATAAGAATGGGGAATATAATAATACAATATTACGATGTGAACAAATACTCCAAAACTTATCTTTTGCTCGTCCTCGAGCAAACTTATTATTTTATTCTCTACAAAAACCTAACCGCACTTTCGCAGGGAAACGGGATTGCACTGAGCTCATGCAACAAGCCGTTAAACCTCTAGGTGTCCTTAGTAGGAGGAGTGTTGTCTCCTGAGGGTTTTCAGCGGATATTACCTACAAAATCCTATCAATTTGGCTTGACTTTTGTTCTCTAATTAGGTTTTCTAACAAGGAATTCTATTATCGTCGACTTGCAAATTATCCACCCATATTCTTCACACTTCCTTATCATCTAACTTAAGATTATATATGTTCTATAGACTTACTTAGCTTTCGGCATCTCTTAAGTTTTCCTTCTAGGGTTCCATCTCCACTTAGGAATTTCTATCAACTCTACTAAAGATACAAGTTCTATTCTTCACTCCTTTCTCTCATCTAAACTCCAATCACATATCCCCACGTGTATGTATAAATCACCCCTACACTTGGAAATTCAAATCAAGCAATCATACCCTTGTCCGTTGTCCAAAGTACTTATTAATTGGTGAATTTTGCTTACACATCCTTCATGCGACCGTTAATACTTCTTGAGGTACCAACGACCGATTACAAAATGCGTTTGCACTTTTAAAGCGTAATTCCTAGTCTTGCAACACCTAAGGCTTTAGCAGTGACTCCCAAACCAGTTGGTCTAAGGCACTAGGTGATGAAGCACCCTCGCTATATATTTTTCTATTTTTGCAGCCTTAAGTAATCACAAAAACCAGTGTTCATTTTTTTTATTCTTTTTTTCCTTTTATTTTCATTGTACTAAGGACTTTAGACAAGAGCATTTCAAGGTCTCTTCTACTATTCTAAGTTTCAAGGTGCGTGATTGTGCAAATTGTAGGGTATACATTTTCAGAATCTAGACTTAAGGTAGGAACTATTTTTCAAACTCATACTCTAATAAAAATATCAATACTTTTCCTTTGTTTTAACTTAGCCCAAGAAGTTAACTCAAAATTTGCCTATTTCTAAATAAACTACAAAGACATATACTTTCTACCGCTAAACTCTAAAGAAGGTTATTTTTAGGGTTATTAATTTACTAAGTCTAAGATCTAGTTGTTCCTAGCTAGTTAACCTATCTGTCTAACTCGAGTCAAATAAGCCAAAATTGAATACAATAATTTTTATAATTTTTCAAAAATTTTCAATTTTTATGGGTTTTAAAATAAGTATGCAAATGCAAAAATATGTACAAATGAATACGAAGGAAGAACACGTACCGAGCATACCCCCAAACTTAAACTTGACAGTGTCCTCACTGTCATGCTACACCATGAGGGCCAAAATGCCGGCACTCCCCTGTTTATTTATTTATTAAAAAAAAAATTATTGTTTTGAATTTTTTTTTTGTTATTTTTTTATAGAAAAAGAAAACAAAAAAAAATATACATATATACAAAGGTTCCCCTCAAACTTAAGCTTGGCCTTACACAAGCCAAAGATTAGCACCAACCATTCAAAAATCTTATCGTGGTCTTGGTGAAAGAATGGAGTGGAAAGAAAAGAAATGAGAAGCACACAAGACCGAATGGGAAGAAGAGTGGAATATGGTCTCAGCGGAGGAGAAGAATGGCGGAAAAGAAAAAGAAGTGGAGTACGATCTTGAGGGTGTAAATTGAGTGAATAAATTAGCGCAATATGTGATGACCGATGTGTTAAAAGCGATTGCACTAACCTATCAACCCGTCGAGAAATGGGGTCAAATCCCTCAAGATCCGCAAGAAAGCATGGGTACGCCGAACTTGGTATAGGAGATGAAAGCGTAACGGTCTCTTGCACGGTCGGAACAATGGAAGGTAGGGAAGGGAGTGAATTAGGGATAGTCTCATTCTCACCGTAGTAAACTGTCTCGAATTGGAAAGATTCCATTAATGGTTCGCAACAACTTTAAGCAACCGAGTCTGATGGTTCAACTAACTCATCTGAAAATGTAAAAGACTCAAATTCGGGCGGTGAGTCATCAACATCGTCTGGAAAAGTGAAACACTCGTACGTGTTATCGGCTGTGAGAACTGTGTCAGATTCAAAGTAAAAGTTTTCAAGCTCACAGTCGTCAAGCGTGATCTTGTGCGTGGTCGGAACGAATGAAAGGAGGGAGGGTGATTTAATTAAAGGGTCAAGAGGATGAATTGGAAAATCAGACACATCAAACAAAAATGGTTCAACCTCAATATGATCCTCAAAACTCTCCTCAATACTATCCTCAGAATTCTCCTCAATATTTAACCCATCCATGCCATTATCATCAAAATCAAGACGCATATGAGGTTCGGGAGAAACATCTAATGACTCGGGATGATGAGTTGAACATAAAATTTTAATCAAATCGACAGGTTCATCATCCGAAATATTCTCGGCGTCTATATCCTCAATCAAGTGAAAATCAATATTTTCTGACACCTCATCAAAAGCATGGATATTTATCAATTCAGGTTCTAGAGTGGAGGTGTAAAGATCGAAAGGATTAAGTATGGTTTCACTCGAAAGGGGTTCTTCACAATCTGGCAAATCAAGCACTACAAAGTCGCACAACTCATCATTTTGGACACATGTTTGAAAATTGGAGTTGTTGGATTCAATTGTGTATGGGTAGGTTTGATTTGGAAATCCTCTCACATTCTCACTCTGTCCAACCGCCTCCTCATACACTGGAAAATTTGAAACTAGTTGAAAACTAGCTGCCGGTTCACTAGGTTGCATAAGGGCGGCCATGGACGCTTCCACATTCCTAACCATTTTGTTTGTTGCTGAAATATAAGCTTCCAACGACTGTTCCAAACTAGACATGGGTTGTGAAGGGGTTTCGGTAAAAGATTCAAAACTGTTTGGATACGTGAAACTCCCTAATGGCTGTGTAGAAACAGTGTCTAGTAAAGGTGGGAAAGTCGGGTAGGACTGGTTGGACAGGAGTAGGGTCAACATGTGGATAAAAAGGTGAATGGACTTGTTGATCCCTAGAACTAGATGTGTGGAGAGGGGTGAAAGATCGGCTACGAGATTGAGCAATATGCTCAGCAATGGACATCGGGTTAGGAGTTACAGCTGGACTCGAAAAAGTGGCATCAACATACGAAGGTTGACATGGTTGACACAAAGTGGGTTGCAAAGTCAAACTGTTTCTCCTAGACGCTTCTATTTGATCTTTCAAATCGACCGAAACAATTGACGTATGACGCAAAGTTAGGTTCGGGATACCAAAGTTCGGCAAGTGATTTATGATGTGGGGTACCCATGATAGAAGAAAGAGAAGATGAAGAAGGTAGGTGGTGGGGTGCAAGGATTTTACGCGACAAGTTGCAAGTTTTTTATAAAAAAATTTCCTTTTTTCTCTTTATTTGAAACTGTTTGCAAAAAAAAAATTTGATAAAGGACTAAGACACACTTTCGATCAACCAAAAATGCACAATCAGGCCTAACTCTAGGGTCACCTAGGTCAGCTAGACAGCTCCTAACTGTTCCAAAGGGCTAGAGATAGGACCTCAAACCGCCTCTTCACCGACAATTACGGCCAGGTAAGTGCCAGGTAAGTGGGAGGCTCCCCGCTACAAGTAGCGGTCCTAATTAAGTAACCACTTGCCTTGACACACTTGCCTAGACACCGCAAAATCAGGTTAGGATAAACGGCTGATGCTTATAACTAGTCCTCTGTCCTATTGAGCTCGAAGTCCTTAGGGCTGAGTCTAGTATTTTTTAATTAATAGATGGTCAATGCATATGCCTTATGTGATTTCTGGGGTCCTGGGAAGGGTGATGAAATCCCCACCCAATCTGAATTGGTCAAAAGCCCCTTAAAGTCAGTTTTAAAAATATGCAAAACAGTAAATCACTTGCAATCAAAGATTTTTATTTTATTTGCGGCGCAAAGAATCCTGCACAAGACTTGTTATTTGGAAGGGAAGATTTTTTAAAGCGCAAAGAATTCTGCAGGAGATTTGACAAAAGATATATTTTAGGTTGCATAGGGGGGAAAAAGGAAAAAAAACAGTGAAAATTTCGCGCGATGAGGTCAGCATGACGCGGCGGTTCAGCGGCGGGAGCGCACTTGCGCGGCGGAATGGCGGCGGTACGGAGGCTTCAGGTCTCCAAAAAAATTGTGTTGTTCTGATTTTCCAACCTCTTTCTGTTCTGATATATCTTTTTCTGTTTCGAACTCTGGATTTTTCCAGATCCGTCTCGATTGTAGATCCTGCGAAATTCAAACAAAAAACACCCTTCACAAAATACAAAGATGATAAATTTTTATATTTTTTTATTTTTCAGTTTTTATAATTTTTTAATTTTATATTAATCCGAAATTGCAAAAAGAAAATGACACGCCATCCCCGGCAACGGCGCCATTTGATTGATCTCAAAATATTTCTAGTAACCGCAATCAAGAACGGCGTCGCTTTGCAGCTAGCCGGTGAGTACGGGTCGGTCCACAGGGATGTTGTGAATTTCCTAATCGCGCTAACGAGTTAATTCTGATGGGTGTGAATGGATTTCTTATTAAATCTAAAAACTAAATGTATCATTTATCTAGGGCAAAAAATTAAATTTAACTAGGGCAAGGAATTAAAGATCTAACTATCTAACTAGGGCAATCAATTAAATTTAATCTAGGACAGAGAATAAAAAATTACCTAGGGCAAGAATTGAAATTACCTACTTACTTTACAGATGGCTCTCTCCAAACATTTACAGAGGCATAGGGAGGCATAGCCTTTATAATGATTTAGAGTTCCTATTTATAGAGGATAGGAAACCCTAGGTTACAATTGATTCGCATGTCTACATTTACCAAAATGTCCTTAGGAAGACCTAGTCAAAGTAGACTTCAAGCTTTGGTAAAATTCTATGTCTGGAAATTTTGGAACTGATTCTGGGCTTCTTGGGCTTTTTATTTCTTTGGATCTTTATTCAATTTGGCTTCTCTATTTCTTTCAGATCTCCAGTGAACAATTGCAGTGGACTTTTAACCGTTTACTTTGTAATCTTGGACCTTGCGTTGCCTTGTACTGATCTTTTGTGTAGGCTTGATTAAGATCCTTCTATTTGTTGGTCAAAGTCCCTTTTTTGTGTCGTCTTTTGTCTTTTTCACTGTTTTCGCTCCAAGAACCTGTAACCTGTAATATGTAGCAGACATGCGTCAAAAGCACCTGTTTATTTGTAAAAAGAATAAGAATGGGGAATATAATAATACAATATTACGATGTGAACAGCAAGCATGCCATGCATTTAATGAGGGAGAGGAGCATGGCTCTCTAAACTCACCCCTCATTTCCCTCACCCTCACTCACACATACACTCACATACATCCCCCTCACTCTCTCATTCACAACTTTCATTGGTTTTCTCTTCTTCATTTGTTCTCCACCTCATCTCTTCACTCACTCCCTCAGCTGAAACCCTAACCCCATCCTCACAAACCCACACAAATCTCCACTAAACTCTATCAAAACCCTTCTCAAGCCAAGATCAAGCCACTAGATGCACTTGGAGCATGGAAAACTAGGGTTTTGGAGCAAGTTTAGTTAGGTAATGACTCTCTACTGTTAATTAGGTATTTAATATGTTGTGTTGCCTTGTAGTTTCAATTTAGAACCATAAAGTTTCAGTTTTATGCAAAATATCGTATTTTAGCGTCGTTTTTGCGTGTCTGTAATCTGCTGTTATCCTGAGTGTGCACTGTGAAAACAAGCAGTGTAGTAGTGTAGTTCTAGGAACCCTGAGTGTACACCCGTGATACGAGACCCACCTGGGTGGTTTTGGCCGGCGACATGGAGACCAAATCCGGCAAGCTCGGCCGGGGAGAGGACTGGGGGGGTTGTAGTTTTCAGGGTAGTTGTCTGCAGTGATTTTAGGTTGTTTGGTACTGTTTGATTTTTGTGTTTTTACAGTGGGAAAAATCTGGGATCGTTTAGCTAGTTTTTTGCGTTACGTTGACACGCGATACGGTGTCCGACTTGGTTCTGTGCTTCACGTGATTTCTGCGCGTAGGTTCTGTTGTTGTAATGTCGTCACACACGTTAGCCGTTAAGCAAGCACTTTAGAGGGCGTTGGAGTCGGTGCGTCGATTTGAGCATAATTGTAGGTTTTATTGGTCATTTCTGAGCTGCACTTGCTATGTTTTGTGTTAATAGGATCGCAGGCGGGGACTTCGGACGCTGCGAAGAAAGGGAAGCAGGTGGTCGGATACATTTAGCTCGAGATCACCGGTGAGTAGATTTAACATCTACGGGAAAATCGCCCGTATAGCGTTATGCGTCAGGGCTTGATAGGATACTATAGACGCAAATTTATATATATATATATATATATATATATATATATATATATATATTTATATATATACATTGATTTTGCATGTGTACCATTGTTGCATATCCCATTTCCTGTTGCATATGGACATGGTATTAATGAGACACAACAATGTTACTAACGGTTCAGGTTGCACGAGCACTAAACCGTATGCCACACACACACCGTTAGTAATTTCCATGACACTTACACTATAGAATAGCCATGGATAATACATTGTTTAGCTTATCTTAGCATTGATGATTAGGCATGATTTTGATTCTATTGCATATATGAATTACATAGGGCGTACATACATACTTGTGTACACACATACTTATACATACATACTTGCGTACAGACACACTTGTACATACATACATGCTTGTACATATATACTTGTGTACATACATACTTGCTTACATACATACTTGCGTATGTATATACATGCTTGTACATACATATTCGCGTACATACATACTTGTATAGTTACATATGCATCCTTAGATGATGTTGGACTTGGTGTTGGAAGAATTGGAAACCGCAAGATATATTTTAAACTGGATTCATTTAAAAGAGTGGTTTTCCCTCGATATACTCATATTAGGGTTTTATGTAGCATAAATCATATTGCATGGATTTACGCATTGAGATTTGAGATTTCATGTGATTTCTGGATTTCATGTGATTTCTGGATTTGAGAACCGTGGTACTATTTCAAGAAAGTATGCATTGTTTTGAAAACCCGGTTTCTCTTGATATGATATTTCTGTGCGTCCACCATGAGTTATTTCGGTTCTGAGAGCTTGTGTGAGTATACCCGATTTAAGGAGCGGTAGGCACCGTCTGCGGGTACATGGTGGACCCGGTAAGATACCCGGGGGCAAGAAAGCTCGTATAGTTAGGCGGTGAGCCTGGCAGGGGAGCACTACCTACCGGTGATTGGTTGGACCTGGCGGTTATATACCGAACGGAGTCGAGAGATGGATATGGGCCGACCCGTACTGCCGGAGCCCGAGGGCCGATCCCGCAGACGGAACCTGTGGGCCGATCCGGATAGACAGAGCATGATATATGTGGATTTGCATGTCGATGTTGGACACGAGTATTTCATGATGTTTTCGAGTGCCGATGTTGGGTACTCAGGTTCCATGAAATTTACAGGTATGAGGGTCGATCAGGGTGACGACGCCTGAGTTATTGGGATTTGGGGTGTCGTTGATGGACACCGGTTTTCCACGCTGAGGATTCATTGATGATGACATGTTTTATCCCATAATCAGCATTCATTGATATGCATCACCTCATGTATTTATAGTACCTGATAAAGTACCTTTCATGATTATTGCATATCCATATTAGTATATTGATACTATCAGATTGCATGCGATATTGTATCGCAGTAGTGCATACCTGCGATTACCTGTATATGTTACTTACTATTCACGAGTTGGCAACTCACCCCCGTTGTGCCACAGTGTTTTGCAGGTTGACCCTAAGAGTTGTCACGACAGGGCTATCTCATTGTATCTTTTTGGCAGCGGATACCGCTACGGTTGGCTGTGAGCCGTTTGCTGTAGGTGGGTTGCGGTTATCCGACTTTATATTTCATTGTACATCTTATTCTTCTAGTACTCTCCATCTACCATTTTATGTATCGACTTAGAGATGAGTTGTGAAGACGATATTGTATATTATTTTGTGACTCTAGGTGTCGAGCCCGAGTGAGCCGACTTTCTTTATGCAGTTTTATCTTTTATACTATTTTTCACTCATATTGTCCATTTCTTCGCTACGGCGTCGTATATTATTCTTGTGGTGGTTGTTTCCGCCATTGGGCGTGATTTCTCCCGTTTGGGGATGCTTTATTTGTATCATATGTTGCTTTACTTATATCTTATATTGTACCCATTTCGGGGCTAGTGTTTACAAAGGAGGTGCTGCCGAAATTTTTAAGAAAATAATTTAAACATTAAAGATTTTTACTTGAGATTTCCAAATGTTTTTAACAAATATTTTCATCACTTACTACTTTTGATGGTTTAGATTTCTGGGTTTCGGCATACTTAAATTTCGTTACGCCTGTAGACGTTACGTGGTTTAAGTGCCCATCAAGTGCCAAATTTTGAGTCATGAAAAAGTTGGTATCAGAGCGCTAGGTTTTACCTTTCGGAGTGTAGGATAAACTTGGTATGATGGAGTAGGTAGCTTAAGCAGAGTGACGTAGCGTGTGTATGTTCCGCGGCATACTTACGACACGATACTCCGCCTAAGTGACCTTAGGACTTGTTGGTTGAAATTCCTTCCGTGATTATATACATCCTTGCGATTTGATTTCAGTGTTCTTATCGAATCTTGTTTTCATTTTCAGCCATTATTCCGCCGAAAACTACGAGAGCGCAGAGAACGGCCGCGAGAGCCGGGGTCAAAGTTGGCTCGTCTGAGACGAGGACTGACCAGGGCGGTACGCCTGCTGTACAGGAGCAGATTGATCCACCTTCGCTCGATCGTATCTCTAGGCTAGAGGCCGGTATGCAGGATTTGCGCCAGATGATGGGATCACTAGTTGAGGCCAGTAGAGCGCAGCGACAGGAGGTTGTCCTACCTGCTACGGGGACCGCGATAGTGCCTACGGTTCAGGCAGTTGTACCTACAGCTACGGAGGTTATCACAGTATTGTTATCTGAGTTCATAAGGCTGAAGCCTCCAGTTTTCACAGGCACTGATGCAGTAGAGGACCCGCAGTCATTTATTAATCGGATGGCCAGGATATGTCGTTCGCTGAGATGCTCCGATGCGAGATGGGTAGAGTTCGCGAGTTTTCATCTGGAAGGTCTTGCCCAGAAGTGGTGCGAGTCCTTAGAGAGGGGCAGAGCCGCAGGTCTTTCTCCTATGACCTGGGCTGAGTTCGTGACGGTGTTTCTTGCTCGTTTTCTTCCACAGAGCGTTAGGGATGCTCGAGCGCATAGATTCGAGTTGTTATGCCAGACTCCGGGTATGAAGGTAGCAGAGTACGATGTGCAGTTTACCGAGCTATTTGTGTATGCTCCGTATTTGGTAGCTACCGATGAGATGCAGATCAAGAGGTTTGTTTGAGGTTTGCTTACCCAGTTGTTCCTCGCTGTCAGCGCACAACATTGTGATACATATACAGCAGCAGTAGACGCAGCCCTATTGGTTGAGGAGCGTCTTACCGAGACTTCGGTAGTTCTGGAACCGAAGAGGGTTCGTACTGGTACATCGGCACTGAGATAGATGTTTAGACGCCGTGACATATTCCGTTCAGATAGAAGAGGCTTGGGACGAGGTCGGTTTTTTAGCTCTTATCCACAGGAGGGTCAGCGGTCGTCTGGATGCTTCCGGTGCGGGAGTCTTCATCATCGTGTTCGATATTGTACTGAGCCACGAGAGGGCGAGGCAGCCGTATCGCATGTCACCATACTACCTTATCCACCTCAGAGAGCATTTCCTCTCGCGCCTTTTGTTGCTCCGCGTCAGACTTATGCACCGAGAGGTCGTAGTAACGGAGGGTTTGTTCAGAGACGACGGGAAGACAGAGGTCGAAGACAGCCAGTTCCATAGAGGGCAAGCACGAGTATTTGCTTTGACTCATCAGGATGCGCAGGCGTCCAATGCAGTGGTTTCAGGTATTCTTTCAGTATGTTCTTTTGATGCACACGTGTTGTTTGATCCGGGATCTACCCACTCGTATGTTTCTACACACTTCATGCCGAGATTGGGCAGAGAGTTGTGTTTGCTAGATCAGCCGCTTGTTGTGACTACTCCTATTGGCGAGTCTTTTTTTGTGCGACACATGTTTCGGTCGTGTGTTGTCCGTATTGGTGAGAGAGATTCATCCATCGACTTGTCCTTCTTAAGATATTGGACTTCGATGATCTCCTGGGCATGGACTAGTTAGCTACGTGCTATGCGTCCGTGGACTTCCACGGGAAGACTGTTAGGTTTTGTTTTCCCGGCGAGTCTATTCTTGTTGTGCAGGGGGACCGTGGTGCCGCCCCTTACAGTTTGATTTCAGCCCTTTGCGCTAGTCGGCTTTTGAGGAGGGGATGTCGGGGATTCTTAGCTTTCATTCGTGATAACGGAGCCACGGTAGATTCATTGGACTGGGTTCCTATCGTGCGAGAATTTCCCGACGTCTTTCCCGATGAGTTGCCTTGATTGCCTCCAGAGCGTGAGATAGAGTTTTGCATTGATCTGATTCCCGTCATGGGCCCTCTTTCTATACCGCCTTACCGGATGGCCCCGACAGAACTTAAGGAGCTTAAGGATCAGTTGCAAGAGTTGCTTGATAGGGGACTTGTACGTCCGAGTGTTTCGCCGTGGGGAGCTCCTGTTCTGTTCGTCAAGAAGAAGGACGGCAGTTTGAGGTTGTGCATTGATTATCATCAATTGAACCGAGTGACGGTGCAGAATAGGTATCCTTTATCTCGCATTGACGATTTATTTGATCAGCTCCAGGGTGCGGGACATTTTTCTAAGATTGATTTGAGATCAGGTTATCATCAGTTGCGGGTTCGGAATGATGACGTTCCGAAGACTGCTTTTCGTACGCGCTATGGGCATTATGAGTTTTTGGTGATGTCGTTCGGACTTACCAATGCCCCAGCAGCGTTCATGGATTTGATGAACCGGATTTTCAGGCCATTCCTAGACCAGTTTATTATTGTGTTTATTGATGACATTCTGGTTTATTCCAAAAGTCGTGAGGAACATGAGCAGCACTTGAGGATTGTGTTGCAGACATTGAGAGAGCACCAACTGTTTGCTAAATTCTCGAAGTGTGCCTTCTGGCTTGATAGTGTTGACTTTCTTAGTCATGTGGTTACAGGAGCCGATATTCGTGTGGACCCGAGGAAGATCGAGGCCGTACAGCTTTGGCCCAGACCGGTATCAGTGATAGAGGTCCGCAGCTTTTTGGGCTTAGCCGGTTATTATCGAAGTTTTGTTTAGGATTTCACCCGTATCGCTCCACCGTTGACCGGGTTGACCCGGAAGGAGTTTCTTTTCTTTGGACTGAGGTATCCGAGCAGATTTTTCAGCAGTTGAAGACTCGGTTGACGACTGCACCAGTTTTATCTTTGCCTTCTGGATCGGGCGGCTTTGTCATTTACCGTGATGCTTTGCGAGTGGGGCTCGGTTGTGTTTTGATGCAGCATGATAGAGTTATCGCTTATGCTTCCCGGCAGCTGAAGAAGCACGAGCATAATTATCCCACTCATGATCTCGAGATGGCCGCGTTGGTCTTTGCATTTAAGATTTGGAGACACCACTTGTACGGAGAGTCGTGTCAGATTTTCACCGACCACCAGAGCTTAAAGTACATCTTCCAGCAGCGGGATCTGAATTTGAGGCAGTGCCGTTGGATGGAGCTTGTGAAGGATTATGATTGTGAGATCCTTTACCACCCGGGCAAGGCGAATGTGGTAGCCGATGCTTTGAGTCATAGGCCCGGGGGTAGCTTGTCCCAGTTGAGCGCAGTTCAGAGACAGTCTTCTGCAGATTGGCAGATCTTGTGCGACAGCAGAGTACTGTTTGAGTTCACTTCTACTGGGGGACAGCTTGCTCACGTCTGCACCCGTCCACTTCTACTTGACCATATTCGTGAGGCGCAGCCCGCCGATGCCCGTTTGTCTGAGATTCGTGAGCATGTTCGGCAGTGTGGAGATTTGGTGTTCTTGATTGATGACCAGGGCGTTCTATGTTTTGGGACTCGTTTGTGTGTACCTGATACCGATGGATTGAGGCGCGAGATCCTAGAGTAGGCATATCAGTCAGGTTTTAGTGTTCACCCAGGTTCCACCAAGATGTATCGTGATTTGAGAGATATCTACTGGTGGGCAGGGTTGAAGAGTGATGTTTTGGATTTTGTTTCGAGGTGCCTGACTTGTCAGCAAGTCAAGGCTGAGCATCAGAGATCGGTAGGAAATTTTTAGCCTTTACCCGTTCCAGAGTGGAAATGGGAACAGATTTTAATGGACTTCGTTGTGGGTCTACCCAGGTCTAGTCGGGGGTATGACTCCATTTGGGTGATTGTAGACCGGTTGACGAAAGCAGCTCACTTCCTTCCAGTAAAGACCACTTTCGGTTATGCTCAGTATGCTCAGTTGTACATTGATGAGATTGTGCGTTTGCACAGAGTTCCTTCATGCATAGTATTCGAAAGGGGCACCCAGTTCACTAGCCGTTTTGGCAGAAGCTTCAGGAAGCCTTGGGTACCCGTTTGAGCTTTAGCACCGCTTTCCATCCGCAAACCGATAGTCAGTCAGAGCGGACTATACAGACTCTGGATGATATACTTCGTGCGTGCGTGCTTGATTTTGGGGGCAGTTGGGATCGTCACTTGCCGTTGATAGAGTTCTCCTACAATAACAGTTATCAGGAGACGATTCAGATGGCGCCTTTTGAAGTTTTGTATGGTAGGAGGTGTCGATCACCAATCTGTTGGACCGAACTTAGCGAGAGCAGGATTTTGGGACCCCAACTAGTTCAAGAGACTATGGAGAAGATCCAGCTGATTCGGGATAGGATGAGAGCAGCCCAGTGCAGACAGAAGTCTTATGCCGACCGTCGTCGTCGCAGGCTTAAGTTCGCAGTGGGGGATCATGTATTCCTACAGATTTCTCCGATGAAGGGCGTGATGAGATTTGGGAAGAAAGGAAAGCTCAGTCCCAAATTTGTAGGTCCTTTCGAGATCCTTGAGCGAGTTAGTACCTTTGCCTATCGTTTGGCGCTTCCACCCAGTTTTCCGGATGTTCACCCCGTATTCCATGTATCGATACTTCGCAGATACCTGCATGACCCTTCTCACATTATTCAGCACCAGACCGTTCAGCTAGAGCGCGATCTATCGTTCATCGAGCAGCCGGTAGTTATTTTGGACCGACAGGTGAAAAAACTTCGGTCAAAGGTCTTGCCATCTGTGAAGGTTCTTTGGCGTAGCCCGAATGGTGAAGAAGTCACTTGGGAGGCCGAGAGAGAGATGCGGAAGAAATTCCCTCATCTTTTTGAAGGTACGCATAGTAAAAAATTTTAAATTCGGGGACGAATTTCTATAAGGGGGAAGATTGTAACACCTTAGAATGCGATCAGTGGTTAATTAAGCCTTAATGCGGTTTTTTAGTAAAAAGTTTACCAAAATAGTTTTCAAATATTTTATCAAAATTAATTAATATTTTATTAATATTTATTGCGGGCTTGCACACACATGTGCATATTAACCTAGGGTTAATTTGGGGTTAAACCATACTTAAGTAGCTATGGTGTATTAACCCATATCATTAAGTGTAATATGTAATTAATTAAATAAACTAGTTTTCAAATTTTAAAAATAAAAATGGTTTTTTTATTTGGTTGACATGTGGGAGAGAGAAAGGGGGCATCATGAGGCATGACAAGTATGCCATGCATTTAATGAGGAGAGAGGGGCATGGCTCTCTAAACTCACCACTCATTTCCCTCACCCTCACTCACACATACACTCACATACACCCCCTCACTCTCTCATTCACAACCTCATTGTTTTTCTCTTCTTCATTTGTTCTCCACCTCATCTCTTCACTTACTCCCTCAGAGGAAACCCTAACCCCATCCTCACAAACCCATACAAATCTCCACTAAACTCCATCAAAACTCTTCTCAAGCCAATATCAAGCCACTAGATGCACTTGGAGCATGGAAAGTTAGGGTTTTGGAGCAAGTTTGGTTAGGTAATGACTCTCTACTGTTAATTAAGTAGTTAATATGTTGTGTTGCCTTTTAGTTTCAGTTTAGAACCATAAAGTTTCAGTTTTATGCAAAATATCGTATTTTAGCGTCGTTTTTGCGTGTCTGTAATCTGCTGTTATCATGAGTGTGCACTGTTAAAACAAGCAGTGTAGTAGTGTAGTGCTAGGAACCCTGAGTGTACACCCATGATACGAGACCCACCTGGGAGGTTTTGGCCGGCGACATGGGGCCCAAATCCGGCGAGCTCGGCCGGGGAGAGGACTCGGGGGGTTATGGTTTTCAGGGTAGCTGTCTGCAATGATTTTAGGTTGCTTGGTACTGTTTGATTTTTGTGTTTTTATAGTGGGAAAAATCTGGGATCGTTTAGCTAGTTTTTAGCGTTACGTCGACGCGCGATACGGTGTCCGACTCGGTTCTGTGCTTCGTGTGATTTCTGCGCGTAGGGTCTGTTGTTGTAGTGTCGTCACACATGTTAGCCGTTAAGAGAGCACTTTAGAGGGCGTTGGAGTCGGTGCGTCGATTTGAGCGTAATTGTAGGTTTTATTGGTCGTTTCTGAGTTGCACTTGCTATGTTTTATGTTAATAGGGTCGCAGGCGGGGACTTCGGACGCTGCGAAGAAAGGGAAGCAGGTGGTTGGATACACTTAGCTCAAGATCACCGGTGAGTAGATTTAACACCTACGGGAAAATCGCCCGTATGGCGTTATGCGTCAGGGCTTGATAGGATACTATAGCCGCAAATTTACACACACACACATTGATTTCGCATGTGTACCATTGTTGCATACCCCATTTCCTATTTTATATGGACATGGTATTAATGAGACACGACACTATTACTAACGGTTCAGGTTGCACGAGCACTAAACTGTATGGCAAACACACACCGTTAGTAATTGCCATGACACTCACACTATAGAATTGCCATGGATAATACATTGTTTAGCTTATCTTAGCATTGATGATTAGGCATGATTTTGATTCTATTGCGCATATGAATTACATATGGCATACATACATATTTGCGTACACACATACTTGTACATACATACTTGCTTACATACACACTTGTACATACATACTTGCGTACGTACATACTTGCTTACATACATACTTGTGTACATACATACTTGCGCACATACATACTTGCTTACATACATACTTGCGTACATACATGCTTGTACATACATATTCGCGTACATACATACTTGTATAGTTACATGCGCATCCTTAGATGATGTTGGACTTGATAATGGAAAAATTGGGAACTGGCTGATATATTTTTAAACTGGATTCATTTAAAAGAGCGCTTTTCCCTCGATATACTCATATTACGGTTTTATGTTACATAAATCATATTGCATGGATTTACGCATTGAGATTTGGATTTCATATGATTTCTGGGTTTGAGAACCGTGGTATTATTTCAAGAAAATATGCATTGTTTTGAAAACCCAGTTTCTCTTGATATGATATTTCAGTGCGTCTACCATGAGTTTTCTCGGTTCTGAGAGCTTTTGTGAGTATACCCGATTCGAGGAGCGGTAGGCACCGTCTGCGGGTACATGGTGGACCCGGTAAGGTACCCCGGGGCAAGAAGACTCGTATAGTTAGACGGTGAGCCTGGCAGGGGAGCACTACCTACCGGTGATTGGTTGGACCTGACGGTTATCCGGAGGATACCAACCGGAGTCGAGAGATGGATATGGGCCGACCCGTACTGCCGGACCCCGAGGGCCGATCCCGCAGACGAAGCCCGTGGGCCGATCCGGACTGACGGAGCTCGATGTATGTGGATTTACATGTCGATATTGGACATGAGTATTTCATGATGTTTTCGAGTGCCTATGTTGGGCACTCAGGTTCCATGAGATTTACAAGTATGAGGGCCGATCAGGGTGACGGCGCCTGAGTTATTGGGATTTAGGGTGTCGTTGATGGACACTTGTTTTCTACGCTGAGGATTCATTGATGATGACATGTTTTATCCCATACTCAGCATTCATTGATATGCATCGCCTCATGTATTTATAGTACCTGATAGAGTACCTTTCATAATTATTGCATATCAATATTAGTATATTGATACTATCAGATTGCATGTGATAGAGTATCGCAGTACGTGCATACCTGCGATTACCTGTATATATTACTTACTATTCACGAGTTGGAAACTCACTCCCGTTGTACCACAGTGTTTTGTAGGTTGACCCTCAGAGTAGTTACGGCAGGGCTATCTCATTGTATCTTTTTGGCAGCGGATACCGCTACGGTTGGCTGTGAGCCGTTTGCTGTAGGTGGGTTGCGGTTATCCGAATTTATATTTCATTGTACATCTTATTGTATCTAGTACTCTCCATCTACCATTTTATGTATCGACTTAGAGACGAGTTGTGAGGACGATATTGTATATTATTTTGTAACTCTGGGTGTCGAGCCCGTGTGAGCCGACTTTCTTTATGCAGTTTTATCTTTTATGCTATTTTTCACTCATGTTGTCCATTTCTTCGCTACGACGTCGTATATTATTCTTGTGGTGTTTGTTTCCTCCATTGGGCGTGACTGCTCCTGTTTGGGGATGCTTTATTTGTATCATATGTTACTTTACTTATATCTTATATTGTACCCATTTCGGGGATAGTTTTTACAGAGGAAGTGCTGCCGAAATATTTAAGAAAATAATTTAAAGTTTAAAGATTTTCACTTGATATTTCCAAATATTTTTAACAAATATTTTCATCACTTACTACTTTTGATGGTTTAGATTTCTGGGTTTTGGCTTACTTAAATTACGTTACGCCTGTAGACGTTACTTGGTTTAAGTGCCGGTCACGTGCCAAATTTTGGGTCGTGACAATTTCCGCACAAATATCTTAGTTAAAAACAAAAGCAATCCATGTCACCATGAATCACTCTACACAAATGAGTCACACTTTCCAAATCAAACATTTAAACTAAATGTTTAATACAATAATAATGGGCATCTTCTAAAGTAAACTCGTAACGAATTACAAGAATACCCCTCATCCGTATATACATACCCGCATCCGTATTTCGACTGAATACGAATGCAACGAGACGAAAATAATCCAACAATATAATACTAGGATGCGGCTTAAACCAAAGCCCGCTAATATTATCCTCCCGATCATGATCCGTTCACAAGTACACGAATATGATCGAACCCTGCCATAAAACCGTACGGCCTCTACAACGTTTCGCCCGAATCAGGGAAACCCTCTGTGTAGGACTCTAAAGACTCATCAATACGCTGGCAGTGGGTTTAACACAAACATGTCAGTGGCACTAGCTGTACACAACGGCTGCCCAGGTATTGAGTGAAAGGGAGGCCGACGAGCAAACTCATCATAAAACCCTACTGAGCCTGACAGTGACAAAATCCGTACAGTCCGGTTCGTTCGGATATGAGTATCGCATATCGAGTCTAGGGGGTGGATAAAGTTAGACCCCTAATAACTTGACATTTAGTGTCGGCATGAAACCTATCACCAACTGAGAAACTACCGATCCTAGATCGGTAATTCTCGTCTACCCGGCCAAGGATTTTTGGTCATGGCCATCCGTGCACAACGCGATATCAACCCCCAATACCAGGAGAGACAAATCCCCTGACGATCCGCTCACTGCCTCCATGTGGCTCGGGACTGTACCCAACTAAAACATGTTTGCACGACTCCTTTGAGCCGTGGTAGGGTAGTAATCAAAGCACAGTGGGAACTCACACGAGACAAATGACGATCTTAGGTCGATAAACTAACATGTATATATGTCACCAGGGAACTGCAATCTGACAATAGGTATAATACTAAATAGCATGTTCCCGGCGAGTTCGTCCGGTGTACTCATAACCAAATGAGCACATGTATACATCTTAGGTGAACCAACTAACACCAATGGATTGTGAGACCGGCCACCACCCCTCGTCGGGGTCTCGATCCATATACACTAGTCTACTCTTGGAGTATCGATGCGAAACACCCACGACTAGGGATGCTTTAAGGATGTGCTTATAGACCACCCAACTCTCACGTATATGATCGCCATCATACTGCTGGTAGTCAAGCAAGAATCCTATGGGCTCTATCAACATGTAATAGTGATCTGCAATGTCACCTGAAGCATGTACACGATGATAAAGACAAACCAGAAAGCATACTATCATCTCGAGTAAGACTGTTCTACCGGTATAGATCCTCCCTCAATCATTGCAATTACGTGCATGCGATCCAATAATTGACTTGAGGGCACTATAGCCAACAATCTCCCACTTGCACTTAAGGCCAATTATTGCGGTGTCGCATACTCACAGCCCGTGTGATACCGAACACCCAACTTCTCTACTAATCAGTTTCACAAAGTTCGTTTTTAAAACTATTGCGTTCGAGAAATAGCCTCAGTGAGTGGATCCGCTTCAATGTTTCTTTCTGTGTCTTTCTTTATCTCAAGCTCGCGGAGAAAGCCATCTCCTGAAATGAGCAATACTTGTCTTAGAATATGTCTGGATATATGATGGGACCTAGTTCACAAATGAACTCCAAATCCAGCAAACTTCTTAGAATGTATCGTCAACTGAATTTAATCAGTATCCTGCGCCATGCCTCCCTCAGTATCCGCTTGGACCACCTGTCCAAACAACTGCCCCTCAAACAGGGAAAACTATAACTCTGACAGTCACTCTGTCATCCAAGTCACCTTGGAAGCCTGAAATGTTAACCGTCTCCCGAAGGAGGCTGTCATTACCAAATCCCTAGAACATTTTCTTATGTTCATAAACTGCTTCCGAACGTTTCTCCATGGTTGGATTAATATATAAACTTATTGCAGCTAGTGCAAAAACAACATCTAGTATGGTACTTGATATCTCATGATTGACTCAATTGCCTAAGCAAGTGATATTCCAATCATGCACATCCCTCTCCCCTTTAGTCTGTAAGAAATCTTCAAAGAGGGTGACTCCATCATTTGCAGGTACACCACCATGTCAGGAGTCGTCTATTCTAAAATACCTTTAGAATACTGTCTGAGTACCCAGATTGGGAATCTACCCAAATCTAGATCTAAAACCATAGATCTAGTAACCATAATGCCAGATATAATATCCATATTTTATGTGGAGAAACAACTGTGTGACAACCACAGTATAACCGATTGTAGTATAGGAATTTCTCTTCCTACAAAGTGTATGTCATCCAAATACCAAGACATCACACCCTACTACCTTCTTAACAGATCTATCTCTTATTCTGATGAAGTCAAAGCCTATGACTGTCACATCAAAATTAGATGATTTATTTCCGCTATACTTGCTTTAGTCTATAAATAGACATAAGCTACTTGTCCACTATGATTCCGTTGCTCCCACCGACTACAATAACCCTCTAGCAGAGTCATATGTACGTGTATTTCTAAAGCCAGTTTAGAACGACGCTATTCTCATCCTCATGCCGGGTCTCATAGTCTAAAACAGCAGTAATGGAAAGTCTGGGTAAATAAGAACCTCCATGTCACCGTCTTTGAGGATACCGAAGTACCTCTCGGGCGCCTGAGGTTACCCACCATATCTGTGGAGTGGCCAATGGAATGTTAAACCCGATTGAATGTTTAGGTTCTATTAAATTTTCAGTAATTGTTTGTGGTTCTGGAATCACTTCCAGTTCTACCATACTCCCACTACTGTTTTCTGAAAAAGTCCATTTTGCTAAAACTGTGGCGAGTCACGAACAATATCACTATTGATCTTCCAGATGGTAGAAAGTTGCCCCTCGTCCTAGCCCGAGATAACCCACAAACTTCCATTATAGAAACGTGCCTTGAGTATGTCCAGAGTCTGGTTTTAAGCATAAGCCGGACAACTCCATATACCTTAACATCGTTAAGATATGAACCATTCTATATACAATATAGAAACAGAGGTACTAATTTAATTGGAACCAGATTCAAATCATGGAGCTGTCTCCAGTACATGTCAACTAAATGGAGAGAGGCCGATCAACATTACTCAACTTAGGAGTGCATCCTGATATGAGTAACCTGAAAGAGAAGTAAGTTCTCAAAACCATTACTATCAACTGAATACCAAATACAAGTATCTATATGTTCGATTACCTTGAAGAATCTTGATACTTGCAACACATGGTTCTCTACTTTATTCTTATACCTATAACTTCTCAAAACTTGGACCTTGTATTTCTACAAAATACTTGTCTAAAACTGGAGAAATCACAAGTGAACAGAATATAGTACGAGGACCAACCCCTTTGTCCTAATAGACACTGGACAACATACAATACTTTGTATAAGTCCTCTGAGTTGAATAACTCAGACCCTGTGCGTCGTAGGCTGAAAACTGTACTATGGTTAAGAAGAATTACACCGCTGTTTAATACTCCTTACCTAATCATCAACTGATATAGGTAAATGTCATGGACATAATTTCAAAAAGTTATATCTCACTTAATAAAATAAACGTACAGATATATCGGTTTGAAATTGGTGCATAACAACGGATATTCAAAACCAAATATTTGCCGTCAGGCAAAACCCCAGGCGATTTTCTCAAATGTCACCAATTACAACGAATTCCGATATAAAGAGGATATAATCACCTAATTTCCAATAATTTACTCCCACTCATCATCTGTAAAACCATACATATGTGAGAATTAAACCTGGTAAATTCATACCGTGAAGAATCTAGTTGGGAAATCAGTTTTTCAATTAACAACACACGGTGAAATTGAAACATGAAAATGCTTCGAAAGGGTAGCGGGTATTCCTAGTAATGCCTCTTCCAGTATTCATATTCCTGACTGTAACCATATATTTCTTTGTCATCTCTCCAAATCCCTTTATTTTTTTTATTCATTACCTTCTGTACACATGTAACGTTTTGAAAATCGTTTAGGTGAAATTTCGGATAATCGGTAAAATAACTGGTGTTTTTCGTAAAAATCAAGATATAAATATCTTTTAATATAAAATCAAAAATACATATTCTAGCTATGTAATTGCTAGTATTTGGTATTTATTGAGCCACTTGTAAAATTTCTAATTTACTAAAAAAATTCCGAAATTAATTATTTTAATATTATTTTAAGCCGTTACTAATACATTTAATTAGGGATAATTACAAATTGGAATGGGTTGATACAAATTTTGTGCATCATGACACATTAAACTAACATGTAAAATATTGTTTTTGAAATGAAATGAAATTGTCAAACAGTTTTAGAAAATATCAAAGAAAAAGGCTTAAATGGTGAAAAATAAATTTAATGGAAATTGGGGTATAACATTTATCATTTTTCCCTCACCCACACCCTCTCTCCTCCCCTCTAGGCTACTAGCCAAGCCCTTGGCTGCCCCTCCCAAATTTTCCCCCACTTGATGAGGCCTTGATTGAAAAGAAAACAAGAAATGAAAAAAAATAGAATATAGAATGAAGTATGAGGTGTGGATATATATTATATTTGGACCTTTCTTGAGTTGACCAAGACCATACCCACTCACATATCCCTCCCCTCTAACCTGGCCGAAAATCCTTCAACAGCAGCCCCCAATTTTCCCCACTCATTTCATCACAAAATCCATCAAAAAATCATCAAAAATGCTTCAAAATCCAAACAAAATCAAAATCCAACTCTTACCCATTATTCCTTATCCAGACAAGAATGAATCTTGGAGCAAAGTTAGCTTTTTGGGAGGCTTGGGTGCATGTTAGATCTCATGTTTTTGGAGGTATAATTCCAACCCTTTGCTTAATTTGATGTTAAATACTTAAATCAAACCTAATTAGGTATTTAATTAGGGTTTAATTTCATGGAAAAATTATCAAGAGAAGGGTTTTGAATTGGAGCTTGGGTTTGATTACTTGATATTGGTTGTGATGTGTAGCTTTACATCTTGAGCATGCTAAAACCTAACCAAATTGCTAAATTTCAAATTTGTTACATTTATTTTGCCCAAATTGTGTTTTATTTATGCAAACTAGATTTTTGAGATTAATATTAATAGGTAAGTTTAAAATCTAATTAACATTGGTATGACTTAATTAAGATGTTTAATGAATATTATAGCCTCTAGAATTGTTAAAATATTTAGATTGGTTAAAACACCAAGTTTTAAACTAAAATGGGAATTTGTGCCAACTAGGTTTTTGGATTAATGTAATTAAGCGAGATTAAAAATCTAGTAAATATTTATGTGGCCTGTTTAAGCTAATTAGTGATTATTGTGACCACTAGTTTTGCTAAAACATCTAGATGTTGTATTAAAGTAGTTAATTTTGCTTATTAGGTTTTGGGGAAAAATAGCTTTTAAAGCGAATTTGAAGTTTTGATGATTTAAACCCTATTTCATATATATATTTAGTGTGTTGTGAAACCACGAATGGTGCGTTTGATTTTTTCTCGATCACTCGGCGTTTGTACGCCGATGTCGAGGGTTTTTGGGTTGATTTGAGATAGCAAACCATAGGTTTTGACTTATGTGTAATACACGTGCCGAATTGGTTTTCGTATGTCGTTTCGATTTCGAATTGGATTTTAATGCGATACGATACGTTGTGACCTGTAGGTGCCCCCTTGTGGACTTCGAGGCGACAAGCAAGTGCGTGGCGACGTCGGCGTCGGCAAGCGAAGAACAGGTGAGTAGATATATATCTACGGGGAAAGTCGGGTGGATGGCGTATAGCACCCCCGCAGTTCGTAGTGTAGTTGATGATATATTATATATTTACATATGTGTTGTGAATTTTGGATAATAGTGTCGTGGTTGATTCTTAGTCGCGAACCATAGAATCGGTTTGCACACACGCACGCACACCCTTGCATGTATTATTATTATTATTATTACTTATGCGTATAAGGGGATACGTATATACACACACACACACACATAGGTATGGGACTATATATACATATATACGTATACCTATACATGGATAATAAGGATAGTGGATGATAGTTGGAGATGATTCGATGAGATTGGGCATGATGCCACGAGATCGGTGATGTGATTTGGATCGTATTAGGAGATACGACATGATAGTATAGCGGATCTTTAGGCGTTGTGTTTCATACACACGCATATATATATATATATATATATATATATATGTAGATGGTATCAGATTGTACTAGACTGTAGGTCATTACCCCTAATTCATGATGTGATGATAAGGATACCAGATAAATGATGAGATTGATGTGATAGTTGACCTGTACCCAGATTGGGATGCTATACGATGGATTTACCGTACGAGCTATATATTGACGATAGTGTAAGTCTATGGTAGCGCCCCGGCCGTCAATCAGACGCCAAACACGGAACAAAAACTTTTATAACTGGCGCTATCGCATACTATAACCCGGATCTTGCCATTAACGCTAAACTAACAATATGTTAAGAGGTAGAAAGGCTATACCGATCGATCCGAGTCCTTCGGCCTTTAGCCATCATCCCACGCTCCTTTGCGGCAACTCCGATCTCTTTGCTCCTCGTCGAGGTGGCACCACATCTATGGATCTTTAAACGGGCTCCCGCCTCTATACCGAGGCAACTTGGTCATCAAGTCTGCCAAAAGAGATGACCAAGATGAAGTAGAGAACGAGTAGAATACTTTGTCTCAAAACACTCTTTGGTTCTCATCACATGAGAAGGTAAGAGTGGAGGTTGAAGAAGATGCTAGGGTTTGGAAATGGTGAACTCAAGAAAACTCAAGAGAGCAAGAACTCAAGCATAATAAACTTATCTCTTTTTCTTCTTATGTGAATAGATGAATGAGATTCTTCTCTTTTATCAAAAACCAAAGAGAAATATCTAATCAAAATATCTCCTCAAATATCTCTTCACAAAACAAAACTCATTAATACTTAATGACTCACTAGATGGCTCATTACATGAGTCATTGGTGATCATTCTAGAAGTAATGAGTCACAAAGAATGAGTCACCCTTTCCAAAATCCTATTAACCATTTAAACCAAAATGATTAACCAAAAGAAATGCATCTTCTAAAATATTCTCGTAACGGATTACGAAAATACCCCTCACCTTTATATAAATACCTGTATCCGTATTCCGACCGAATACGAATACGAGAGACTAAAATATTCCGACTCAATATAATACATGGATCCGGCTTAAACCAAAGCCCACCAGTATTATCTGCCCGAAATATGACACGTGCGCAAACGCACGTGCATTTTCCGAACCCTGCCATAAAACCATACGGCCTCTACAACGTTTCGCCCGAACTTGGGAAACTATTTGTGGGGGACTCTAAAGACTCGTCAGTACCCTGGCAGTGGGTTTAACCACAAGCGCGTCAGCGGCACTAGCTGTGCGTAACGGCTGCCCATGTACTGATTGAAAGGGAAGCCGATGAGCGAACTCATCCTGGAACCCTACTGAGCCTATCAGTGACAATATACATACAGTCCGGTCCGTTCGTCTATGAGTATCGCATATCGGGCCTAGGGGGCTGGTAACGTCAGACCCCCAATAGCGGTATAAGTCGTGTCAGAGTGTAGCCCAGAACACCCTGAGATACTACTGGAGTACCTACCAGTAAATCTCCTGTCTCAGCTGAGGGCTATGTATAATGGCTCTCCTAGACACAGTGCGATCTCACCCCCAATACCGGGAGAGACGAATCCCCTGCCGATCCGCTCACCTGCCTCCATGTGGCTCGGGACTGTACCCAAAAAATACCTGTTTGCACGACTCCTTTGAGCCGTGATAGGGTAGAAATCAAAGAACAGTGGGAACTCACATGAGACAAATGACGACCTTAGGTCAATGAACTAACCTGTACACATGTCACCAGGGAACTGCTATCTGAAGCTAGGTATAATACCAACTAGCAGGTTCCCGGCGAGTCCTGTCCGGTGTACTCATAACCCAATATGCACCTTTATACATCTTAGGTGATCCAACTGACACCAGTGGGTTGTGAGACCGGCCACCGCCCCTCGTCGGGGTCTCGACTGTATACACTAGTCTACTCCGGAGTATCGATGTCCTGTCTCGAAACTCCCACGACTAGGGACCACTTTTAAGGATGTGCTTATAGACTACCCAACTCTCACGTATATGATCGCCATCATACTGTTGGTAGTCAAGCAGGACCCTTGGGACTCTATCAACGTGTAATAGTGATCAGTCACCTGAACCTGTACACGACTGATAAAGGCAAACCAGATAGCATACTATCATCTCGAGTAAGACAGTCCTACCGTTATAGGTCCTCCTCAATCATTGCAATCACGTGCCCGCGATCCAATAATTGACTTTGAGGGCACTATAACCAACAATCTCCCACTTGCACTTAAGGCTAATTATTACGATGTCGCATACTCACAGCCCGTGTGATACCGAACACCCAACTCCTCTACTAATCAGTTTCACAAAGCTCGTTTGTAAAACTCTTGTGTTCGAGAAATAGCCTCAATGAGTGGATCCGTCCTGATGTTTCTTTCTATGTCTCTCTTAATCTCAAGTTCGCGGAGAAAACCATCTCCCGAATTGAGTAATACCTATCTTAGAATATGTCTGGATATCTGATGGGACCTAGTTCATGAATGAACTCCAAATCCAAACTTCTTAGACTGTATCGATAACTGAAACTAATCATTGTCCAGCACCATACCTCCCACAGTATCCTCTTGGGCCACCTGTCCATAATACTGCCCCCTTCGTCAGAGGGAAAACTATAACTCTGACAATCACTCTGTCATCCATGTCACCTTTGAAGCCTGGAATGATAACTGTCCCCCGAAAGAGGCTGCCGTCATCAAATCCGTAGAACATCCACTTATGTTCTAAAACTGCTTCCTTATGTTTCTTCAGGATTGGATTAATATAAACTTATCGCATCTAGTGCAAAAACAACATCTGGTGTGGTACTTGACATCTCACGATTGACTCAAATGCCTAAGCAAGTGATCTGCCAATCATGCACATCCTTCTCCCCTTTAGTCTGTAATACATCTTTAGAGAGGGTGACTCCATCACCTGCAGGTACACCACCATGCCAGGAGTCATCTATTCTAAATACCTTTAGAATACTGTCAAAGTACCCAGATTGGGAAACTACCCAAATCTAGATCTAAAACCATAGATCTAGTAACCAGAATGTCTGATATCATATCCATATCCTATGTGGAGAAACAACTGTGCGACAACCACAGTACAACCGATCGTAGTATAGGAATTTTACTTCCTACTCTGTGTATGTCATCCAAATACCATGACATCACACCCTACTACCTTCTTAACAGATCCATCCCCTATTCTGATGAAGTCAAACCCATGACTGTCACGTCAAAATTAGATGATCTATCTCCGCTATATCTGCTCAAGTCTATAAATAGACATAAGCTACTTGCCCACTATGCTTCCGCTGCTCCCACTGACCACAACAACCCTCTGGCAGAATAATATATACGTGCACTTCTAAAGCTAGTTTAAAACGACGCTATACTTAACCTCCTGCCGGGTCTCATAGCCTGGAACAACAGTAGTGTCAAGTCTGGGTAAACAAGAACCTCCATGTCACCGTCCTTGAGGCTACCGGAGTACCTCTCGGGTGTCTGAGGTTACCCGCCATATCTGCGGAGTGGCTAATGGAATGTCAAACCTGATTGAATCTTTAGGTCCTATTAAATTTTCCGTAATCGTTTGCGGTTCTGGAATCACTTCTAGTTCTACCATACTCCCACTACTGTTTTCTGAAAAAATCCATTTTACTAAAACTGTGGCGAGTCAAGAACAATATTACCATTGATCTTCCAGATGGTAGAAAATCAACCCTCGTCATAGCCTGGGCCAACCCACAAACTGCTATTACAGAAACGTGCATTGAGTTATCCAGAGTCTGGTTTTAAGCATAAGCCGGATAACTCCCCGTAGCTTAACATCGTTAAGATATGAACCATTCTATATCCAATATAGAAACTTTGGCACTTATTTAATTGGAACCAGATTCTAATCATGCAGCTGTCTACAGTGCATATCAACTTAATGGAGAGAGGCTAATCAGCATTACTCAACTTAGGAATCCATCCAATTATGAGTAATCTGAAAGAGAAACAAGTTTCTCAAAACCATTACTATCATCTGAATACCAATCACAAGTATCTACATCTTCGATCTCTTTGAAGAATCCCGACACTTGCGACATCTGGTTTTCTACTTTATTCTTATACCTATAACTTCTCAAAACTTAGATATTGTATTTATACGAAACACTTGTCTAAAAACTAGAGAAGTCACAAGTAAATAGAACATAGTACGAGGACCAACCCCTTTGTCCTGATGGACACTGGACAACATACAATACTCTGTATAAGTCCGCTGAGTTTAATAACTCAAAACATGTGCATCGTAGGTTGAAAACTGTACTTATGGTTAAGAACTACTCCGCTGTTCAATTCTCCTTACCCAATCGACAACTGATATAGGTAAATGTCACGGACATAATTTCAAAAAGTTATATCTCACTTTATTAAAATAAACGTACAGATATATCAGTTTGAAATTGGTGCACAATAACGGATACTCAAAACCAAATACTTGCCGTCCGGCAAAAACCCAGGCGACTTCCTCAAATATCACCAATTACAACGAATTCCGATATAATGAGGATGATCACCTTATTCCCAATAACTTACTCCCACTCATCATCTGTAAAACCATACAGATGTGAGAATCATACCTGGTAAATACATACCCTGGAGTAAGTATCTAATCGGGAAATCAGTTTTCCTTTAACAATGCACAGTGTAACTGAAACATGAAAATATTTTGTAGGGATATCCTGGTATTCCTAGTAATGCCTCTTCCATAATCTTATTCATGACTGTAACCGTATATTTCTTTGCCATCTCTCAAAATCCCTTTATTTGTCTTTAGTCGTTACTTTCTGTACACCCCTTTAGGCTAAGTGGTTTTCTTCCTTCCCTACCGTTCGGCACCAGCCTATGGTTTGGAAGAAGACTATCCAATAAGTGTAATAGGTGTACCCTCCTAAACCAAGGAGTGCTCGCAACCTGAGAGAAGGTGATGATAAAAGACAACTGAATAATACCTTATTCTATTTCTCCCGAACTGGGGAAAAAAGCAAAGGTGAAGTAGGGGTGGAGATGAAGTACGCGGTTTGGTCGTGAATGATAGCAGTCGCGATTTACTTTGCCCTCTTTCTAATCCCTTTATTTTGTCTTTACTTATTACCTTCTGTACACCCTACTTAGGCTAATTGGTTTTCTTCATTCCCTACCTTTCGGCACCTGCCTATGGTTTGGAAGAAGACTATCCAATAAGCGTAATAGGTGAACTCTCCTAAACCAAGGAGCCCTCGCAACCTGAGAGAAGGTGATGATAAAAGACAACTGAATAAACCAATTCTATTTCTCCTGAACTTTGATCCATCCTCGAAGAAGTCCCTTCGAGTTCGTATATAACCATATGATGGATCTATCCAATGGAAGTGGATGTTCGTAATGATACGAGGTGTTCTGAGAAATTCAAAAGGTAAAAGAAGGAGAGGCAATGACTTATGCAACTCAGACAATCCAAAAGCCAGTATTTTAAGAAGGTTCGGTCAACTTGGTCACTGAGTCATAGTCTAGGGTCGGTCAAAGGTCGCTGCCAAAGAGAGAGAGAAAAGAAACACTCTACGTGCACTCTAACCTAGATCAGAATGGTTATCACTTTATCTAATCAGGAAACCTCCCACTGTACCGTCAAATTCTCCCCCAAACATGAAAGAAGAATCAATCGGGATCACCCGAAGAGTAAACTAACTCATCAGTGGGAATCGGGATCCAACTATCATCGCATGATAACGTGAAGGAATCCACTCACGTTATTACACTCCATAAGGTATGCGCATACTTGGCAAGTTTCAGTTTCTTTAGAAACTCCCGATATGATTTTTGCCCCATGCTCTTATGACCTTGACGTAGGCCAAAATGTCATAAGTTACATGCCAAGTTCTACCCATCATTATCTTATCAATTTGAACCCATCCGCACATGCCCCTGACGTTGGCCAAATGGCAGAACGACTGTCCCAAACCAACTCATCTATCTATGCAACAGATGAATACCCAGCAGCTACCAAACACTATGCCTTGGCGTAGGTCAAAATACATAGCTTGAATACTACTGAATACCCAAATGAAATGACGGAGGGCTACGACTGGTTTTTGGAGAAAAAAACCTTTAACATAACGAACTTGATATCGTTGAAGGAACCTGATAGCTTTTTATAAAAATATAGTGACGAAAACCTTTGCTAAAGAGGTCACTCCCGGTGAAGGGATCTCGGCTCTTTCCTCGTGGAATGAGGTGCAGGATATTCCAACTGAATACCGCGATGCAAAGCAACATGTAATCGACTATAGTGAAGTTATTACCCTGACGCAAATTTCTGCCCAAGGGGTCACTCCCGGTGAAGGGATCTCGGCCCTTGCCTCGTCGAATGAGGTGCGGGATATTCCAACTGAATACCACTGTGCAAAACAAAAGAAAACGTCTTTGTAATAAAACTTTTTAAAACTGTTCCAACAACGTCCAAACAGGTTTGTTTTCCTTTGCATTGATCAGAATCAACGCAGTCCCATCAATTAATCACACCAGAAAAGAACGAAAATAAAATGTACGTATATGCCATCCGCACTCGTCACTGGGTCTCGTCATCACCCGTTAGGTTACTTAACTAACGACAGAGCGGGGACTGGACTAGCGCAGGTGTAAAACATATACAACATCTACTAGTATATATAACAATATACAATAATCGCTTCAGGCATGATAATATGCAACATTACAGAAAAATAATAAGTATCACAGAACAATACAGATAATCTGGGATCCCGGGGTTTCACAGAGTCGCTGCTGGAACCCGACGTTCCCCTGGTCGTGTGGATAGCCTGTGCAATGAAACCTAGACCCCTACGGGTGCGGCAAGTTACCCGCCAAAACCTGAAGCGAGGCAGCCCCCTACAGCACAGTGAATGGACCACCCTACACTTCACGGAATCCGGTAACTTGAGCACCCCTCCTTGGGTCAACCTGTACCCACTACGAGTGCGGCGAATAGTCTGCAAATTCTAGAGTGAGGCCCCTTTGCCTCTCAAAGCCATGAGATACGGACCTGTTGCCCTCCAGAACCCGGCTATCCGTGCACTCCGTCGCGGGGTAAACCTAGTACAGAAATGAAAAATATGTACAACGGGTACATCGACCTCAGCCCGGTCGTGCCCCAAAAGAATATTATACAAACAGGCAGTGACGGCAGTCCACATGTTGGACGCTCGCCCCGCAATATCAAATGTACAAATAAATCCAAACTGCACTATCATTGCACACTGCTATCCACCACGACAAATCCGCAACATCACAGCACAACACAGAACATCAACGCGAATGTCACGTTCGCAAACCCGTCTAAAAAGACTATAGCAATTAGACGCAATTTACCGCTCGAATGACATTCACGGTCGGAGATATAATGCAAGTACTGTAAACTAACAAGTTTAAAATTCCGATCGACAAAACATCCCGAAGTGGGCCCCACGTACATCTGCAGTACACTAACAAAATTTGGGCCCAAACAAAGTATTCCAGAAACCACAATTTTCCATACAAGACATTACTGTAGAAATAGGGTTTACTGTTCCCACTAACTGGCGGCGGAACCGCGGCCAAACCATAGTTTGTGCGGCGGTTCCGCGGCAGTACAATGGTGTCAGTCGACCAAATTTCATCAGAATTCTTAAACAAGCCTGCTCGATTTTCTGAGAGGCTCAAAATAATTTTTAGACCTGTTTAAAAAATCGACAGAAACTTTGGCCTGAAAATTGCGGTTTTGGAAATTTCGTTCGATCGTTGTTTTAAACATATTAGAACAAGTTAGTAAATGTTAATGGCGTGGCTCTGATACCATGTAAGTCTATGGTAGCGCCCTGGCCGTCAATCAGACGCCAAACGCGGAACAAAAACTTTTATAACTGGCGCTATCGCATACTATAACCCGGATCTTGCCATTAACGCTAAACTAACAATATTATAAGAGGTAGAAAGGCTATATCGATCGATCCGAGTCCTTCGGTCTTTAGCCATCATGCCACCCTCCTTTGCGGCAACTTCGATCTCTTTGCTCCTCGTCGAGGTGGCACCACATCTACGGATCTTTAAACGGGCTCGCGCCTCTATACCGAGGCAACTCGGTCATCAAGTCTGCCAAAAGAGATGACCAAGATGAAGTAGAGAACGAGTAAAATACTTTGTCTCAAAACACTCTTTGGTTCTCATCACATGAGAGGGTAAGAGTGGAGGTTGAAGAAAATGCTAGGGTTTGGAAATGGTAAACTCAAGAAAACTCAAGAGAGCAAGAACTCAAGCATAATAAACTTGTCTCTTTTTCTTCTTATGTGAATAGATGAATGAGGTTCTTCTCTTTTATAAAAAACCAAAGAGAAATATCTAATCAAAATATCTCCTCAAATATCTCTTCACAAAACAAAACTTATTAATACTTAATGACACACTAGATGACTCATTACATGAGTCGTTGGTGATCATTCTAGAAGTAATGAGTCACAAAGAACGAGTCACCCTTTCCAAAATCTTATTAACCATTTAAACCAAAATGATTAACCAAAAGAAATGCATCTTCTAAAATATTCTCGTAACGGATTACGAAAATACCCCTCACCTGTATATACATACATGTATCCGTATTCCGACCGAATACGAATACGAGAGACTAAAATATTTCGACTCAATATAATACATGGATCCGGCTTAAACCAAAGCCCACCAGTATTATCTGCCCGAAATATGACACGTGCGCAAACGCACGTGCATTTTCCGAACCCTGCCAAAAAACCATATGGCCTCTATAACGTTTCGCCCGAACCTGGGAAACTATCTGTGGGGGACTCTAAAGACTCGTCAGTATCCTGGCAGTGGGTTTATCCACAAGCACGTCAGCGGCACTAGCTGTGCGTAACGGCTGCCCAAAAGAGTCAAGCTTATTCTTCACCTCGTGACATCGTTCACTCAAGCTCGTTGTCGATCTCGAGTTCGTCCCTCAACTTCATCCTCAGTCTCAGTACCTAACCGAGGCTTCTTCTCTTTCTTTCTCACTTGTATGAGTACAAGTGGAACCCGTAAGTCTCCTTTGATATATATCTCTCTCTCTCTCGTTCATCCTCTAATCGACAATAATAATAATATGGTTTTAGCAAGCTAATTTAATCTTGACCTATTTACTAGAAATCCCCGTATTAACAAAAAAACCTTACATATTAATCTATCAATCTTGCAATACTTGTCTCATCTAGCTTATGTGTTTTAAGTTGGAATTTGCCATGCTAAACAAAACTAGAACACAATATAATGGTTAAATACCATATTCTTTATGCTATCTCGATTACAATATTTAGTATGTTAACTTAGCTAGCACAGGATAATAACCTACTCTACCCGTACACATGGAAAACATAGCACGATACCATATTTATAATTTTTTACAAAGAAACGTATTTCATTGAAATACTCTCAAATTAAAAAAATACGGTTTTATCGATATTTTCATTCTTTGCAAATACGCCTCTACAACCCTTGTTAGGGGACCCGTTTTTAGATAGTGCGGATTATCGCATATCCTTGCGATAGTAGAGTGAGATACAAAACCACTCACGGAGAATTCGGTCTCGAAAGGAATAAATACAGTTTTAAAGAAAATACGATATTTTGAAACAAAATTAAACAAATTGCAAATAAATTGAAACATATGTTGTAATTCTAAAGAAAAACAAATTTGTGAAAATTAGATAAATACTCTAAAATGAAAATATTAATGTTTTTAATAAAATGCCCTCAAGATTCCAAAAGATAGTTTTTTCATAAAAATACCATAGACTTTTAAAAGCTAGATTTTATCACTAAAATAGCTCTAAATCTAAAATACTTTTTATAAAAACTCTTAATGTTCTAAATTAACATATTTTATCAAAAACACCCTCGACCGTTATTTTTTTTAAAAATAAAACATTTTGCATAAAAACCCCTCGAGAAATGCAAACATGCATATACATATAATAAACAACTTGAATAAATATTTATGGATCCTAGATTAATAATGAGTTAAGCAGTATCAAATCTCTTGAATCTCAGGGAGCCGGAGAAAGTGGGTGCTTGCCTATCTAGTTTGGATAACACTGTAAATTAAAAGAATTATCGATGACAATCGTCTTTGAAAAAGTCACAAATACAGCCATTCATGTGCGGTGGTTGCCCGATTATTTCTAAACTTAAAATTTTCAAAAGATAAATCTTTTAATAAAATATGATTAGAACTCGAACTCGAACTTAAACTTAAATTTCAACTTGACTTGAACAAGAATTTGAACTTGAACTATCTACGTGAAACTTGACATGTATACATGAACTCAACAAGTATACCAGAGACCAACTTGACTCGAACCATGAATACAAATGATATGACTTACACTTGGCATGACTACATGACTACATGAATTCAATCTTGATATTGTATCACCTTTTGTATTCATGGACTCGATCAAGACTTGTAATTTTAATCATAGTCTAATATATGCAGGGTGTTAGGATAGTTCAAGTGTGAATCTAACAGAATCTCAAGAGTCCCCTTAGTTTATGAATCCATATCTACTAACACAGCAATCTATCACGAAGACCCATGTTTCCAAGCCCCTAGGGCCCTACCCTTGGGTTTGGAATACTTCAACAGTAGGTTGAAATTCCATTACTAACACTTGATTCGGGCCCATGATTCCTTATTCCTGAGGCTTTACCCTTGAGTTCGAGAATACTCTTGAGATTGGTTGACATTCACATTTGGACTGACGTTAAGCTAGAATACCTTATAGAGACCAATTAAGATGCTTACTCACACACACATAACACCTGTTATATTATACATGCTAATTTTACATTATTTTTATACCTCTTAAACATTATATTTCCTTGGAGACTTACTGGGTGCAAGTTCGCTGACGGGCATTCCACCAACCTTTGTTTCTTTAGAATGTTAGTCAGATAATTTAGAGGCTGAGGAGGTGGACCCGACTGCTGAGTATTGCGATCAGATCACAGCTCAAGCCGACCTTTAGATTCCTGCTCAGTTCTTTCAGTACCAGTATGCCACTTATTTAGGCATTTCTTATTATTTGTATTTTTATTTTTCAGAACATCTATATATGTAATTAAAGTTTGTGGAATGAATGTAAATAAAGTAGATTGTTGAAAATTTCATGATTTTATTATTCTTGCTCTGTGTATAATTTCTTATTTATGTTTAGCATATTTATTTTAAGAAATGTCATTCTTAACATAAATATATTGCGGGCTTATCACGTGACCGTTACCATCCATTAGGAAGCGGGGCGTGACAAATAACACGGAACAATTGCTTACGACCAATCCACGGAATCCACGCAAATAAACAACGAAAGGCAAAACAGTAATTAAAGCAAGAACAAGAGAATCACAAAACAAGATACAATGAATTTGTTAACGAGCTTCACCTACCGTATGGCTAGTTCCCGGCAGAGCGGAATCTGCAAACTTCTATTAGAACTTTGAATCAAGCTTTACACCAAAAGAAAATCCTATGAGATTTCTTTCAGATCTCTCTAGACACTTGAAATCCTGCTCATCACCTTCTCTCTATACAATGATCTCATTAGCATCATTTTTTAACATATGAGATATCCCTATATATAGCCTAAACCCTAAACCTATTTAAATTAGAGTTCAATAGAATATGGTAAATATTCGATTCACAAAGAGATCCCGTCGACAGACGTCTAATGAAGGATTCATCGGACGTCTGCCAACTCTCTGCATTGGTTTCAGCACTTTGGCAGACTTTTGAAACTCCTTGTTCAGACGTTAGCCTGCGCTCTGTGACGACTTTAGGATTTTGCTAGACGTATGTATCTTTGCCTTCAAATGTCTGGTGTTGCTCTGCTCTTTTGGTCCCATGCTCGCACATGCATAGACGTCTGCACTTTTCTCTTCAGACGTCTGCAAGAAGATTCTCCACATATTTTAACATTCTCCCACTTGTAGATTCTTCTGGCTTGACTGCTACGAACTAGTAGACTTCACACGATTCCTCTATTTTCTCTCTCCTCATCAAATTTTCATGGAGATATTTACCAACCTGCAACAGAGATCCAGCTTGTCTCTGTCTATGACTTTGGTGAACATATCCGCAGGATTCTTTTCTCTCGCGATCTTCTGTAGTGTCAACTCTCCATCTTCCAACGCTATGCGTATGAAATGGTACCGCCTTGATGTGCTTCATCCGAAAGTGATATGCTGTGTTCTTGGCCAAGTGTATTGCACTTTGGTTGTCGCCATAAGGTGTTGAAATCTTGTTTCTTACCCAACTTTTTGAGTAACCCTTGCAATCATATCATCTTCTTGCCGGCTTCCGTGATGGCCACATATTTAGCCTTCATCATTGACAAAGACATTGTAGGGTGTTTTTCGTCATCCCATTGAAATGGGAATACGCGCGCGCTGGTCAGGCGCATTACAGATTCCCTCTGCCTAGGGTAGGCTGGGGTTTATTGATTGTGGGGATCCGAATTTCTGGCACCCGCGGATTAAGCTGCCGTTATTTACCCCTCGTCTTTGGAGCAAGAGAACCTCCGATTGACGGGTTAATTGGTCATGCGAACTCAATGCGATACATTAGTGTGTGTTTTTTTTAAGATATTACAATGGAGACGTGTTCATTTTGTTTTGTTCCATTTGTATAAAAAAGGGATATACATATATTTTTTATATAAAAAAACATAAATAAATATTTAGAGAAATGTTTTTCTTTTTTAAATATTATTTATAATTTATTAATATTTATTTATTATTATTTTTTAAATAAAAAGATTTTTATAAAAAAAGGAAAAAAGAAGGAAAAAAGAAAAGAAAAAAAATTATAAAAAAAGGAGGGACTTCCCCCCACTCACGTGAGGGAAGAGGGAAGAGGCTCCCATTTAATGGGAGCCTCCCCAACGTGAAGGGGGACCAAAGGGCTCCCATTTAATGGGAGCCTTCCCCCTCACGTGCTCTCACGTGAGGGAGGGCCAAAAGGCTCCCATTAAATGGGAGCCCTCCTCCTCACGTGACTTCATGTGAGAGGGAGGGGAAAGCTTCCATTTAATGGGAGCCTTCCCCACACATGGGGCCCAAAATTAATTAATTAATAAGTTTTTTTTTAACGTGGAGTTTAACTCTAAAAGAATTTTTTTTTGTGGAGTTAAACTCCAAAAGCATTTTAAATATGGAGTTCAACTCCAAAAAGATTTTAAATGGAGTTTGACTCCAAAAAGATTTAAAATGTGGAGTTGAACTCTAAAAAGAGTTTTAAATAGAGTTCAACTCCAAAAAGATTTTTATTGTGGAGTTGAGCTCCAAAAGAATTTTAAATGGGGTCAAAACTCCTAAAAATATTTAATGTGGAGTTAAACTCCCCAAAAAAAATTTTATTGTGAAGTTAAAATCCAAAAGAATTTTTGTTGTGGAGTTAAACTCCAAAACATTTTTAAATGGAGTTCAACTCCAAAAAAAAAGATTTTAAATGGAGTTCAACTCCAAAAAGATTTTTATTGCGGAGTTAAACTCCAAAAGAATTTTAAATGTGGAGTTAAACTCCAAAAGAATTTTAAATGGAGTTCAACTCCAAAAAGTGATTTTAAATGGAATTCAACTCCAAAAATATTTTTATTTCGGAGTTAAACACCAAAAGAATTTTAAATGTGGTGTGGAGTTAAACTCCACTAAATGGGAAGCCTCCCCCTCACGTGAGAGGGAGAAAGCACCCACTTGGTAGGAGTTCTCTCTTTCTCACGTGAGAGGGAGCAGGGGCTCCCAAAAGATCTTTTTTTTGTGATGGAGTTAAACTCCAAAAAAATTTATTTGGAGTTAAACTCCCAAAACAATTTTATTCGAAGTTAAACTCCAAAAAAAAATGTTTTAATTTAGAGTTAAACTCCAAAAGAATTTTATTTGTGGAGTTAAACTCCAAAAGATTTTCTCCTTTCTCTCTTGAGAAGAAACCTACAATAAGTTCTCTTGAAACTCCAAGATTTAGATCTTGGATGATGAAAAAAGAGACCCTTTTTCTTCTTTTGATGGAGTCTTAGGAGGTGGGTTTATGGTAAACTTTATTTAGTTTTAAAAAAAAACAGAGAGCTAAATTCTTAATTTAATTAGAAAATGAAAAGGAAAAGGAAGAACTTGGGAGAGAGAGGATGGAGGCACAAACCTTAGTTTTTGGGGAGAATAAATTGTATCATTTATTTCACCATCATGTTGTCGTATATAGGCTTACACATTTACATATAACCCCTTGGGCTTTACAAAATGGCATTTTGCCCATCCCATGCCTCATGTGCTTTTTTCTTTTGCACATGAGCCATGAGTTTTACAAAAATTTGGCTATATGCCCATAAAAGTTACATCAAAATTATTTATTACATGATTTTTATTTTGGCCTGGAGGAGGCCGGCCGTGGGGCTCGACTTGGGCATGGGCCCACTTGCTTGGGCTTGGGCCTGCTTACTTGGGGTTGACCTTGACTGTGACTTGGTCTACTGGGGTGCAAATTTTGACCCCAACAGACACAACTTGCTGCAACTGAGAGACCCAACTAACCGATGTTCCCTCAACTGTGAATACGTATCCCGTTGTGCTCTTCCCACTATGTCGATCAACCGAGTAGTCCACATCAACATAACATTGCATCTTAAGACAGTCACCCCCAAAACATAAGCAACGACTGGACGTTCTCCTGAGATATCTCAATATCCACTTCACCGCATTCCAATATTCCTTTCCCGGGTTTTGCACGTACACCTGTTCATAACTCCCATTGCATGGGCAATATCTGGTCTCGTACTCACCATCGCATGCATCAAACTCCCCACCACAGATACATAAAGCACTCTTGCCATCTCATCTTTCTGCTCTTGAGTTATCGGGCACAACTCCTTACTGAGTTTGAAGTTTTTCGCTAAATGCGTATTCACCGGCTTTGACTTGTCCATATTGAACCGCTTCAAAACCTTTTCCACGTAGTTTTTTTGCGATAACCACAACTTTCGCTGCTTTCTATCTCTTATTATCTTCATGCCCAGAATTTTCTTGGCTACTCCCAAATCCTTCATGAAGAATTTTTTAGCCATCATCTTCTTTAGACTTTGAATTTTCTCAAAATTCGGACACGCTGGCAACATGTCATCCACGTAAAGTGATAAAATAATGTAGTCTCCATCCTTGAAAGTCTGAACGTATATGCTATGATATGAATCACAGTGCACAAATCATGTCTCTAACACGAACTAATTGAACTTAAGATACAACTTCCTTGGAGCTTTCTTGAAGCCATATAAGATTTTTCACAGTCTACATACCATGTTTTCTTTCCCCTTTATCTCGTATCCTTGTGGCTGTATCATATAGATCTTCTCATCCAAATCTCCATGAAAAAATGTTGTTTTCAAATCCGGCTACTTTAAGTGCAAATCCCCCACCTCCACAATACTGAGAATCATCCGAATTGAATTTATCTTCACCATTGGGGAAAATATCTCTTAATAGTCTATCCTATGTTGTTGCTCATATCTCTTAACAACCAAGCGAGTCTTATACCGCTTCATGCCATCAACCTCATCCTTTATCCTGTACACCCACCTATTTAGCAACGCCTTTCAACCCTTGGGTAGCTTCACTAGATCCCATATACAGTTCTTCTTCAAAAAATCCATCTTCTCGTTCATAACTTGCTCCCGCTGCTTGCTAGCACCATCCCGCGTCGCCTCTGTAATGGATTCGGGCTCTCCTGAATCTATGTACAATATGAAGTCGGTAACAAGTCTTTCAGGTAGCTTCTTCTCTCGTGTAGATCTCCTCAGAACTGGTACATCTGCTTGCTGAACTTGGTTTTCAACCATTCTTGAACCTGATACTGCACTGTCGTGCTCGTCTCCTCTATATTCCGATTTCCACTTGTAGGTACCTGATTTCTCTCTTAAATTCCATCAAGCTCGATGAACTTTGACATTGCACCATCTTTGGCTTACTTTTCTTCTTTGTATAAGTGTTGCTCATCAACGATGATGTTCCGGCTTCATATTACCTTCTTGCTTGTGTAATCCTACAGTTGATATCTGAACTCATCTCCACCATACCGGAACGCACATTTCCTAAACTTGGAGTCAAACTTACTTCTTTCCGCCTTATCAATTAAAGAATACGCAATGCAATCAAATACTTTGAGGCGCGGGTAATTAACCAGTTTACCTGACCAAATTTCTTTCGGAATACCTCCATCGAGAGCACTTGCCGGGCTTCTGTTAATCAGATACACAGCAGTATCGACAGCTGCTGCCCATAGGAATCTCGGCACATCCGCATCCAAGGTCATGCTCCGCACCCGCTCTACGATTGTCCTGTTCATCCTTTTAGTGATGTTATTCTATTGCGGCGTTTCCAGTACCGTTTTAAACCAACGAATACCCTTCTGCGAGTAAAACGCCTCGAACTGTTGTGTGCAATATTCCCCGCCATTGTCGGACTTCAGGCACTTATCCTTCATCCCCGTCTGGTTTTCCACCTGCGCAATCCAGTGTTAAAAGAGACCAAACACATTGGACTTCTTCTTTATCACATAAATCCAGATCTTGCTGCTTGCACTATCTATGAAAGTTACGAAATACCGATTTCCTCCATAAAACCCCACCGAGGCCAGTCCCCATACATTCGCATGAACTATCTCTAATTTCTTGGTCTTCTTAGCAACGCCTCCAATCTGAAATTTGAATGCACGTTGCTTCCCACAAACGCAGCTCTTGCAAAGTCCCAACTCCACCTTTTTCAGCCCAAAAAAATGCCCCCTACTCTGAAGAATTTTCATATTCTTCTCGCTGAGGTGCCCCAATCTTTTATGCCACAATGATGTCTCAGAATGCACTTCTGAATTTGTCGCCAACGCTATCGAATCTCCACTGCTCCCACCGAATGAGTACAATGAACCACTCAACTTGCCCCTTACGACCACCAATGATCCTTTAGAAATATTCCACCGAGAATTCTAAAATACCGTAATATAACCTTCGATGTCCAGCTGACTTGTAGAAATTAAGCTTTTCTTCAAATTCGGAATGTGTCTAGCTTTTTTCAGCTTTAATTGACCTCCTGACAGCTGTAGGATGATCGTCAATTTTTCAATGATCTTGCATGGTTGACCGTTTCCCATCGTCACATGTCCAAAGTCCCCTTGAACATACTTGCTAAAGTGATGCCGGCCTGAAGTGAAATGAAAGGATGCTCCCAAATTTAGGAACCAGGTATCTGCATTTGTATTCTCATTCGCTAATAAACAAAGCCCGTGTTTCCCTTATTTATGTGTAAACATCACATTGGCTTCCTTTTCATCTGCCTTAAGTATACATTCGCTTTTTCTGTGACCATTCTTTCCACAGTTCCAATAGTCACCTTGGATCTTCCCTTTCGATTTTTCTCGGCTTTTAGACTTGCCCTTCTTCCCTTTCTCCCTTTCCAACGTCCTGTCGTGATTCTTCACTGAAAGTGCAGAAGTTTCCGAACTCTCACTCACAACTTTTTTCCTTATCTCATCGTTTAATATGCAAATCACCGCATCATTAAATTTGAGAGTCCCTAAGATCGAGTTGCTTACCGCCATAACTAGGTTCTCCCAACTCTCCAGCAATGAACATAGGAATAAAAGGGCTTGAATATCATCTTCAAACACAATTGAAACCGATTCGAGTTAGCCCGTCATGCTGTTGGATTCGTTTAGGTGCTCTATCACCGAACCGTTCTCTGCCATCTTTATATTGAAAAGCTTTTTCATCAGAAATATCGTGTTTGATATCAACGACTTCTCATACAACTTCGTTAATGTCGTCATTAGCCCCATAGTTGTCTTCTCTTTTAAGATATTAAAGGCCGCTTGCGGAGTAAACGATAGCCTAATCATTTCCAGGGGTTTCCTATCCAATAGATTCCATGTTTCATCTGACATCTTCTCAACGGAAGATACAAATCTTTTTGGTATAGATTGTCCTCTATCTGCATGTGCCACCAACCATAATTGTGAGTATTGAATTTCTCGATTCTTATCTTATCTTCCGCCATTTTTCATCTACTGTCGTAGCAAACTCAACTTCTCTTTTGATCTGAACTATCGCTTTCAAAAACTACAATGTAAGAAGATGGGAAAGAGAACACAAGTGTCATTACCCACCGCTAACTTAGATCGTAAAATCGAAAGACCCTTTGGTTCCCTAACCATACTCTGATACCAGTTGTTGGGAATAGAAGAAGAATAACACAGAACAATTGCTTACGACCAATCCACGTAATCAACGCAAATAAACAATGAAACAAAACAGTAACTAGAGCGAGAACAAAAGAATCACAAAACAAGAGACACAGGATTTGTTAACAAGTTTCACCTACCGTATGGCTGGTCTCCGGCAGATCGGAATCTGCAAACATATACTAGAACTTTGAATTAAGCTTTACACCAAGAGCAAACCTTAGGAGATTTCTCTCAAATCGACACTTAAAACACTAGCTGTCACCCTCTCTCTATACAATGATCTCAATAGCATCACTTTTTAACATATAAGAGATTCCTATATATAGCCTAACCCTTAATCTATATAAATTAGAGTTCAATAGAATATGATAAATATTCAATTTGCACAGAGATCGACATACGTCTGATGAAGGATTTGTCAGACGTCTGGCAACTCTCTGCATTGGCTTCATCACTTTGGCAGACGCCTGACTCCTTGTTCAGACGTTAGCCTGCGTTCTGTGACGGCTTCAGGATTTTGCCAGACGTCTGTTTCTTTGCCTTTAGACCTCTGGCGTCGCTCTGCTCTTTTGGACCCATGCCCACGCATGCACAGACATCTACACCTTTCTCTTCAGACGCCTGTAAGAAGATTCTCCACATATTTCAATAGAGATAACCGCGATCATCTAAACTCCAAAATGATAGCTAAATAGAGAAAAGTTAGGCCCTGTTTGGATGCGGTGAGAGTATGTTGGTTGTTTAATGTAACTAAACCTGATAAGACCAACGGATCAGGGTCTTGAACTTAAAAGCCACACCCGGTGTACAAAGTGCTAGCTAGGTTCCGCTGAACCATTGATTTTGCTTGGTAACCACAATTTATAAATTATGAGCTAGAATCTAATTAAAGAGAGACAAAATATACGTGAGAATAATTATACCACCTTCGTTTCCGTCTTCAAAGTCCTTAAAATCTAGCAGTCTTGCTGTAATATGCTTCTGTAAGAACACAGCAGACTTGATCGACCATCGATGAACATCGCAGTCGATTCGTAGATTTAAATTTCAGTGGAAAAAAAATCATAGATCGAGATATAATCCCTTACAGATGCATAAGTTTACTAGAGTTTATGCATAGGGTTTCCATATGCTTTCACTTCATCCGACTTTTTAGATCTATTAAGATATGTATCTTGTTTAGATCGACTTGTACAATGTTACTAAAAAACGCTACAATTTGATTGATGTCCAAATGTTGTAATCTCAACATGGAAAAGATCTTCTATGCAGTGGCCATCAAGTCGAAAGATAAAGAGAAGATAAAATTGGTATACTTCCAAGTGTGAAATGTACTATCCATTTCTCTGAGCTGTCTTAATACTTCATGACAACCGGTTTAATTAAAAGGTTTTTTTTACTGTTAGACCTCGTCATATTTCAATATTTTTCTCTGTCCCCCTATAATTAGTATTTACCTGTTAATTTCCCTATACTTATAAGTTACTTCTGCAGCCCCCTACTTCATCTTTGAAAATTATTCCTCCTCCGTCATCGCCGCCGTCTTCACCGCCGCCGTCTTCTTTCTCCTGCTCATCAACACCGTCACCGTCTACACCACCACCGTCACCGTCAACACCACTACCATCACCATCTTCATCCTCCCCCTCCTCTTCTTTTTCAACCCATCGACACCAACTTCTTTCTCCTTCTCTTCAACGCCACCGCCACCATCATCAACGTCACCGCCACCATCATCTTCTTTCTCTTCTTTTTCAATCCACAACCGCCGTTGCAGCCACGGCGGCTGCAGGGAAAGAGGAGGATTAATTTTCAAAAGTGAAGTAGGTGGGTTGCAGGAGTAAATTATAAGTATGGAGGGTTACAGGTTAATACGAACTAGGAAGGCAGAGAAAAATATTGAAGTATGAGCAGGACTATCAGAAGAAAAAAAACCCTAATTAAAAAGTACTTCCTTCAGGTAACATAAGCCCAATAGAACATGACTTGAATTAGTGAAGTATAAAGACCGTGACTTAATCTAGTATCAGTAACACTTGGCACTTGGTATACGGAATACTTTAGAAATTCTTTCTAAAGGCATTAAAAAAAGAGGATATAGTAACATTTGGGCAATTGTTAGACGATCCTTTACGGGATCCGGAATCCTTGCTGTCAAATGGACGGTCCAGATTTTGTCCCTATCAAAATTAACAGTCGAGATTAGCGTAAAACAGAAGACATGAGTATTGGGTGTCTTGCACGTGCTTTGCACGTATGATATGTGGTGAGGATTGGATAAGATACTATTATTTTGAAATTGCAGAGTTTCCTGACGACCGGACATACATGGCCGGTATATATATGAAACATGAAGTGAGAATATCAGTTGCCAGCAACAGAAGGATCCGTGACAAAATTCTTGTGTTCATCCTTCACTTCATGGAATTGACTCCATGGGATTGATCACAGCCCAAATAGGAACATTGGCACTTGTGCTTGACTTGTCCATTTGCTATTGTCCTCTAACATTTCTTCAACTCAAAGTTACATAGATCAATGTGCGTAATGCGTACTTAATAACTTCGAAACAAAGCTGAAACCTGCATCCTATATATACCTATTTTTGAGCAGACATCAACACATATAAACCACAGCATGTATGACTCAAAATTCAGTCTCTTGGCTAGGCGGTGATTACGATAGCATTGGCTCATCATAATTGAGGTAATTTGGAATCATCTTCTTAGATTTTTCCTTGTTGGGTTTTCTTTCCCCCCTCATTTTGATTTTTGTGTCGTTTTTATGCTGTTGGGTGCTCCACCATCTAAGAAGGTAGCTATCTAAGAAGGTAGCTAGAGATCTACTTGGTGAGTCGAGAGGTGGTGCTCCACCATCTAAGAACATATCATGGTGGAATGAAGATGTAAAGGCTGCTATTAAAATTAAAAGGGATTCTTATAAAGATCTGAAGAAAAGTAGAGATGTGGAAAGATTTGAGAAGTACAAAATGGCTAAAAAGGAAGTTAAGAAAGCTGTTCGGAAAGCTAAATCTAAGGTCTACAAGGAGGTGTACGAGAAATTAGACATTAAAGAGGCTGCAAATGATATATACCGGATTGCTCGAATGCGGGAAAGGAAGACTAGAGACTTATGTGCGGTGAAGTGTGTCAAAAATGAAAATCAGAAGGTTTTAGTTCGAGATGAGGATATCAAGGAAAGATGGAGAGATTATTTTGACAAATTGTTCAATGAGAGCTTTACTAAGAATTTGGATGGACTTGTCATTCAATCTCAAGATATAAACCGTGATTTCATGCGTAAAATAAGACTTCCTGAGGTTAAAGAAGCTTTGAACAGAATGGGTTTAAGAAAAACGGTTGGTCCTGATGGGATTCCTATCGAGATTTGGAGATACTTAGGAGAAATAGGCGTTAAATGGCTGACAGATCTGTTTAATAAGATTTGGCAGACAAAAAAGATGCCAAATGAATGGAGGAAAAGTATCCTTGTACCTATCTACAAGAACAAGGGTGACATTCAAAGTTGCTCAAACTACCGTGGAATAAAACTGATGTGTCACACCATGAAACTTTGGGAAAGAGTGATTGAACACAGGCTAAGGAAGGATATTAAGATAACAGAAAACCAATTTGGGTTCATGTCTGGACGATCAACGACAGAGACGATTCATTTGCTTCGTCAACTTGTCGAGCGCTTTCGAGAGAGGAGAAGAGATTTGCATATGATATTTATTGATTTAGAAAAAGCATACGACAAGGTACCTAGAGAGATATTATGGGGGACAATGATAAAGAAGGGGGTCCCCGTCAAGTATATTGACATAATCAAGGATATGTACGACGGAGTAGTGGCAAATGTCAAAACTTGCGGCGGCTTAACGAGTGATTTTCCGATTACTATTGGTTTACATCAAGGATCTGCATTAAGTCCATTCCTGTTTACCATCGTGATGGATGAGCTTACTAGAACTATCCAAGATGAGGTACCTTGGTGTATGCTATTCGCTGATGATATTGTTCTAGTAAATGAGACGAAAGCAGGGGTTAATGCCAAATTGGAATTATGGAGGCAAACATTGGAATCTCGGGGATTCAGATTGAGCAGGTCCAAGACAGCATATATGCACTGCAAATTTAGTAGCCAGAGAAATCAAAACCATATTGGTATAACATTGGAAGGACAAGAGATATCACCGAGCGACCAGTTTAGGTATTTAGGTTCCATCATCCAAAAGAATGGGAAGATCGATAGTGATGTTAATCAAAAGATCCAAGCTGGTTGGTTGAAATGGAGGAGTGCAACAGGGATTTTGTGTGATCGTAACTTTCCGTTAAAATTGAAAGGAAAGTTTTATCGGAGCGCTATTCGGCCTGCCTTATTATATGGTACAGAATGCTGGGCTCCTAAGAAGCATCATACACAGAAGATGCACGTAGCGGAGATACGCATGCTTCGTTGGATGTGCGGTAACACTAGAAAAGATAAGGTGCGAAATGAGAATATTCGTACAAAAGTTGGTGTAGCACCTATGGAGGAGAAGATGCGGGAAAACCGGCTAAGATGGTTTGGTCATGTGCGACGCAGACCTATGGAAGCACCGGTTCGACGAATAGATACTCTCGATATGGGCAATGGTAAAAAGGCAAAAGGGAGATCGAAGAAAACATGGATGGAGGTGATACGACACGATATGGTTGCCAAAGGACTCAATGAAAGTATATTGTTCGATAGAAGTGAGTGGAGACAGAGGATTCATGTGCTGGACCCGGCGTGATTCTCATATTGGTTCATGTAGCCTACCCCATATGCTTGGGATAAAAGGTTCAGTTGTTGTTGTTGTATAGAATAGAAACTGGTTAATCATTTTTTGTGTGATATATGGACGACCGAAAGTCAGGAATGAAGGCAGGAGCTTTGTTTTTGGGGGGCAAGTATAATAAATGATATTGGAGGACACAAAGATTTTCCTAAAGGAATTATTTCTTAAATCGGAATATATTAGGATATCCATTCCTTGCTTCACTTTACAATGGTGAAAAAGATGAACATTTCAATTTCAACTTTCAGAAGTGATGGTCCAGAAAATAATTATCAAAAGAACATATATTTTGTAATTTTTAAAATGTGATGGATAAACGAATATATGTGTTTATTAAGAAGCTATAATCTTTGTCTAAATTTTAGATAAATTGAAATAGATATTCAGCATGTCTTATCAAACATGAAAGTAGATAAGTTGTTGCATGCTTAAATTTTGAGGGGGGGGGGGGGGGGGGGGGGGGGGGGTTGGGGGGGGGAGTGCATATATGGAAGATGATATGTAATATATGATGTTTATAATCAAATGAGAAGACAGTAACAACTGTAACTTAGGAATACACATTAGCTTTCCTATTTAGAAGAACCAAAATATCTTATTAAAAAATTGATAATCTATTATTGAAATTTCTAAAACCTATTCATATATTTCCCTATATAAGGATTCTCTTGCGAATGAATTGGTACATATGCTGAAATTGTATATGGTCTAGATATAAATTCCATCCTCGACTGAAATTGAATGAAAATTGAAAGAAAATTCGATTCTACTTTTAATTTAACTATTTTTCTCGTACTAAACCATGGACGTTAGACAACCGGTACTGTATTAGAACATCAAATGCCAAAGAAAGATGCTTTGGATTTCATTAATATAAGCTATAATTGTAAAACATTGTTGCATTATTAATATTGCCAACTATAAGGGCATACATTCTTTGTTTACCTATTATTAGGACTGGGGGCAGATTCATGGAGTTTGGGCCTCCATTTGATTGATTAGTACAGATAGCTTTGATCCATTCAATGATATTTGAAGTTTCTGGGCTTTGTACCACTGGCCTATCGATTTTAGAGATAAAAAATACAAAATAAAACATAACAAAAAGTAAAAAGATTTATATTACGGAAAATTATTTCCCGGTCCAGTTTGAAGAGATAACTTATTTTTAAACCTAGAAAGCTCCATAATTATGACAAAAAACCCAAAATATACTTTGATATTTTTTAAAACCCAAACTTGATTTGTATATGCAATTCCTATAACACCCTTTTACTATTTTTAAGATATTAGAAAGCCGGATTTTTTTGGATTTCCCAATATATTACAACATAAGATTTATTATTATGTATCTATAGTTTTCATGGCTTGTTTATTATATTCTTCTTATCATTGCTTGCCTTAATTTCTTTTATAAACCTATCTTTTTTTCTAAACCCATGTTATTCTTATTATTGATTGTCTTCTGTATTATTATTTGTCCTAGTTTCCGACTTTTTTGACTATATTATTGATTGCTCTGGTTCTAGCCATCATAGAAGTGGAGATTCTGGAACCGGGAGAGGATACTAAGGGATTGAGAGTGGAGATAGAGGAAAAATCAAGTGAATTGGATCGAAGATTTAGAGATTTGAAAGTGAAGATGGAGATAGAGGAAAAATCAAGTGAATTGGATCGAAGATTTAGAGATTCGAAAGTGAAGATGCAGAAATTGGAAACAAAGATGGGAGGAATCAGAGAAATTAGATTGAAGATGAAAGATTTAAAAACGAAGATACAGAAATTGGAAGAGGGGATCGGAGAGAAAATATAGGAAATTGAAAAAGAAAGACAGAGCAAGAAAGAACGAAACATAGTAGTCGCGAGAGGAAACCATACAAATAATTTTGTGGCTAAATTGTAGGAAATACCCTTCATTTATGCCTCGATAGTAGGAAATACCGCTACGTTTCTAATACTTAACCGTAACTGGTTCATAAAATACTCTTCATTTAAATTTATAATTAAAAATATATATCTTTTTCCCTTTTTCTATCTAATTTAAATACCGTGTTTTTACTTTTAACCCTCCTAAACTATACTATTGATCTGGTTGCCCCCTCCTCACTATTTACCTACAACTCCATTTAACTCATTTTAGATCCACGTCTTTTTAGAATATTCCATTAATAAATTAGGGAAATAGATAAGAATAATCTATTAAAGTCAAATATAGAGGTTTATATTTATTAACGAAAAAATAATGGCTTATTTCACGCATTCCTCCTTGAAGTTTGGTATGCGGTCTTACATTAGTCCAAACCCCCCAAAAAATTGCAATCCTTGCCTTGCAGCCTCTATTGTTAAATTTTACATGAAATGACTGAAATACGCTTCTCATCTTTCCCAGATTATAATAACTACCCTTCATAACTATTTCCTTCTTCTCCTCCTCCACCCCTCAACTTTATCCGCCTCCACTCCCTCCTCCGCTCCTTTCTCTATCTTCCGCCTCCACTCCCTCCTTCCCTTTCTCTATCCTCCTCCTCAACTCCATACTCTCTCCTCTTCTTCTTAATCAAATCTTGTTGCAAAGTTAGAGACCTGGGGTTTTTGCTTCTAAACTATTCGGTGAAATGCCTGAGAAAAGCGTTTTGTAGTGGAACTGCTTGATGCATGGATTTATGAAAACGGACGATTTGGATTCTGCCGTGGAATGTGTGAATATTATTATGAGAGACGTTTACGAGAGATGTAGGTTGTTTGATCAAAATGTATGAATTGATTGTAAATTTTATGTAAACTTATGACAATAATAATAGAATGTGTACAATTTATTTTTGTATAGAGATACGTAATAAATAAAGTTGTATTGGTTCATATAGTTTATGTTGGCCTATTTGATTATGATATATGCACGTGCTCCTCATTTATGAAAACGCAATTATAAAAATATATGTAAATTTTGAGTTGCATCTTTTTATTATGTAAAAACGCAGCAGATAAGCGCCGCTAAATATGTATACAAAAATTTTTTATTTGTAACAATAGGAAGTGGCACAAAATGTAATAAAGCGGCATTTATTCTTTCAGCGGTGTTTTTTCCAGCACTCAAAATTAGTGCCACAAAACTTTTAGCAACAGAGAATTAGAAATTGCTCTATGAAGAATTAATCTATCAATTGCAACCCATTTAAGTATTTTTACAAACACATTCTAAGTACCATCCATTAACAAAAATTTAGTACAACAAAGAGTAAATTAATTTGATATACATAGAAATATTCATTTGATGCATATTACAACAACAAACGAACCCAATTCTCCATTTGCAACAATACCATCTCCACGTCATTATCTTCTTCTTCCTCTACATACCAAACTCCAAAATAGAAACCAACCCCCAATTAAAAACTCAAAAACATCATCCACCACTCTCACCACTTCCACAAAACACTATCCACCACTAAAACCCCTTATTCTATTTAACTCCTGTAACTCAACCCAACTCTTCAAAATCACTCTTATCCATCCCAATCTCAACTTCAATCTCATCAACCCATGCCCTATAGCACCTTTACAAACACAATCATCCTTTCCAAATTCAACATATCCATACTTGCCACCCCATAACTATTCCCAAATGCTTCACAATCATTTCCACAAACACTTCCAACACATCATAACCATATCCTACAAACACCATCCATTCATCACCAATTCTCTTAACAAACACTTTCACCATCTTGACCACCATCCCAAACACCATAACCATCACCATAAGCTTCGCAACCACCATCCTCAACACATCAATTATATAAACCTTATCGATCTCTTCATCCCCTTCCCCTCTCTCCTCCTTCTCAATCATTTCTCTATCCCTTCTCGACAACGATCACAGAGTCTCCGCCTCTACTTCTCCACCAACCAAACCCTTCCATGTCATCCCCCGATCCTTCTCCAAGGCCATCTTCGATTATTACCATCTCATTGGAACCTTAGCCCTCCACTATAGCCGCTTCGTTCTCTGCTACTCCACCGGTAATGTCATGGGTTAAAGAGAAAGGAAGAGAGAGAGAAAATAAATAGGGATAGAGAAAGAAAGAGAACTGAAAAATTTCACGTGACCACTTAAGTTTAATATTTAATTGTCCGGAGGCAATGGAGTAACGATTGCAAACTTTAGGAGGTTTTGGATTAATGGCAAGATCAGGGGTTTTCTGGATGTTACCCCAAACTTCAAAGGGTTTTTAGTGAAATAAACCAAAAATAAATGATACGCGGAGATTGTGAGATTATTAATAAATTTAGAATTAGAAAAATAAAATGAAATGATTATGTTTTGAAGGCAGAGGATGTAAGATTGAAAATGAAATTTTAGGATTTAGGGTTCACAACAATAGGGGAATAAAATTGAAAAAAATTAGGTTGTAACTAAAGATTTTGATGCGAGAACGAGAAATTGAAGCTAATTTTTAGAAGTTTAGGGTTCTTGAAAGTAGAATATCAAAGAGTTTAAAAAATATTATTGGGTCTTAGAATTTGAAATTTGTTGTTGAGTTTTAATATTTGTAATGAAAATTTTAAGAAAGAGAAGATGAAGTTTGAACAATGTTGTGTTGAATACTGGTGCAAGAGTTCAGCCCAAAAGCATAAGACGCCAAGGCCCAATTAGAACCACAGAGAATTCACGGGCGATGCGCGTAGTGGTTTTTTTTGTCGCGTTACAGTTCGAGCGCGAAGCGGAGAATTGGAGCGCACGTCGGGGCTTTGGGACAGGGTTAATGGATTAATATTCTAATTAATCCTAAAATAAAATTGATTAATTTTCTAATTAATCCTAAAGATTTAAATGCAAGGTTATCTCTAACTTAGCCCTCTTGCTATATATATACATGAGATGGTTAATTAAAGCTCTACGTCTTGAATTAATCAACAGAGGGCGTTTTAGGGCCTGCGGCAATTGATCAAAAGACAGAGGCTGCGGCAAGAGGGGAGAGGTTGAGAGAGAGAGAGAGAGAGAACAAGAGTTGAATTGTTTGAGTTTTGTGGGTCTTTGGGTGTAATCTCGTGTAACTTTTACTCTAGTGGAAGTTATTGTTGCGAAAGAAGGATTAGGTGCAGTTGCGCTGAATCTGGATATATCGTTGTGTTCTTCGGCTGTTGGTGTGCTTTTCTATTTGTTTGTGGTGTGTTGCGATAGCTGTTAGATATATATGTAAGTCGATGTCGCACACCCCACGTATTTGTAGGGAGGCAGAATTTACAAAAAATGATTTTTTATACTTTGCAACACCGACCTAAATTTCAGGATCTTTACGGAAACCTTAACCAGCTATTCTACTTGGAGGTTTTAACTACTCGGTAAGAGTTTTATACATCCTAGATACTTGTTCTTCGGGTCTTCTTCTCCTCCTCTTCTTGAGCTCCTCGAAGGTCCGGATCGCGCTTGATCGTCGGTCTCCTCGTGTCAAAGACGATCCACCCGAGAGTTTATGGTTCAAGCTCCAACTTCTAAACCGAGGTAACTAAATATCTAGTTCGCTAAACTAGATATGTTAGAAAATGTAGAGTGTTTATTGAAGTGTTTTATCTTAAAGAACCCTATGGTCCACAACTCATGTGAGGGTTTAAGGTCTTGAGGAAGAAAAAGAGGAAAAATGGAGTGAGACAGGAAATTTGCAAAATGAACAAGTGTAGTCTCATGTGAAGAATGGCTCATCATTATTCTCTCATGAAGCATGGATCATTTTCATTAGAAAAGAACAACCATGCTTCAATAGTAAACCCAAAAACATAAAATAATGGAATAAGCCACGCTTCGCCATGCCACAAATATCTCCATTTCCAACTCATTAATCTATTTGCAAAAATAGATAAATCCAAATAATGAGGTGTTCCGTTCTAGAAGTATCTCTTGTAAAATTACAAGAATGCCCTCACCGTATATACATAACCGTATTCGTACTCCAAAAAATACGAATACAATGAGATAATAATAATCCAATAATATAATAGTAGAATCCGGCTTAAACCAAAGTTCATTAGTATTATCCGTCCGAACAACATCCATGCAACTAGTACATGCATATGGTCGGAACCTTGGATGTAAAACCATACGGCCTCTACATTGTTTCGCCTGAACCAGGGAAACCCTCTGTGTGGGACTCAAAAGACTCGACAGTACGCTGACAGTGAGTTTAACCACAAGTCCGTCAGTGACACTAGCTGTTGTTGGATATATGTATTCCCTAGAGGCTATTATTTGATAGTGTGTGTGTGTGTGTGTGTCTCTCTCTCTCTATATGTGTGTGTGTGTCTCTCTCTCTCTCTCTCTCTCTCTCTCTCTCTCTATATATATATATATATATATATATATATATATATATATGAGAATAATGGAGGGAGAATAATGGAGGAAAGATGCCATAGGAGGGAATTTCCTCCTATGGTGTCGAAAAAATACACCCTCCCTAATTTTTTCCGACGATCGGCACCCACCATCTTCATCGTTATCATCTAAGATGTGGGTACACCAAATTTCATGTGATTCTACAACTTTTTCACCGTTGATTTAGCAATGTAAAAAGTTCTATTGTCGGTAAACCGTTAATTTTGAACCCGCAAAATCAACGTTGAAAAAGTTGTAGAATCATATGAAATTTGGTGTACCCACATCTTAGATGATAAAGATGAAGATGGTGGGTGCCGATCGTCGGAAAAAATTAGGGAGGGTGTATTTTTTCGACGCCATAGGAGGAAATCCCCTCCTATGGCGTCTTTCCTCCATTATTCTCTCTCTCTCTCTCTCTCTATATATATATATATATATATATATAGGACTTTCTTACTCGACATAATATTATGCTATCTGGTTACTCTTTATCTTAACATGTTCACTTGATTGTGTATATTGTTCATTTGATACATGTTGATAAAACTCTTAGGATATTTGCTTGGCTACTGTGATTATGATGCAGATCGCACTAGTGGGACATGCGTAGTTTATAAGCATATCCTTAAATGTTCTAAGTCATGGGTATATCGAGATGGGGCATCGATATTCCAGAGTAGACCAGCGTATACGTTTCTTGACCCATTAGATGGGTGATGGATGATCCCATATCCATTGGTGTTTGACATCAAAGATTGTATACGGGTGCTCAGTGGAGACTGGGTACACTGAACGGACTCGCAGAGAACTCCTATATGGTATTATATCTATCGTCGGATAGCAGTTCTCAGGTGACACTTGTACAGGTTAGTCTGTAGACCCGAGACCGTCATAGAGTCTTGTGTGTTCTCCCACTGTACTTTGATTTCCACCCTACCACGGCTCTGTTAGAGATAGTGCTCTCAGAGTCAATTATTGGATCACAGTCACGTGATTGCAATGATTGATGGAGGACCTATGCCGGTAGGACAGTCTTACTCAAGATGATAGTATGCTATCTGGTTTACCTTTATCATCGTGTACTGCTTCAGGTGACCTTACAGGTCACTATTGCGCGTTGATAGAGCCCCTAGGATTCTTGCTTGACTTCCAGCAGTATGAGGGCGATCATATACGTGGGAGCTGGGGTCTATAAGCACATCCTTAAAAGGTCCCTAGTCTCGAGGGAGTTTCGAGACAGGGCATCGATACCCCAGAGTAGACTAGTGTATACAGTCGAGACCCCGACGAGGGGCGGTGGCCGGTCTCACAAGCCACTGGTGTCGGTTGGTTCACCTAAGATGTATACAGGTGCTTATTGGGTTATGAGTACACCGGACATGACTCGCCGGGAACATGCTAGTTGGTCTTATACCTGACGTCAGATAGCAGTTCCCTGGTGACATGTGTACAGGTTAGTTCATCGACCTGAGATCGTTATTTGTCTCGTGTGGGTTCCCACCGTACTTTGATTACTACCTTACCACGCTCAAAGGAGACGTGCAAACAGGTTTTAGTTGGGTATAGTCCCGAGCCACATGGAGGCAGTGAGCGGATCTGCAGGGGTTCGTCTCTCCCGGTATTGGGGGTGAGGTCGCGCTGTGTCTAAGAGAGCCATTACACGAAGTCCTTGGCCAAGACAGGAGATTTACTGGTAGGTATTCCAGTAGTATCTCAGGGTGTTCTGGGCTACACTCCGACACGACTTGTACCGCTTTTGGGGGTCTGACTTTTACTAACTCCCTAGGCCCGCCACGCGATGCTCATAGACGAACGGAACGGACTGTACGGATATTGTCACTGACAGTCTCAGTAGGGTGTCAGGATGAGTTCGCTCATCGACGTCCCTTTTGGTCAATACCTGGTAGCCCGTTACGTATGGCTAATACCTCTGACGTGCTAGTGGTTAAATCCACAGCCAAAGTGTTGACGAGTCTTTAGAGTCCCCCACAGACCGTTTTCTCAAGTTTCGGGCGAAACGCTGTAGAGGCCGTATGGAGATATGGCAGGGTTCGATCTTATACGTGCGGTATTGCACGGAACATGATCGGACGGATTATACTAGCGGGCTTTGGTTTAAGCCGGATCCTAGTATTGTACAGTGTAGATTTTGTCTCATTGCATTTGTATTCGGTCGGAATACAAATGCGGGTATGTATATACAGTAGCGGGGTTTTCCAGTAATTTATTACGGGATCGTTTTTCTGAAGTTTCCAGTTTGCATTCCGTTTCGGCCATTTTCTTTTGTTTCTTTCTTTGGCTGAAATTTGGTGGAGGGGGTTATTTGCAATTGTTCAATTAACAATTGATAAGACTTTTGCATCATGATGGTTTCATGATGGTGCACCATCCATTGACTACATTTGACTTCATCATTACTTGCTTTATGGTGATGGGTTTTTGTTGAGACTTTGGTGTGACCTTTTTGATGATGATAACTCATCATTCTCTCTTGCATTATTGATCCAACCCCTTGGACTTTTTCCTTCTCCCATTCTTTACATGGCCGACCACACACAAAAGAGAAGAAGGTTGATTCATTTTTGGGGTGGGGAGTTTGTTCATCTCATATTATTTTGATTACACCAAAATTTCCAAGTCCATCTCCATTGTTCATTCCTCCATTAAATGGCAATTTCAACCCCAATAGAGACAAAGAGCACTACACTTATTCTACAGCAATTCTTGGACACGTCGACTCGTTAATTTCGTGCCCGAGTTGCCTCGGTCCAGAGGTGGGAGCCCGTAAAAGAACCCGGCGATGTGGTGCCCTTCCGACGAGGAGATGAAGACCGGAGATTCCGTGGGGAGATCGGGACGACGACGAGAAGATCGAAGGATACGGATCGCTCGGTATATCTCTCTACCCCTTCTCTAGTTAGCTAGGAGCAGGTTAATGGCCCGATCCGGGTTTTATAGTGCGCGGTGGTGCCGGTTTACAAGTTTTGTAAAAGTATCGTTTCCGTATTCCGGCGTCGGATTGACTGCCGGGGCGCCGCCGTGCACTTACAGTGGTATCAGAGCCACGCCATTAACCTAGTCTAGCTTGCTCTAATATGTTTAGAACTTCGATCGAACAATTTTTCCAAAATCGCGATTTCATGTGCATCAGTTTTCTGTCGAAATTTTTTGTGCTCCAAAAATTTTTCTGGACATGTCAAAAATTCGTGCAGGGTTTTTTAAGCATTCTGTAGAAATTCGATACAGTGATCCTATAGTAGGACCACGGAACCGCGGCCAAACCCTGTTCTGGCCGCGGTTCCGCGACTGTAAGATGTCATTGACGTACCAAATTTCTACAGTAGCTTTATAAGTTGAAATTGGGATTTTTGGAATGTTTTGTTTTGGCCCAGATTTCATTGAGTGCTACAGTTGTGCTTGGGGCCCACTTCGGGAAATTTTTTAGTCGATCGAAAATTTTAAACATATTAGTTCACAGTATTTACATTATATCTGCGACCGTGAATGTCATTTGATCGGTAAATCCTGTCTAACTGCTATAGCCCTTTTAGACGGATTTGCGAACGTGACATTCACGTTGATGTTCTGTGTTGTGCTGTGATGTTGCGGATTGTCGTGGTGGATAGCCTGGATGCAATGTTAGTACAGTTTTGGTATTTTTATGTACATTTGATATTGCGGGGTGAGCGTCCGACATGTGGACTGCCGTTACTGCCTGTTTGTATATTATTCTTTTGGGGCACGACCGGGCTGAGGTCGATGTACCCGTTGTATGTATATTTTACTTTCTGTACTAGGATTACCCCAAGGTGTGGTGCACGGATAGCCGGGTTCTAGAGGGCAACGGGCCCGCATCTCATGGCATTGAGACGGAGGGGGCTTTACTCTAGAATTGGTGGGCTATTCGCCGCACTCGTAGGGGGTACAGGTTGACCCAGGAGGGGTGCCCAAGTTACCGGATTCCGTAAAGTGCTGGGTGGTCCATTCACGTTGTTGAAGGGGGCTGCCTCACTTCAGGTTTTGGCGGGTAACTTGCCGCGCCTGTAGGGGTCTAGGATTTCATTGCACAGGCTATCCACACGACCAGAGGAACGTCGGGTTTCAGTAGCGGCTCTATGAAACCCGGGGATCCCAGATATCTGTATTGTTCTATGATACTTATTACATTTCTGAGATGTTGCATTTTATCACGCCTTGAGCGAATATTATATATTGATATATATACTAGTAGATGTTGTATATGTTTTGCATCCAAGCTAGTCCAGTCCCCGCTCTGTCGTTAGTTAAGTAACCTAACGGGTAATGACGGGACCCAGTGGCGAATGCGGATGGCATATACGTACATCATTATTTTCGTTCTTTATTGGTGTGATCAATTGATGGGACTGCGTTGATTCGGATCAATGCAAGCTAAACAAACCTATTCTGATGTTGTTGGAATAATTTTCAAAAAGCTGTTATTGCAAGGGCGTTCTCTTTTGTTTTGCATAGTGGTATTCGGTTATGAATATCCAGCACCTCAGTCGACGAGTCAAGGGCCGAGATCCCTTCACCGGGAGTGATCCCTTGGACAGAAGTTTGCGTTAGGGCAATAACTTCACTACAGTCGTTTACTTTTGCTTTGCATCGTGGTATTCAGTTGGAATATCCTGCACCTCATTCTACGGGAAAAGAGCCGAGATCCCTTCACCGGGAGTGACCTCTTTAGCAAAGGTTTTCGCCACTATATTTTTATAAAGCTATCCAGTTCCTTCAACGATATCAAGTTCATTACGTTAAAGGTTTTCGCCAGAAACCATTCGTAGCGCTCCATCATTTCAGTTAAATATTCAGTAGTATTCAAGCTATGTATTTTGACCTCACGCTAAGGAATAGTGATTGGTAGCTGCCGGATATTTATCTGTTGCATAGATAGATGCGTTGGTTTGGGACAGTCGTACTGCCTTGTTGGCCAAAGTCAAGGATAGGTATGGGTGTGTTCAAATTAACCTGGACAATAATGGGTAGAACTTGACATGTGACTTATGACATTTTAACCTCACGCCAAGGTCATAAGAGCATGGGGCAAAAATCACATCGGGAGTTTCTAAAGAAACTGAAACTTGCCAGATATGCGCATACCTTCTGGAGTGTGATAACGTGAGCGGATTCCGTCATGTTATCATGCGATGATAGTTGGATCCCGATTCCCACTGATGAGTTGGTTTACTCCTCGGGTGATCCCGACTAATTCTTCTTTCAGGTTTGGAGGAGAATTTGACGGTACAGTGGGAGGTTTCCTGATTAGATAAAGTGATAACCATTCTGATCTAGGTTAGAGTGCATGCTGAGTGTTTCTTTTCTCTCTCTCTTTGGCAGCGACCATTGACCCGACCCTACACTATGACTCAGAGACCAAAATTAACCGAACCTTCTTAAACACTAGCTTTTGGATTGTCAGAGTTGCATACCTCATTGTCACTCCTACTTTTACCCTTTTCTCTAGGACACCTCGTATTACTACGAACGTCCACTTCCATTGGATAAAACCATCGTATGGTTATATACGAACTCGAAGGAATTTATTCGAGGATGGTTTCCGGTTCTGGAGAAACGGATAGGACTATTCAGTTGTCTTTTCCTTTTACCTTCTCTCAAGTTGCGAGTGCTCCTTGGATTAGGGCAGTACACCCATTACGTAAATTTGATAGTCTTCTTCCAAACCATAGGCAGGTGCCGACCGGTAGGGAATGAAGAAAACCAATTAGCCTAACGATGGTGTACAGAAGGTATTAAGTAAAGACATATCAAGGGATTAGTAAGAGGGCAAAGTAAATTGCGACTGCTATTCACGACCAAACCAAGTATTTCTTCGCCAATCCTAAATCACCTTTTTATTTCTCTAGGACACTCCGTATCACTACGAAGATCCACAGTTTATTGGATACTCCATCGTATGGTTATATACGAACTCGAAAGGAACTTGTTCCAGTTCGGGGATGGATTCTGGTTCAGGAGAAATAGGAATAAGGTTTATTCGGTTGTCTTTTATCTTCATCTTCTCTCGCATTGCGAGTGCTCCTAGGATTAGGACAGTACACCCATTATGCTTATTGGATAGTCTTCTTCCAAACCATAGGCTGGTGCCGAACGGTAGGGAAAGAAGAAAACCATTTGGCCTAAAAGGGTGTACAGAAGGTAATGACTAAAGACATATGAAGGGATTTGGAGAGATGGCAAAGAGATATACGGTTACATTTGTGAATCTGGATAATGGAAGAAGCATTACTAGGAATACCAGGATACCCCTACGAAACATTTCAATGTTTCAGTTTCATTGTGTACTGTTAAAAGAAAACTGATTTCCCAATTAGCCCCTGCTCCAGGGTATGTATTTACCAGGTATGATTCTTACATCTGTATGATTTTACAGATGATGAGTGGGAGTAAGTTATTGGGAATTGGGTGATTGTCCTCATTATATCGGAATTCGTTGTAATTGGTGATATTTGAGAAAATCGCCTGGGCTGTTTGCCGGTCGGCAAATATTTAGTTTTGAATATCCGTTGCTATGCACCAATTTCAAATTGATATATCTATACGTCTATTTTTATAGAGTGAGATATAACTTTTTGAAATTATGTCTATGACATTTACCTATATCAGTGGATGGTTAGGTAAGGAGCATTGAACAGCGGTGTAATTCTTCATAACCATAATTACAGTTTTCAACCTACGACACACAGTGAATGAGTCACTAGACTCAGAGGATTTATACAGAGTATTGTATATTATCCAGTGTCCATTAGGACAGAGGGGTTGGTCCTCGTACTATATTCGGTTTACTTATGCCTTCTCTAGTTCTTAGACATGTGTTTCATAGAAACACAGGGTCCAAGTTTTGAGAAATTATAGGTATAAGAGTAAAGTAGAGAACCATGTGTTGCAAGTATCAGGATTCTTCAAGGTGATCGAAAATATGGATACTTGTGTATGGTATTCAGTTGATAGTAATGATTTTGAGAAACTTGTTTCTCTTTCAGGTCACTCATAATTGGAAGCATTCCTAAGTTGAGTAACGCTGATAGGCTTCCTTCTATTTAGTTGACATGCACTGGAGACAGTTGCATGATTTGAATCTGGTTCAATTAAATCAGTGCCTCTGTTTCTGTATTGGATATAGAACAGTTCATATCTTAACATTGTTAAGGTACGGGGAGTTGTCCGGCTTATGATTAAAACCAGACTCTGGATAACTCAAGGCATGTTTCTGTAATGGTTGTTTGTGGGTTGACCCAGGCTATGACGAGGGTTGACTTTCTACCATCTGGAAGATCAATAGTGATATTGTTCTTGACTCGCCACAGTTTTAATAAAAATGGATTTTTTCAGAAAACAGTAGTGGGAGTATGGTAGAATTGGAAGTGATTCCAGAATCGCAAACGATTACTGAAAATTTGATAAGAACCTAAAGATCCAATTTGATTTGACATTCCATTGGCCACTCCGCAGATTTGGTGGGTAAGCTCAGGCACCCGAGAGGTACTCCGGTAGCCTCAAGGACGGTGGCAGGGAGGTTCTTGTTTACCCAGACTTTCCATTGCTGTTGTTCCAGACTGTGAGACCCGGCAGGAGGATGAGTATAGCGTCGTTCTAAACTAGCTTTAGAAGTGTACGTTTATATGACTCTGCCAGAGGGTTGTCATAGTCAGTGGGAGCAGTGGAAGCATTGGTGGACAAGTGGCTTATGTCTATTCATAGACTTAAGTATATATAGCGGAGATAGATCATCTATTTCTGATGTGACAGTCATAGGTTTGACTTCATCAGAATAGGGGATGGATTTGTTAAGAAGGTAGTAGGGTGTGATGTCCTGGTATTTGGATGACATACACAGAGTAGGAAGTGATATTCTTATACTACGATCGGTTATACTTTGGTTGTCATACAGTGGTTTCTCCACATGGTACTTAGATATAATATCAAGACATTCTGGTTACTAGATCTATAGATCTAGATTTGGGTGGTTTCCCAATCAGGGTACTTAGACAGCATTCTAAGAGTTTTTAGAATGGACGACTCCTGGCACGGTAGTATACCTGCAGGTGATGGAGTCACCCTCTCTAAAGGAGTCTTACAGACTAAAGGGGAGAGGAATGTGCATGATCGGCAGATCACCTGCTTAGGCAATTGAGTTGATCGTGAGATGTCAAGTACCACACCAGATGTTGTTTTTGCAGTGGATGCAATAAATTGATATTAATCCAATCCCGGAGAAATGATCGGAAGCAGTTTTTAGAACATAAGTGGATGTTCTAGGGATATGATAACGACAGCCTTCTTCGGGAGACGGTTATCATTCCAGGCTTCCAAGGTGACCTGGATGATAGAGTGACTGTCAGAGTTATAGTTTTCCCTCTGACGAGGGGCAGTGTTTTGGACATGTGATCCAAGCAGACACTGAGGGAGGCATTACGCAGCATACTGATTAAGTTTAGTTGACGATACAGTCTAAGAAGTTTGAATTTGGAGTTCATTTATGAGCTAGGTCCCATTAGATATCCAGACATATTCTAAGACAGGTATTACTCATTTCGGGAGATGGGTTTCTCCGCGAACTTGAGATAAAGAGAGACATAAAAAGAAACATCAAGCCGGATCCACTCACTAAGGCTATTCCTCGAACACATTAGTTTCACAAACTGGTTTTGTGAGACTGATTAGTAGAGAAGTTGGGTGTTCGGTATCACACGGGCTGTGAGTATGCGACATCGCAATAATTAGCCTTGAGTGCAAGTGGGAGATTGTTGGAGATAGTGCCCTCAGAGTCAATTATTGGATCATAGGTACGTGATTGCAATGATTGATGGAGGACCTATGCCGGTAGGACAGTCTTACTCAAGATGATAGTATGCTATCTGGTTTACCTTTATCATCGTGTACTGCTTCAGGTGACCTTACAGGTCACTATTGCGCGTTGATAGAGCCCCTAGGATTCTTACTTGACTTCCAGCAGTATGAGGGCGATCATATACGTGGGAGCTGGGGTGTATAAGCACATCCTTAAAAGGTCCCTAGTTGAGGGAGTTTCGAGACAGGGTATCGATACTCCAGAGTAGACTAGTGTATATAGTCGAGACCCCGACGAGGGACGGTGGCCGGTCTCACAAGCCACTGGTGTCTGTTGGTTCACCTAAGATGTATACAGGTGCTCATTGGGTTATGAGTACACCGGACAGGACTCGCCGGGAACATGCTAGTTGGTCTTATACCTGACGTCAGATAGCAGTTCCCTGGTGACATGTGTACAGGTTAGTTCATCGACCTGAGATCGTCATTTGTCTCGTGTGAATTTCCACTGTACTTTGATTACTACCCTACCACGCTCAAAGGAGACGTGCAAACAGGTTTTAGTTGGGTACAGTCCCGAGCCACATGGAGGCAGTGAGCGGATCTGCAGGGGTTCGTCTCTCCCGGTATTGGGGGTGAGGTCGCGCTGTGTCTAAGAGAGCCATTACACGAAGTCCTTGTCCAAGGCAGGAGATTTACTGGTGGGTATTCCAGTAGTATCTCTGGGTGTTCTGGGCTACACTCCGACATGACTTGTACCGCTTTTGGGGGTCTGACTTTTATCAACCCCCTAGGCCCGCTATGCGATGCTCATAGACGAACGGACCAGACTGTACGGATATTGTCACTGACAGGCTCAGTAGGGTGTCAGGATGAGTTCGCTCATCGACGTCCCTTTTGGTCAATACCTGGTAGCCCATTATGTATGGCTAATACCTCTGACGTGCTAGTGGTTAAATTCACAGCCAAAGTGTTGACGAGTCTTTAGAGTCCCCCACAGACCGTTTTCTCAAGTTTCGGGCGAAACGCTGTAGAGGCCATATGGAGATATGGCAGGGTTCGATCTTATACGTGCGGTATTGCACGGATCATGATCGGACGGATTATACTAGCGGGCTTTGGTTTAAGCCGGATCCTAGTATTGTACAGTGTAGATTTTGTCTCATTGCATTTGTATTCGGTCGGAATACAAATGCGGGTATGTATATACAGTAGCGGGGTTTTCCTATAATTTATTACGGGATCGTTTTTCTGAAGTTGCCAGTTTGCATTCCGTTTCGGTCATTTTCCTTTGTTTCTTTCTTTGGCTGAAATTTGGTGGAAGGGGTTATTTGCAATTGTTCAATTAACAATTGAGAAGACTTTTGCATCATGATGATTTCATGATGGTGCACCATCCATTGACTTCATTTGACTTCATCATTGCTTGCTTTATGGTGATGGGTTTTTGATGAGACTTTGGTGTGACCTTTTTGATGATGATCACTCATCATTCTCTCTTGCATTATTGATCCAACCCCTTGGACTTTTTCCTTCTCCCATTCTTTACATGGCCGGCCACACACAAAAGAGAAGAAGGTTGATTCATTTTTGGGGTGGGGAGTTTGTTCATCTCATATTATTTTGCTTACACCAAAATTCCTAAGTTCATCTCCATTGTTCATTTCTCCATCAAATGGAAACTTCAACCCCAATAAAGACAAAGAGCACTACACTTATTCTAAAGCAATTCTTGGACACGTCGACTCGCCAACTTTATGCCCGAGTTGCCTCAGTCCAGAGGTGGGAGCCCGTAAAAGAACCCGGCGATGTGGTGCCCTTCCGACGAGGAGATGAAGACTGGAGATTTCGCGGGGAGATCGGGACGACGACGAGAAGACCGAAGGACACGGATCGCTCGGTATATCTCTCTACCCCTTCTCTAGTTAGCTAGGAGTAGGTTAATGGCCCGATCCGGGTTTTATAGTGCGCGGTGGTGCCGGTTTACAAGTTTTGTAAATGTATCGTTTTCGCATTCCGGTGTCGGATTGACGGTCGGGGCGCCGCCGTGCACTTACAGGCTCCACTGAGTCATGCAAACAGGTGGATTTTGGGTACAGTCCCGAGACACATGGAGGCAATGAGCGATAGGAGGGGTTTCGTCTCTCCCGGTATTGGGGGTTGATGTTGTGCTATGCGCGATTGGTTATAACTGAAAGTCCCTGACCATGGCTGATGAGATTTACTGATAAGTGTTATCAGTAGTTTCTCGCTCTGTTATAGGCCATACATCGGCATGACTTATTGAGTTATTGAGGTCGACGATACCATCTCTAGACTCAATATGCAGCATATCTGACGAAGAGACCGGACTGTACGGTAAGTGTTGCTGGTTGACTCTACGAGAGTTTTGACAGGTTCGCTTGTTGTTCTTCTGTTCGCTCAATACCTGGGAGCCGTTATGTGCAGCTAGTACCGTTGACGGTTTGTGGGTATGTGATATGATCACTACCTACTTCTAGCGTATTGACGAGTCCTAGAGTCCCGCAAAAGGGTTCGAGCTTAGGCGAAACGAATTGGGGCGCATATGGGGATATGTGCAGGAGCTTGATTAAATATGTGTATTTGATACCGTATTTTAATCTGGTGTTTTCTATTGGTCGGGTCGTATATTATATGACCGGATTATTAAATCAAGTGTTGATTTAATATCAATTGACCATTAGCTCATTTAATAAATCCTTTCTGTATTTGTATGCATGTATGTAAGTATGTTTATATTGATATGTATGCGCACATGCATGTATACATGTGTTATGGTTGATGATACATTGGAAATGGCTATGCAAGACTCACATGGAAACATTTGTGATATTTTAATTATTGAGTTAATGGAAATTAGGAATTAATCCATGGTTGATATATGTTTCTACACACTTCTTTTAAAATATCTTATGTAACCATGGTTTCATTTCTAATCCTCCACTAACTCAACTACTAAAAATATCTAGATATTTTCATGCCTAAGTTAAGAGTGAGTGTGACTCTCTCTCTCTCTCATATTATTATTATTATTCTTGTGCTTATCTTTCTTGAGCTCAAGCTAAGCCATTTTCATCTCCTTCATCCTCCAAGCTCTCTACCATTTTCTAGTGAGCAAAAGAGAAAGAAAAGAAAGGTTTAGTAGTGAGAAAAATTACCCACTTCATCAATCTATATTAGTCTAGCCCACTAGTGTAGGTTGTTTGCCTCACTTCTACTTAGGTTAAGTGAAGTAAGGAGCTTAAGTCAAGGAACCCCATGGTGGATCATCGTGGACTTCGAAGGCTTCAAGCAGACCGGTTCAAGCTTCGAGTAGAACCAAGGAGTCAAGTGTTAGTAAATGTTGCACACCCTCACAACACTTGTGAGGAGGAGGAAGCAGCAAACAATTTTCTTGCATGCAACACCTACTTTAATCCTAGATCTTGTGCTAAACCATAACTAGAAACTATATCTAGAAATCTTATCTACTATGATAGTGGGTTATACCTTTAGAATCGGTCCTTCGGGTCTTCGTTTGGATGCGACTCCTAGGCTCCTTTGATGCTTGCAATGTCCTCGATCTCCGGTCACCTCAAGACGTAGATGATCCACCCGAGAGCTATGGAACAAGCTTCAAACTCTTCTCAAGAGTTAACTAAGAGATTAAGTGTGCTAGAAAAGATCACTTAGATGATATAGAGATCAAGTAGTGGGTTATTATTAGCCCTAAGTTTTTGATTCACAACTCATGTGAAGGATAGAGCTAAGAGGAGGAAGAATGAGATAATTAGGAGAGAGAAGATGAAAAATAGAATGAGGAAATATCAAGCATGCATCAAGGGTAATGGCTCATGGAAATAATTGAGTTGTGTATTATTTTATCTTTAAAATAATGCACCATACTTGAATAGTAATCCCAAATGAATAAAATATTCAAAAGCCATTCTTTGACCCATGCTTTGACAATTCTTCTAATTCCACCTCATATATTTATTTTCATAAAATAAATATCCAATTATGAGATGTCTCCTTCTAGAAGGTGTTCTTATATAATTACAAGAATACCCCTTACCGTATACCGTATAAGTATACCCGTATCCGTATTCCGAAAAATAAGAATACAAATAATCCAAATAATATAATACTGGTATCCGGCTTAAACCAAAGCCTGCCAGTATTATCCTTCCGATCATCATTCCTGTAGCCAGTACACGAACATGATCGAAACCGTGCCATAACAACCTACAGACTCTACATCTTTCGCCTGAACCAGGGAACTGTTCATATCATAATATTGCATTATTATATTCCCCATTCTTATGCATTTTTACAATAAAACATGTGCTTTTGACCCATGTCTGCTACATAGTATAGGTTACAGGTTCTTGGAGCGAAAACAGTGAAAAAGACAAAAAACGATACAAAAGAGGGACTTTGGACCAACAAATAGAAGGATCTTAGTCAAGCCTAGATGAAAAACAGTTCACAATTAACAAGGCAACACAAGTTCCAAGATTACAAAATGAACGGTTAAAAGTCCACTGCAAATTGTTCACTGGAGATCTGGAACCAACGTAGAAGCCATTTTGATAAAAGAACCAAAGAATATAGAAGCCCAGAACAAGACCAGAAATTTTCAGCATTCAAGCCAACCAATGGGCCGCGGAACTGCGGCCCAAACCCTACCCAGGACGCGGTTCTGCGGCCATTAAGAGCCCACGGATGAAGATTTTTTTACCAAAACCTTGTGCGGCGCTGACTAGTCAACCTAGGGATATTTTGGTAAATGCAGACGTGCGAATCAATTGTAACCTAGGGTTTCTATCTCCTATAAATAGAAGCCTAAATCATTGTATTTTCTCATGCCTCTATTCATCAATAAAATTTCAGTTTTCTTTGAAGTTGGAGAGCATCAATCGTAAGTAGGTTTATTTTTCTGCCCTAGTTTTAGTTTTAATTTCTGCCCTAGGTAATTTCTTTTCTTGCCCTAATTTAATCTAGTTTAGAATTTTTATTAAATTGCAGTAGATCTTTAATCTCTTAAATCAAAACTCATAAAAATTATGTCTTTCGTAGATCCCTCAATGAGCGAGTAGTTTCCTCGCTTGTTAGGGTTGGGAATAGGGAAGGGTTTGAGAGATGAAGATCTCTCATCTCTTTTCTTTGCCAATCTCTTATGAACATTAGGACTCCATGCATACTTGCATCTTCCGCTCCCTACGGCACTCTACCCACGAGGTAACGGTGATACCGTAGTATAAAAGACCGGATCTGTAAGTTTTCCATGGAGGTTAGGGTAAAGATTAAGAAGGGAAGGACAAGGATCTAGAGGAAGAAATATCTTCCCAATCATCCTAATCCCCTTTATTAATATTTACCATAACCCCTAATATGATATCTAATTTAAGGCATTGGAAAGTGGTGTAGATCTTTATTTACCAAACTTTACCTAAACCTAATCCTAGCAAGTTTCCTAATCCTAGTATAACTCAACTTCGATTTTAGATCAAATTAAAAGATCCAACACCCTTTGTAATTAGCTTATAAGAACATTTAGGATATTTACAATATCCCTGTGGACCGACCCGTATTCACCGGCTAGCTACCAAGCGACGCTGTTCTTGATTGCGATTACTAGATATTTTTGATACAAATCAAATGGCGCCGTTGCCGGGGATCGAACCCGGGTCACCCGCGTGACAGGCAGGAATACTCACCACTATACTACAAATGGCGGTAATATATTTTTGATCGTAAAAACCTCTCTAAATCAAATGGCGCCGTTGCCGGGGATGGCGTAAAATTTCCTTTTTATAATTTCGGGTTAATATAAAATATAAAAAAAATCATAAAAATTTGAAAAATCAAAAATATAAAAGTTCTATCATCTTTTATTGTTTGAAGGGTTTCTTTTGTGAATCTTTGCAGGATTGATGGATCTGGAAAAATCCAGAGTGCGAAACAGAAAAGGATACATCAAAATAGAGGGAGAAGTTAACAACAAAACAACACAATTTTTCTCGGGAAGTGAACCCACAACCGCGCCGCTAATCCGCCACCTAAGGCTACCTCCCACCGCGGAACCGCGGTCTTCTTTCATCTTCAGCGCGCTAAATTTTATCGGTTTGTTTCCTCTTTCTCCCCTCTGCAAATCCCGACATATCTTTTTGCCAAATTTTCTGCAGGATTCTTTGCGCTAAAAAATCTTCCCCCTTCCAATAATTGATTTTCTGCAGGATTCTTTGCGCCGCACCAAAAAAATAATTGATTGCAAGTGATTTACTGCTTTGCATATTTTAATCGGACTTTAAGGGGCTTTTGACCAATTCAGATTGGGTGGGAATTTCATCACCCTTCCCAGGACCCCAGAAATCACTTAAAGCATTTGCATTGACCATTCTTAATTAAAAAATACTAGACTCAGCCCTAAGGACTTCGAGCTCAATAGGACAGAGGACTAGTTATAGGCATCAGCCGTTTATCCTAACCTGACTTTGCGGTGTCTAGGCAAGTGTGTCAAGGCAAGTGGTTACTTAATTAGGACCGCTACTTGTAGCGGGGAGCCTCCCACTTACCTGGCACTTACCTGGCCGCAATTGGCGGTGAAGAGGCGGTTTGAGGTCCTATTTCTAGCCCTTTGGAACAGTTGGGAGCTGTCTAGCTGACCTAGGTGACCCTAGATCTAGGCCTGATTATGCATTTGTGGTTGATTGCATTTGTGTCAAAAGTCTCTTTTCAAAAATCTTTTTTGCAAAAAGCTCACATAAAAAAAAGAGGAAAATTCTTTTCAAAAACTTGCAAATTGTCGCTAAAGAAATCTTTGCACTCACTTACACCACTTCTTCTCATTGACGTTTTCTTACCTCCACATTCTGTTTATCATCTTTTGACTACACCACCTCTTTAGTGTATGTCCGGTTGGACTAGGGACACTAGCGCCCGATTAGTCCGTGTTTCGTTGGTACCGACCGACGAATCTTTCGACTCCGAAGTCGAAATCCTTTCCACTTCTTTACTTTCACCTGCAAATTCTTCTTCCGAAGGTATGTCGGGATACAATCCTAACAACACCTTACCGACGGGAATGATTCCACCTCCGTTAGGTGCGAATAACCCGAATCACCCGCCTGTTGAAGCGCCCACACGAGTCGCGCTCCAGGATCTTTTCTACCCCATCCGCACCGCCCTTCCTACTTGTCTTTCACTCCCACCGGCAAATAGGGAAAATTTTGAGATCAAACCCCACTTCATCAATATGCTGCCTAAGTTTCATGGTTTGGAATCCGAAGATGCATATATCTTTATCAACAAATTCCAAAATGTTTGCGCTATGATGAAAACAACCCAATTATCCGACGATGCTATAAGGCTAAGGGTCATTCCTTTCACCTTATGTGACTTAGCCGAGAAGTGGCTATACAGCACCGCGTCGCATTCAATTAAAAATTGGGAAGAGTTTGTGAAAGACTTTCTTAAAAAGTTCTATCCTCATCACAAAACTGCTAGAATCCGTAATGAGATTATACAATTTTCCCAGCTTCCTTCCGAACCATTTTGGAAGTGTTTTGAAAGATTCAAAGACCTACTCATTCAATGCCCTCACCATGGGATCGAAAATTGGCAACTTTGCCAAACATTATACGAGGGATTGAACCCGGCAACGAAGCAGTTGCTAGAAACCATTTGTCAAGGTCACTTTCTATCTAAATCTAGTGAGGAAGCGTGGCAGTTTCTTGAGGATCTTAGTGAACAAACAATTCAGTGGGAGAGCACCAAGACCACATCATCATCTTCTTCTATTGGTCAATTTAGGGCAGGCATACATCACTTAGATATGTTGATTTCTATGAAGGCCGAGATGGCCGCTCTTACTAAAAAGCTAGAAGCGATTGAAACCAAAATCTCATCGCCTTCTCCTGCCCCTGTTGTGCCTCTACGAACTGTTTGTGCTTGTTGTTCGGATCCATCACATCTCACCGAAGAGTGTCCTTACAATTCATCTACTCAAGGACATGATCAAGTCAATGCTGCCTTTCAGCAACGACAAAGAAATGATCCATACTCTTCGACATATAATCCGGGTTGGAAGAGTCACCCAAATTTCGCTTGGAACCAAAATCAACAATTCCAAAGAAACAACAATTTTCAAAGGCCTCTTCTTCCACAACAACAAGCACCTCCACAAACTCAATTTCAACAACCTTTCCAACAGCAACCTTACCCTAATCAAGTGAACAATTTCGTGCCAAACAATTTTGTTCCACCTCAGAATGACAAGGTTAGCTCACTCGAAAGAAGTCTAGATGCGTTCCTAAAGAAATCTACACAGTCCGCAGCAAGATTAGAAACTTCTATTCAATCTTTGGTGCAAAACAGTGCCTCACACGATCAAAGCATCAAATCTATTGAGGCACAAATTGCACAACTCAATACTGCGTTGAAAGAGCGAGAAAAAGGAAAGCTTCCATCTCAACCACTGCCAAATCCCGATCATGCACATGTTGCATATGAACAGCAGAATCATAACGTAAATGCCGTGACCACGTTGAGATCCGGAAAAGTGTTGCAAAATAATGTGGGTATTAACCATGACACCCCTGCCGGTGGTTCTTCTTCATCTTCTTCACCTTCTTCTTCTTCTTCTTCTTCGTCAGGGCCTATTCTTCATCCTTCACACGGCTCTACTTCTTCTAGCTCGAACGGACCCACTTCTCACAACACGAACACATCTACACGGGGATCCATTCCAACTCCACAATCCGATCCGCAAAAATTGGACTCAACAACTTTTCAAAACGTTCATTTTCCAAACCGGTTGAGATCCAATAAACCAACTCCACAAATGGAGAAGATTGTAGAGTTGTTCAAATAGGTTAGCATAAATATCCCTCTGTTGGATGCAATCCAACAAGTTCCTTCATATGCAAAAATCTTAAAGGACTTATGCACCAAAAAGAGGAAGTCACAAGTACCAAAGAAAGTTTTCGTGGCCAATACCGTTAGCGATGCTCTTGTCCAATCTTTACCCCAAAAGCACAAGGACCCCGGTTGTCCTACTATTTCGATAACAATTGGGGACAAGAACATCAATAGAGCACTATTAGATCTTGGTGCTAGTGTCAATTTGCTACCTTATTATGTGTACGAGCAATTAGGCGTTGCAGAGCTTAAGCCCACTCATTGTACTCTCCAAATGGCCGACCGATCAATCACCCATCTTAGGGGAGAGTTGGAGGATTTGTTAATTAGGGTTGGGGATTTCATTTTTGTAGGGTTCCTAGGCACACTCAAGAGGTCTCACAAGGCATCAACCATGCCAAATTCAAATTTTACAGGTGCCGAGAAACCCTAATACAGATCGTTAACTAGAGTTTAAGGCGAAAACGATAACTAGGTAACAACTTAACTAATAAGTGAACGGAAATACAACCTTTGTAGATCCGGTCCTCCACCTCCATAGCTCCGTGATGAAGTCCCTCCGCTGTACCCATCGGATCCTGGACTCTCGCGGTGGTTTCATCGAAGAAATGATCGGGCTAGGTCGTCGACTTCGATACCGAAGATGATCTACGTCGAGGAAACACAAGATCAAGCTCCAACTTCACCAAGTCAAGAAACTTGTGAAGAAAACACCCTATACTACTTGGCAAGTGGTAGAGGATGAAGAAATAGAAAGTGGGTTCACTTTAGAATTGGATTTCTCACTCTTTTTCTCATTTCACCATTGAAGCTAGCAAGCTTCTTTCTTCTTGAAGAAGAAGAAGAAGATAATATGATAAGTATTTTTGGAAAATAGAAAATAAGATGATACTTATCATATTTGCAACCATGGTTTAGTGTAGAGAATTAACTAGAGTTTAGTTGAATGGTTAGGGTTAAAGGAAAGAAACAAAATGGTCAAGCTTTCAAACCTTCATGAAGTTTCAAAGAAAAGACAAAGCAAGCCACCATTTTATTTTCCTTTGCCAAAATAAATAAATAAATGAATAAGTGAGTAAATCAAAACTCTAACCATTAACATAACCATGGTTTAAGTCTTTACACAAACCCAAGTATGCATGTATCATCAAACATGATACAAACAAGTGCACAAAAATATATCACATATACAACTTGTGTAATTCAAGTGAGAAAATCCATTTAAAGTGAACCAATATTAGTTAATGTAAAGTAATATATCTAATATATAATTATACATTAAATCATTAAATCAATACTTGATTTAACGATCCGGTCATATCACATATAACCGACTAATATCAATAGTAACAACTTATCGAATCAACACTTGATCCGATAACCCGGCTATATCACATATAACCGATCAATGTCACAAATCGCGAGAATCGAATACAGTATCACATATTGGTATCATTCTCGGTCCCGCACATATCTCATATGCGCTCCTATTTCGTTTCGCTTGAGCCAGGAAACCTCTGTGCAGGACTCTAAAGACTCGTCAATACGCCGGCAGCAGGTGATGATCATATCAAACATCCACAAGCCGCAAGCGGTCTGCTAAACGTAACGGCCACCCGGGTATTGAGCGATCAGAAGATCGACGAGCAAGCCCGCTCACACTCCTGTGAATCCAACCAGTAACACTTACCGTACAGTCCGGTCTGTTCGTCTGATATGTCGCATATCTCGCATAGGGGTGGTAAACGTCAGACCCCAATAGCTCGATAAGTCGTGTCGATATGAGGTCTATAATAGTTCGAGATACTACTGATAACACTTACCAGCAAATCTCAGCAACCCTGGCTAGGGATTTCCGGTTATAGCCAATCGAACACAGCACAACATCAACTCCCTATACCGGAAGAGACGAATCCCCTCCTATCGCTCATTGCCTCCATGTGACTCGGGACTGTACCCAAAAACCACCGTTTTGCACGCCCTCTTGGACGTGGTAAGGTGGAAATCAAAGCACAGCGGGAATCACACAAGACTCTATGACGATCTCGGGTCTACAGACTAACCTGTACCAGTGTCACCAGAGAACTGCCATCTGACGTAAGGTATAATACCATCTGGGAGTTCTCGGCGAGTCCGTCCAGTGTACCCAATCTCTACTGAGCACCCGCATATCATCTCTGATGTCAAACACCAATGGATATGGGATCATCCATCGCCCATCTGTATGGGTCGAGAAGGTATACGCTAGTTTACTCTGGTATATCGATGCCCCGTCTCGATACACCCACGACTAGGGACCTTGAAGGATGTACTTATAGACTACCATGTCCCCACTAGTATGATCCGCATCATAGTCCAGGTAGTCAAGTACACATCCTAAGGGCTTTACCAACATGTAACAGAGAGACAATCAGTATACACGTTAAGGTAAAGAGTAACCAGATAGCATACTATCATGTCGAGCAAGAAAGTCCTCCCTATATATGTCCCAGCATCCACTACAATATGCATCCTACGTACAGTAATGGCCTCTAGGGCATACATATAACTAACAATCTCCCACTTGCACTAGGGCCATCTGTAGCAGTGGTTGTAGTATCTCATACTCAACCATCCCATAAAAGTCTCTCTCTGGGAATAGGCCTTCGTGAGTGGATCCGCCGTGTTATCCTCTGAGTCTGCTCTCCTAACCTCGATCACCCTGGAGATCAACTATCTCCATGATCAGGTGATGCTGCCTCAGAATACATCTGGATCACGGATGGGACGGACGTTCCTTGGCATAAGCCACAACTCCATTGTCACACAATGGGGGGAACTAAGTTCATCTCATGAACTAATATACACCCAGACTTCCTCTTTGGTAGCATCTTAAGTAGCGATGTATTCAGCCTTTATCGTCTAGTGTGCCACGGTATCTAGCTTGGAACTCTTCCAATATACCGTCCCTTTACTTAGGGTAAAGACAATGCCTATGACTGACATTCAGTCGTCTTTATCACCCTGGAACCCCTCCAGTGATTCTCCCCAGGATCAATTGATACCATCTCACTACAGCTAGTGAGTATTCTAACACCCAAATAACATCTATCTCATAGATGAAAAATCAGGATTTAAGAGGTATCACTTTGATCCTATATGGAGAATCCATGTGATAAGCGGAGATCGACCGAGCATAGCATAGGAAAATCCTTCCCTATCAAGAGTATGTCATCCAGGTACTCTACGAGGATCACTACCATACTCGCCACTACCTTTTTGTATATACAAGGTTCATCTACCATTTTGATGATGTCAAACTGTTTGACTAACTCATCAAAACAGATGTTCCAACTCCGCGATGCCTGCTTCATCACATAAAACATCTTGCACACGTTTCCGCTGCTCCCACTGTCTACGAAGCCCTATGGCTGTGTACTTATAGACGCTCTCTTCCAAAACATCATTTTAGAAGAGCTGTCATGACACCCAACCACCAGATATCGTAGTCATGGTATGTAGCCATGGCAAGTAGGATCTAGATGGACTTAAGCATAGATCCTTAGAAAAGGTTTCAACATAATCCATACCTGGTCAATGATGCAAACTTTTAACAAGTCTAGCTTTGAAAGTCTCAACTTTTCCATGTACACCAAGTAATCTTCTCAAGATATACTTGCTCCTGATGGGGATTTAACCCTTCAGATATAGCAACTAAAGTCCATACTTTGTTGGTGTCTAAGGATTCCATCTCAGATCGCTATGCATCCAGCCATTCTTACAGAGTCCCACTCTTGATGGCCAGCTCAAAACTAGTTGGGTCACCATCTCATGATGCATTCCTCGCTCCCACTGTCATAGAGAAACCGAAGTATCTCTCAGGTGGGTGAGGAACCCTGCTAGATCGGCGGAGAGGCTGAGGTTCGTTGGTTACTATCGAATCCTTTAGTTCTACCAAATTAGCAGCTGCAGTTTGTATAGCTGGAACCTTTCCAGTTCTACATAACAGACCTTGTCTCGAGCTTGTCCGGATTTTTCTTTTTAGACATAGGCCGGACAACCCCAAATCTTAACCAATTTAAGATATGGGCTCTTCCCTTTCCATATCATATATGAAGTGGTAGGCAACTGATTTGATTTGAACCCTATTCAATAGGTATGCAGCTTCTCAAGTGCATAACTCCCAAAAGGAAATAGGTGAGTCAGTAGTACTCATCATAGAGCACACCTTATCATATAGGGTGTGATTGCTCCACCCCGATATACCATCGTGCAATGGTGTATACGGAGGATTAATGCTGAGAGAGAATCTCATTCTCCTTTAGAACAGTCCAGAAATTCCGTGCTCAAGTATTCTCCTCCTTGATCTCATCAAAGGACATAATACTTATACCCGTATTGGTTCTCTACTTCTAACTTATATTCTGTGAATATCTCAAATGGTTGGGACTTGTGTTTCAACAGGAACATATGTCTGAATCTTGAGAGATTATCAGAGAATGTAATGAAGTACAAAGGACCGGTCTTGGTATGTGTAGACAGGGGACCTTCATACATCAACATGTATCATCCCAAGAGTTCACTAACTCTTTCTCTATTTCCAGTAAACAGAGCTATGGTCATCTTATCTCTGTGACATGACTGGCAAGTTTCACAAGATGTAAATTCAAACTGATTTAAATATGCATCTAAAATGTAACTTAAGCTAGTCGGGTCACATTGATATGACCTAGTCTACAATACCTCAAGAAGGAATCGTTCATTTCTGAACTCTTCCTCTTGTGTGTGTTCTTTATACTAAGAACTGTAGTTTGATTTAGAACGTTAATGCTTTTAGATAACGTGCCTGAACCGATCAACTTTTGATATAGGAAATGTTCAAAACATTATCCAACAATACAAAATTTTATCATTTCTTTACTAATAAAGAGACTGATATGATTTTGTATATCAGGTTCGGTAACTAATAACATTCGTTCGGAATCAATGTATTTGTAATACAGGGTGATAGTGACCAACAGACTTGGCTGCAACACTTGCTCCGTTTTCTGCCTCATGAAAATTATCACCCGTTCTCAGTTCTCTACCTATCTGTAGCCCTATGTAACAGATTACATATCTGGGATCCTGATCTGGTATCACATACCTAGGACGTAAAGAATATTGAGAAACAGTTCTGTGTAACGAACACACCCGAAGAAGATGCATCATATGCACTTTCTTCGTTTGGGCGGCATGGGAATCTTGGTATTCCCCTATTTCCTGCTCTGACTTATAACAATTATAAGTTGGAGCGGGACCAACGTTCTCCAGCTCAGTATAACAAGCGGGTTCGGTCAATATATCCGTTTTATTATCTTGATTAAGGCGTGATATGGTCGCTACCTGGAGAGAGAGAAGAAAACACTCAGCGTATGCTCTTGCAAGATCAGATTGGTTATTATTTTATCTAATCAGGATGGCTCCCACTGTTTTTATCAAATCTTCCTTCAAACCCTAAAAGGAAAGACTAGCCGGGATTAATTATACACTACAAGTTCGCCAATCTTTCAGCCAGGCCAGTGTCGGTACTTTGAGGGAGGTCCCCCGTGCTTTCGCACAAACCTAATTAATGTAAACCTCGTTTTCCCAGAGGCGTAACCTCGTTAACACCTTTCTGGACACCTACTTGATCGGCTAATTGTAATGTGTAAAACTCTCCCAGGAGTAACAATTACTCGCAGTGGGTATCGGGATCCAACTATCTCATAGAAGGTATGCAATCTCATTGCAAATTTCAACACTTGAAATTCCCGATAATATTTTGCCCCTAGCATCCTATGACCTTGACGGAGGCCAAACAACCCATAGTCCGCTAGTCAAGTTCAACCCGTCATTTCCTGATTGAATTAAACCCACCCGCACGACCCTTGACGGAGGCCAAACAACGCCGTACGAATACCCTAATCCAATCGCATCATATTCTAGCAGATAAGCACTAGTTAGCTACCGTACACTACGCCTTGACGGAGGCCAAACAACCGCAGAACGAATATTAACTAGTACTTATCTGAAATGACGAAGGGCTATGACAGGTTTTTCTGAAAACCTATTGCGTAATGAACTTGATATCGTTGTAGAATCAAATGAATTTTGAAGTGGAGTGTTTTTGAGGCTTTTCTAGTTTTGCTAAAGGAGTCACTCCCGGTGAAGGGATCGTCGTTCCTTTCTTCGTCGAATGAGATGCGGGATATATCATATATATCACTGTGCAAAGCAAAAACTATAGAAGCAATCAAAAGACAAACCGAGGGTTGTAGCATCTGCCAGTTATTGCTAAAGGAGTCACTCCCGGTGAAGGGATCTCGGTCCTTTCCTTATCGAATAAGGTGCAGGATGTTCTTCAAGGAACACCGCAATGCAAAGCAAGAACTGTAGCTACCTGTTTTTGAAAATTCGATTCCACAACATCTTAGGTTTCTTTTCTTTCATTAATCACATTAATGAAGTCCCATCATTTAAGTACCTAATCATCACAGATAAATACGACATACACTTATGCCATCCGCATTCGCCTCGATGTCCCCTCGTGCACCGTTAGGTTAGGTAACTAACGGCAGAGCGGGGCAGGGCTAGCGCGGGTGTAAAACATAAGTAACGTCTATATAATATATCATATATACTATATACAGTATCTATCACAGAACATCAAATGATCACATCACAGATATCGCAGCAGAAGAATCATATGAAATATTGGATATACTAGGACGTCCGTGTTTTCAATAGGAGCCAGTATAAAACACGGATTCCACGGTCGCGATGAATAGCCAAACCCACACCCCTAGACCCCTACGAGAGCGGCAAGAAACCCTACCAATTCTAGAGTTAGGAGACCCGAACTCGACTCCTCGAGTTGGTCTCCCACTGGACTCCAGAACCCGGTTACTTGTGCCCTCCTCCTTGGGTCTATCCTAGTGCAGAAAAGTAAAATATATACATCAACGGTGACAACTTCCACAACCTGGAAGTGCCCCAATAAAAAGAATATTACATACAAGTTTTTACATGAATGAAAATGAAAAACACTCATCTCACATAAAAACCCCCGGCTATTCAAACACGACGATCCAATATAACATATCCAGCAACACATAACATCACATGTCATCAACGTAAGTAAATATGCGCATCCCAATTGTCGTTGACATATCGCAACGAAACCGGCGATATCACATATTACACTTACGGTCACAGAAAAGAAAGTGTAAAACTACAATAGTTGGAATCCGCAAACTCTTTAGACATCGCATGCCTAAGCAAATGAATTCCTTACACATCGCATGCCTAACAATTATAAACCCCACATTTTAGTCTCATTATCGAAAACACTTTTCAATATCAAGTCGGGCAATTCAACAAGATTCCCGACATCCTGATCGAATGCTCGTTACAAACTTTAGTAGACGGCCGCGCCCCTGATACCGTCGACGAAGTGCACCAAGGCGGAACACCGCTACCGCGAGCACCCGAACGGATGCTTTCGGCGACGGGGTTCTCCTACAGTCACTTGGTCGGGGCTAAGGGATGTAGCTGTCTATTAAGTTTATCCGGCGAGTATCCGCGTACTCTACGTGATTGCAACGGGCTTTTGATCACATCAAAATTCCGTGGCAACCGATCAAGTGAGACTAAACCGCTAGATTTATAACATTCATTCATTTATCTCATAACTACTTGTGGATTCCAAATATTGTATCACATTCCGGATAAATAAAAAATGTTAAACTTTCCGATCGAACAATCAAACACCCAAGTTTTCCCGAAACAGCTCAACACATAAAATAAGTTTAAAAAAACATTCACTTCGTGCCTCAGTACCAACGGTCCAGCCGTAGAAGGGTCAAGCCAACGCCTCACATGTGGCACGCCGTACTGCCCCAAACCCTAAGGTTCAAAGGGTAGTTCAAGACGGTCACATAATCGAGTTAAGGTTTGTTGTCTTCTAGAGGGACCATCGCGTTACTTGCACTACTTAGAACGTTATTAAACTACGGAAAAGTCCAACAATTGGAAATTTCCCGGCAAGGGAAAAAGTGGGTATTTATATTTGGTCGGACTTTTAACATATTCTAAAATTACCCAAAAAAAAACACAGACAAAATTAGAAGTCCGATCGAACCGAAACCCTAATCTCAAATTGCTCTACTGTAGGGTTCCTAGGCACACTCAAGAGGTCTCACAAGTGATCAAACATGCCCAATTCAAATTTTTCATGTGCCTACAAACCCTAATACGGATCGTTAACTAGAGTTTAAGGCGAAAATGATAACTAGTTAACAACTTAACTAATAAGTGAACGGAAATACAACCTTTGTAGATCCGGTCCTCCACATCCATAGCTCCATGATGAAGTCCCTCCGCTGTACCTATCGGATCCCGGACTCTCGCGGTGGTTTCATCGAAGAAATGATCGGGCTAGGTCGTCGACTTCGATGCCGAAGATGATCTACGTCGAGGCAACACAAGATCAAGCTCCAACTTCACCAAGTCAAGAAACTTGTGAAGAAAACACCCTATACTACTTGGCAAGTGGTAGAGGATGAAGAAATAGGAAGTGGGTTCACTTTAGAATTGGATTTCTCACTCTTTTTCTCATTTTACCATTGAAGCTAGCAAGCTTCTTTCTTCTTGAAGAAGAAGAAGAAGAAGATAATATGATAAGTATTTTTGAAAAATAGAAAATAAGATGATACTTATCATATTTGCAACCATGGTTTAGTGTATAGAATTAACTAGAGTTTAGTTGAATGGTTAGGGTTAAAGGAAAGAAACAAAATGGTCAAGCTTTCAAACCTTTATGAAGTTTCAAAGAAAAGACAAAGCAAGCCACCATTTCATTTTCCTTTGCCAAAATAAATAAACAAAATAAATAAATAAATGAATAAGTGAGCAAATCAAAACCCTAACCATTAACATAACCATGGTTTAAGTCTTTACACAAACCCAAGTATGCATGTATCATCAAACATGATACAAACAAGTGCACAAAAATATATCACATATACAACTTGTGTAATTCAAGTGAGAAAATCCATTTAAAGTGAACCAATATTAGTTAATATAAAGTAATATATCTAATATATAATTATACATTAAATCATTAAATCAATACTTGATTTAACGATCTGGTCATATCACATATAACCGACTAATATCAATAGTAACAACTTATCGAATCAATACTTGATCCGATAACCCGGCTATATCATATATAACCGATCAATGTCACAAATCGCGAGAATCGAATATAGTATCACATACTAGTATCATTCTCGGTCCCACACATATCTCATATGCGCTCCTATTTCGTTTCGCTTGAGCCAGGAAACCTCTGTGTAGGACTCTAAAGACTCGTCAATACGCCGGCAGCAGGTGATGATCATATCAAACACCCACAAGCCGCAAGCGGTCTGCTAAACGTAACGGCCACCCGGGTATTGAGCGATCAGAAGATCGACGAGCAAGCCCGCTCACACTCCTGTGAATCCAACCAGTAACACTTACAGTACAGTCCGGTCTGTTCGTCTGATATGTCGCATATCTCGCATAGGGGTGGTAAACGTCAGACCCCAATAGCTCGATAAGTCGTGTCGATATGAGGTCTATAATAGTTCGAGGTACTACTGATAACACTTACCAGCAAATCTCAGCAACCCTGGCCAGGGATTTCCGGTTATAGCCAATTGAACACAGCGCAACATCAACTCTCTATACCGGGAGAGACGAATCCCCTCCTATCGCTCATTGCCTCCATGTGACTCGGGACTGTACCCAAAAACCACCGTTTTGCATGTCCTCTTGGACGTGGTAAGGTGGAAATCAAAGCACAGTGGGAATCATACAAGACTCTATGACGATCTCGGGTCTACAGACTAACCTGTTCCAGTGTCACCAGAGAACTGCCGTCTGACGTAAGGTATAATACCATCTGAGAGTTCTCGGTGAGTCCGTACAGTGTACCCAATCTCTACTGAGCACCCGTATATCATCTCTGATGTCAAACACCAATGGATATGGGATCATCCATCGTCCATCTGTATGGGTCGAGAAGGTATACGTTAGTCTACTCTGGTATATCGATGCCCCGTCTCGATACACCCACGACTAGAGACCTTGAAGGATGTACTTATAGACTACCATGTCCCCACTAGTATGATCCGCATCATAGTCCAGGTAGTCAAGTACACATCCTAAGGGCTTTACCAACATGTAATAGAGAGACAATCAGTATACACGTTAAGGTAAAGAGTAACCAGATAGTATACTATCATGTCGAGCAAGAAAGTCCTCCCTATATATGTCCCAGCATCCACTACAATATGCATCCTACGTACAGTAATGGCCTCTAGGGCATACATATAACTAACAATTTTCCCCGTAGACTTTATTGTTATGGATACACAACCTGTCGCTAACCCCCGGAGTCAAATTCCGGTGATACTTGGTCGACCATTCCTTGCGACTTCTAACGCTGTGATCAATTGTCGTAACGGTTCAATGAATTTATCTTTTGGCAATATGACAGCTCAACATTTTCAAGTTGGGAAGTCAGCCATGCGAGCCTAATTCTAGCATACTTGATGTTTGCTCGATCAATGAGATCGCGGAGGAGGACTGTGAGTTCGAAAATTTTATGTTTGATCACAGCAATGTTGACGCCACTAGTGCGTTCCTCCTAGAATCCGACACAGCTTTCACGGAGGAAAACGATTATGAGTGTTTCACCTTTGTTGACGATTTTGAAGACTCACCACCCGAGTTTGAGTCTTTTGCTTTTTCGGATGAGTTAGTTGAACCATCCGACTCGGTTGCGTACACTCGATTTGAACCTTTGATGGAATCCTTCGAGTTTGAAACAGTTACTCCATTGTTACCATCTATTGTTTCACCTCCTAAACTCGAACTAAAGTTTTTGCTGTCGCACCTAAAATATGCTTATCTAGGTGATAATGAGACCTTACCCGTCATCATATCGGCTTCTCTAGCTCTTGAGCAAGAGAAGGCCCTATTAATGGTCTTACAAAATAATCGGCAAGCTTTTGGCTGGTCTATGGCGGACATCAAGGGGATTAGTCCCCTCATAGTTGAACATCATATACACTTGATGGATGATGCCAAGCCGGTAATGGATCCATAAAGACGCCTCAACCCCATTATGAAAGAGGCTGTCAAGAAGGAGATTGTTAAATGTCTTAATAGTGGTATCATTTACCCTATCTCGGATAGCCAATGGGTTATCCCCATTTATGTTGTGCCAAAGAAATCGGGCATCACGGTCATTACCAATGAAGCAAATGAGTTAATTCCTTCTCGCACCCAAACTGGGTGGCGAGTTTGCATCGACTATAGAAAACTCAATGCCGCGACAAGGAAAGACCACTTTCCTTTACCTTTCATTGACCAAATGCTAGAACGATTGGCTGGGCATGAGTTCTAATGCTTTTTAGATGGCTATTCCGGCTATAACCTAGTCCCTATAGCCAAAGAGGATCAAGACAAGACCACATTTACTTGTCCTTTTGGCACTTTTGCTTATCGTCGCATGCCCTTTGGGTTATGCAATGCACCCGCTACATTTCAGTGGTGTATGATGGGGATCTTTTCAGACATGGTTGAAAAGTTTTTGGAGATCTTTATGGATGATTTCTCCATTTTTGGTGACTCCTTCGACGAGTGTTTGCTACACCTTGACGCTGTTCTTACCCGCTGTAGGGATAAGAACCTAACTTTAAATTGGGAGAAGTGTCACTTTATGGCACGAGAAGGCATTGTCTTAGGACATGTCATCTCACAAAACGGCATAGAGCTTGATAGAGCCAAAATTAAAGTCATTTCTAATCTTCCTCCTCCTAAATGCGTCAAAGATATCCGAGCTTTCCTTGGCCATGTCGGTTTTTATAGACGGTTCATCAAGGATTTTAGCAAGATTGCTAGACCCTTGACTCTCTTATTGGCCAAGGACACAACATTTGATTTTGACTCAACTTGCATGGAAGCGTTCGAGTCTTTGAAACACTCCCTAATTTCTGCACCCATACTTTCATCTCCAGACTGGACGCATGCTTTCGAAATTATGTGCGACGCATCAGATTTTGCCATTGGTGCTGTTCTTGGACAGCACATTAATAAAATGCCGCACGTAATTTATTACGCTAGCCGTACACTAAATGAGGCCCAACTAAACTACACAACAACAGAAAAAGAGTTTTTAGCAGTTGTGTTTGCACTTGAAAAATTTCGGCCTTATTTAATCGGCTCTCCAGTCATTGTGTATACGGATCATTCAGCTCTTCGCCACCTTTTTGCGAAGAAGGATGCTAAATCGAGGCTAATACGTTGGATCCTCTTGCTACAAGAGTTTGAACTTGTCATAAGGGACAAAAGAGGATGTGAAAACGTAGTGGCCGATCACCTTTCACGACTTCCTTCTTCGCCTACACTTGAACTTCCAATCAAAGATGTTTTTCCCGATGAGCAACTCTTAACCGTTTCCTGCGAACCATGGTTCGCCGATATTGTAAACTACCTAGCCACCGGCTTGATACCTAAAGATTGGTCGAAACAAGATAAACTTCAATTTTTGTCCCAAGCAAAGCATTTTTACTGGGATGAACCTTATCTTTTTAAATACTGTTCCGACCAAATCATTCGTCGGTGTGTACCGGAAAATGAGTTTAAGAGTGTGTTGTCTTTTTGCCACGATCAAGCATGTGGCGGACACTTTGGCCCAAAGAAGACAGCCGAGAAAGTCTTGCAGTGTGGTTTCTATTGGCCACGACTCTTCAAGGATGCAAATGAATACTGCAAGACTTGCTCACGGTACCAACACTTGGGCTGGATATCGCAGAGAAATGAGATGCCGCTCCAACCAATTTTGGTTGTGGATGTTTTTGATGTTTGGGGAATAGACTTCATGGGACCATTTCCAAATTCTTTTGGGAATGTTTATATTCTTTTGGCTGTTGACTACGTTTCAAAGTGGGTCGAGGCTGTGCCTAGCCGAACGAATGACAATAAGGTTGTCGTTCGATTTCTTAAAGAACATATCTTTTCTCGATTTGGGCACCCTCGAGCGATAATAAATGATAATGGTTCTCACTTTTGCAATAGGACTTTTGAGTTCTTAATGCGCAAATATTCTATTACCCACAAGCTGTCAACGCCATACCATCCCCAAACATGTGGGTAAGCCGAGGTTTCAAATCTGCAAATCAAGAAAATCTTGGAGAAAACGGTTTCTACAAACCGTAAAGATTGGTCACTCAAATTGATCGATGCACTATGGGCTTTCCGTACTGCATACAAGACCGATCTTGGTATGTCTCCATACCGGCTTGTTTACGGGAAGGCTTGCCACCTCCCAGTCGAGATTGAGCATAAGGCATTTTGGGCTATCAAAGAGTTGAATTTATCATTAGGAGATGCGGGCAGCAATCGAAGCTGCAATTAAATGAACTAGAAGAGCTGCGGGATGAGGTGTATGATAATGCCGTGATTGTTAAAAACCGAACCAAGGTGTTCCATGATAAACACCTTCTGCGAAAAACATTTAAACCTGGTCAACAGGTTTTACTCTATGATACTCGGTTACATTATCACCCCGGCAAGCTCCGTTCTAGGTGAAAAGGACCATTTGTAGTTCGCACAGTTTATCCGCACGGTGCGGTCGATCTTGAAAATCCGGAAGACGGTACTTTATTCAAAGTAAATGGATATCGATTGAAACCGTTCTTCACAGCGGACCATTCGGAGGAGCTCCTGTTTTTACAGAAGCCGATTTACGCCAATTGGTTTTCCTCCACTTTCACCCCCGAATTTCCAATCAATTTTTTCAAAACTTTATTTCAAATAAGTTTGGGGGTGTGTATCATTTGTAAATATGTCATTAAGCAGGAAATTACCGACATTATCGACCCACTTGGTGCAGCATGACAGTGAGGACACTGTCCAGTTTAAGTTTGGGGGTATGCTCGGTAAGTTTTCGTCCTTCGCATTCATATGTATATTTTTGCATTTGCATCCTTATATAAAAATCATAAAAATTTGAAAAATTTGAAAAAAATAAAAAAAAATAGAAAAAGAAAACCCATAAAAAATTGAAAATTGCAAAAATTAATGTATTCAATTGTGGCCTTATTTGACTTAAGTTTGACAAAAAGGTTGACTAGCTAGGAACAACTAGATCTTAGACTTAGTAAATTAAAAACCCTAAAAATAACCTTTCTTAAAGTTTAACGATAGAAAGTATATTTCTTTGTAGTTTATTTAGAAATAGGCAAATTTTGAGTTCACTTCTTGGGCTAAGTCAAAGCAAAGGAAAAGTATTGATATTTTTATTAGAGTATAAAGTTTGAAAAATAATTCCTAGCTTAAGTCTAGATTCTGAAAATGTATACCCTACAAATTGCACAATCACGCACCTTGAAACTTGGAATAGTAGAGGAGACCTTGAAATGCTCTTGTCTAAAGTCCTTAGTATGAAGAAAATGAAAAAAAAAATTATACAGGTGTGAATAAAGAAAAAAATGAACACTGGTTTTTGTGATTACTTAAGGCTAAAAAATAGAAAAATATTTAGCGAGGGTGCTTCATCACCTAGTACCTTAGACCAACTGGTTTGGGAGTCACTGCTAAAGCCTTGGGTGTTGCAAGACTAGGAAGTACGCTTTAAAGTGCTAACCCATCTTGTAATCGGTTGTTGGTATCTCAAGAAGTATTAACGGTCGCATGAAAGATGTGTAAGCAAAAAAACAATTCAATTAAAAAAATTCACTTATTAATAAGTGCTTTGGACAACGGACAAGAGTATGATTGCTTGATTTGAATTTCCAAGTGTAGGGGTGATATTTACACACACGTAGGGGTATGTGATTGGAGTTTAGATGAGAGAAAGGAGTGAAGAATAGAACTTGTATCTTTAGTAAACTTGATAAAAATTCCTAAGTGGAGATAGAACCCTAGAAGGAAAACTTAAGAAATGCCGAAAGCTAAGTAAGTCTATAGAACGCATATAATCTTAAGTTAAATGATGAGGAAGTGTTAAGAATATGGGTGGATAATTTACGAGTCGACGATAATAGAATTCCTTGTTAGAAAACCTAATTGGAGAACACAAGTCGAAAAGCCGAATTGATAGGATTTTGTGGGTAGTATCCGCTGAAAACCCTCAGGAGACAACACTCCTCCTACTAGGGACACCTAGAGGTTTAACGGCTTGTTGCACGAGCTCAGTGCAATCGCGTTTCCCTGCGAAAGTGCGGTTAGGTTTTTGTCGAGAATAAAACAATAAGTTTGCTCGATGACGAGCAAAAGATAAGTTTGGGGGTATTTGTTCATATCATAATATTGCATTATTATATTCCCCATTCTTATGCATTTTTACAATAAAACAGGTGCTTTTGACCAATGTCTGCTACATAGTACAGGTTACAGGTTCTTGGAGCGAAAACAGTGAAAAAGACAAAAGACGATACAAAAGAGGGACTTTTGACCAACAAATAGAAGGATCTTAGTCAAGCCTAGACGAAAAACAGTTCACAATTAACAAGGCAACGCAAGGTCCAAAATTACAAAACGAACGGTTAAAAGTCCACTGCAAATTGTTCACTGGAGATCTGGAACCAACGTAGAAGCCATTTTGATAAAAAAACCAAAGAATATAGAAGCCCAGAACAAGACCAAAAATTTTCAGCATTCAAGCCAACAATGGGCCGTGGAACCGCGGCCCAAACCCTACCCAGGCCGCGGTTCCGCGGCCATTAAGAGCCCACGGATGAAGATTTTTTTACCAAAACCTTGAGCGGTGCTAACTAGTCAACCTAGGGATATTTTGGTAAATGCAGACGTGCGAATCAATTATAACCTAGGGTTTCTATCTCCTATAAATAGAAGCCTAAATCATTGTATTTTCTTATGCCTCTATTCATCAATAAAATTTCAGTTTTCTTTGAAGTTGGAGAGCATCAATCGTAAGTAGGTTTATTTTTCTGCCCTAGTTTTAGTTTTAATTTCTGCCCTAGGTAATTTCTTTTCTTGCCCTAGTTTAATCTAGTTTAGAATTTTTATTAAATTGCAGTAGATCTTTAATTTCTTAAATCAAAACTCATAAAAATTATGTCTTTCGTAGATCCCTCAATGAGCGAGTAGTTTCCTCGCTTGTTAGGGTTAGGAATAGGGAAGGGTTTGAGAGATGAAGATCTCTCATCTCTTTTCTTTGCCAATCTTTTATGAACATTAGGACTCCATGCATACTTGCATCTTCTGCTCCCTACGGCACTCTACCCACGAGGTAACGGTGATACCGTAGTATAAAAGACCGGATCTGTAAGTTTTCCATGGAGGTTAGGGTAAAGATTAAGAAGGGAAAGACAAGGATCTAGAGGAAGAAATATCTTCCCAATCATCCTAATCCCCCTTTTTAATATTTACCATAACCCCTAATATGATATCTAATTTAAGGCATTGGAAAGAGGTGTAGATCTTTATTTACCAAACTTTACGTAAACCTAATCCTAGCAAGTTTCCTAATCCTAGTATAACTCAACCTCGATTTTAGATTAAATTAAAAGATCCAACACCCTTTGGAATTAGCTCGTAAGAACATTTAGGAGATTTACAACATCCCTGTGGACCGACCCGTATTCACCGGCTAGCTACCAAGCGACGCCGTTCTTGATTGCGGCTACTAGATATTTTTGATACAAATCAGGAACCCTCTGTATGGGACTCTAAAGACTCGACAGTAGATTTAACCACAAGCACGTCAGCGGCACTAGCTGTGCGTACGGCTACCCAGGTACATGAAGAAAAGGTGGCCAACGAGTGAACTCATCACAACCCTAACGAGCCTGTAAGCAACACTTACCGTACAGTCCGGTCTCTTTGTCTGATACGTCACATATGAAGCTTAGGGGTGGTAAATGTCAGACCCAGAAACTTTATAAGTCATGCTGATTTATGGCCCATAACGGATCGAGAAACTACTGATAACTCTTATCAGTAAATCTCGACAACCCTGGCCAGGGATTTGCTGTTATGGCCGATCAGGCATAGCGCGACATCAACCCCCTGTACAGGGAGAGACGAACCCCTCCTATCGCTCACCGCCTCCATGTGATTCGGGACTGTACCCAAAATCCACCTGTTTGCATGACTTAGTAGAGCCGTGGTAGGGAGGAAATCAAAGCACAGTGGTAACCACACAAGACACTATGACGATCTCGGGTCTACAGACTAACCTGTACAAGTGTCACCAGAGAACTGCTATCTGACAATAGGTATATATACCATGTATGAGTTCTCGGTGAGTCCTTTTCGGTGTACCCATTCTCCAATGAGCACCTATGTACAATCTTGATGTCAAACACTAATGGTTGTGGATCAACCATCGCCCCCAGGGTCAAGAAACATACACACTAGTCTACTCTGGTAATATCGATGCCCTGTCTCGATATACCCTCGACTAGGAACTATTAAAGGATATGCTTTTAGATTGTTCAGGCCCCACTAGTATGATCTACATCATAATCCCGGTAGTCAAACATAATCCTAAGGGCTTCATCAACATGTATATAAAGATATGAAATACAACACATCACACGTTAAGATGAAGATAAACCGGATATCATACTATCATTTCGAGCAAAGATTGTTTCTGTACATATACATGCCTAGCATCCTATACAATACAAGCCTCTAGGGCATACATATCCAACAATCTCCCACTTGCACTAAGGCCTGTAGTTGGTGCAATAAATACCCACTATCTACACTAGAACCAGTTGCCAGTGTACCGCATGCCCAACATCTCGAGCAGTTTCTCAAACTAGACTTGAGAAATGGCCTTTGTGAATGGATCTGCTTTGTTGTCTTTCGTGTCTACTCTCCGTACCTCGATGTCCTGGTGATCCACTATCTCCCTGATGAGGTGATACCACCTCAAGATTGTCTGGATTTTTGATGGGACCGCGGTTCCCTTGCTAAAGCCATGGCTCCATTGTTATCGCAATACAAAGGTATTGGATTAGCAATGGATGGAACCACTTGAAGTTCAAAAATGAATTTCCTCATCCAGACCGCCTCTTTTGCGGCATCATTAGCAGCAATATACTCAGCATCATCGTGGAGTCTGCGACAGTATCTTGTTGGAACTCTTCCAACATACCGCCCCTCCATTTAGGGTAAATACAAACCCTGAGATGGACTTACTATCATCCTTGTCGCTCTGGAAGCTGGATTCGGTAAAGCCTCCATTTGGAGATCTCTGTTACCATACACCAAGAACATTTCTTTAGTCCTTCGCAAGTACTTCAGAATGTTCTTCACAGCAGTCCAGTGTTTCTCCTCTGGATTGGATTGATACCTGCTTACTGCATTCAGTGCATAAGCTACATCTGGGCGAGTACACAACATTGCATACATTATAGATCCTACCGCCTAAGCGTAGGGTATAATGCTCATGTGAGCCCTCTCCTCATCAGTCTTTGGAGATATCTTTTTGGAGAGGGTGATCCTGTGACAAGCGGGTAAATTATCTCGCTTGGAATCTTCCATACTAAAGCTCTTTAGTATGGTGTCTATGTATCTCGATTGGGACAATCCCAATAATTTCTTAGATCTATCTATATAGATCTTAGTTCCCAGAATGTACGAGGCATCACCCAGGTCTTTCATGGAGAACCTCTGCCATAAGAATAGTTTGACCGATTGTAGCATAGGAACATCATTTCCTATCAAGAGAATGTCGTCCACGTACAATACGAGGAATGTAACAGTATTATCTACAATCCTTTTATAAATACATAGTTCATTTACATTTTTGATAAAACCAAACTCTTTGATTGTATCATCAAAGCAGATGTTCCAACTCCGTGATGACTGCTTTAATCCATAGATGGATTTAAGCAACCTGCATGCTTTTCCGCTGCTCCCACTGTCAATGAAGCCTTCTCGCTGATCCATAAAAATGCATTCTTCTAAATCACCATTTAGAAATGCCGTTTTAACATCCATCTGCCAGATTTCATAGTCATAGTGAGCAGCTATAGCCAGCAGGATCCGAATGGATTTAAGCATCGCGGCTGGTGAAAAGGTTTCATCATAGTCCAAGCCTGATCTTTGACGAAATCCTTTTGCAACCAGCCTAGCTTTATAGGTCTCCACCCGACCATCCACACCAATCTTTCTCTTAAAGATCCACTTGCACCCTATGGCTTTTACTCCAGAAGGTGCAGCCTCCAAAGTCCATACTTTGTTGGTGTGCATGGATTCCATTTCGGATCTCATGGCAACCAACCACTTCACTGAGTCACCACTCATGATAGCTTGCTGAAAACTAGTAGGATCATCATCATCCATGATGCAGTCTTCTCTATCACCATCAATTAGAAAATCGTAGTATCTATCAGGCGGGCGAGAAGTCCTACTAGATCTACGGAGTGGCTGAGGCTCGTCAGGTTCAATTGAAACCTCAGGTTCAACCAAATTATCTGTAATTGTTTGTGGATCTGGAATTTCTTCCAGTTCTACCAGATTGCCGACAGTATCATTTGTAAGAAATTCATTTTCTAAAAATGCGGCATACTGAGAAACAAATACCCTTTGTTCCTCCTTATGGTAGAAAAGATATCCATATGAGTGTTTAGGATATCCCACAAACTTACACAAAACCGATCGTGTCTCGAGTTTGTCCGGATTCTTCTTTTCACATAAGCCGGACAACCCCATATCCTAACTCGTTTAAGAGATGGTCTCTTCACATACCATATCTCATATGGAGTGGTAGACACAGTTTTGGTTGGTACCTATTCAATAAATATATCGCAGTCTCCAATGCGTTCCCCCATAATGAAACTGGTAACTCAGCATCACTCATCATTGATTGTACCATATCTAATAGGGTACGATTCCTCCGTTCCGACACACCGTTGTGCTGTGGTGTGTACGGAGGAGTGAGCTGAGAGAGAATCCTATTCTCTTTTAGAAAATTTAGAAACTCAGTACTTAGATACTCACCTCCTCGATCTGATCGATGTATCTTGATACTCAAGCCTGTTTGTTTTTCTACTTCCGATTTATACTCGTTGAACTTTTCGAAGGCTTCGGACTTATGTTTCAACAAGAACACGTGTCCGAATCTCGAGAAATCATCAGTAAAAGTTATGAAGTATGAATAACCACCTCACGCATGTGTAGACATTGGTCAACATACATCGCTATGTATGAAGCCTAAGAGTTCAGTAGCTCTCTCTCCGTGTCCAGTAAACGGAGTTTTGGTCATTTTACCTTTGATACAAGACTGGCAAGTCGCATAAGATTTATATTCAAACGGGTTTAAATATCTATCTTTATGTAGTTTGGTTAGTCTTGTTTCATTAATATGACCAAGTCTACAATACCAAATGAAAGGTTCATTTATGTCTGAAATCTTCCTTTTCTTTGTGTGTTGTATATTGAAAACCGTATATTGATTTAGGACGTATATCCCGTTATTTAATGCACCGGACCCAATCAACTCTTGATTAAGGTTAATTTTCATAACATTAGATTGTAACACAAAATTATATCCTTCATTGTCCAACAATGATATTGATATAATATTACATAACATCGAAGGTATAAAATAACATGGGTTCAAAACTAATATACTGCCCGACGGCAAACCAAGGTGATACTCTCCCACCGCTACATCATGTATAGATGAACCATTCCCAACTCGGAGAGTGTGATCATTTTTCTTCAAAAACCTGCTATTTCTCAGCCCCTGCACACAATTGCAGATGTGAGAGCCTAACCCGGTATTTAATACCCAGGAAGCAGAGTTAATTGAAAAACAATTTTCTATTACAAACACACCTGAAGTGGAAGTATCAGCATGCTTCTTCTTCTTGAGGTCGGCAAGGTATGCAACGCAGTTTATCTTCCAGTGCCCAGTCTTATGGCAGTGGAAGCATTTCCCTCTTCCTGACGTAGCAGCCCCTATCTTGTCCTTTCACGGTGCCTTTTTCACTCCTCCTCTCGGCTTGATGTGATTCTTCTTCTTCTTTCCTTTGGCCTTAGCTTTCGGGACGGAAGAGGAAGATGGCCCAGCAATTAGAGCGGGAGTTTTCACTACCTTTAGCATGCTCTTTTGTCACGACCCAAAATTGGCCCGTGACGGCCCTAATACTACGCAACGCCTAAAGACGCAACATAGTAAAAGAAAGCCAAACCCAGAAATCTAAACCATGAAAAAATACGGAAAAAAATTATATAAGTTTGAAACAATTGAAATCGCAACCCAAGTTCTTTAAAAAGGCTTACTTCTTTCTTTTTAAAGATTTAGCAACACCCCATTTTTATAAAGACTAGTCAAGAAGAATACAACAGAAGAATAAGGACAGTAGAGAAAAAGTTGTATATATAAAAGACATCAAATCCACAATAATACATGCTAACGTCCTCACCAAGTCTCTATGTCAATAATACAATAGCTGATGGAGAGTACAAAATACAACGAATATACAATATGTAATACAGATAACCATCTAACCCACCTAAGCAAAAAGGTACTGTGAGCTGATGCGGTATCTGTAGCAAAAGGTAATAGCTGGATAGCTGAATAGAGGAATAGCCTGCCTCGACTACTCTGGGGAAAAACCTGAAACACCTGTGGCACAACGGGGGTGATTTGCCAACTCGTGAATAGTATAAAACATATGCAGGTAATCGCAGGAATGCACGTACAGCATGAATCTAAGATATGCGATTACAGTAGTAATAATATGTCATGCAATGCTGGAATAAAGAGAGTACACTAGCAGGTACAATCAATAAGTGAAGCGATAGTAACATGACAATAGTATGCAGTAGAGATGTGAGAAAGCAAATATGCAACTATCATAAGGGTACACTACAAGTACTACCAATATATGAATCTGTGCATAAGATAGGTAATGGTGAGGTATAGGGTGGAATATGTCATTTCCCACGGAAACCTGACGTCGTGGTAGGATCACAATCCATCGAGATACTCCAATCCCAAATCCTCAAACCGGCCCCCACGTTGGGCTGTCACAATATAAAAGTCTCATATCACCTCAATGTACAATATCGAGTAATCTCCTACATCCCGAATGTACAAATCACCAATCACATAGGTATATCCAATGTCCAAATCCCAATGAATCACCTAGTATCCCAAGTCCAATCTCAAGTAAGTTTCTAGCATCCTAAAAGTAAATATATGTACAGAAATAAATATGATGGGGGCAATACACATATATTAGCGTCCCATACCACTAATATTGGTGTAAGGGTATATATAACAACGGCTAAATCCCCTGTTATATATACAAAAAGGGGGTTAAAGAAATATCATGAAACCGTGTGCCAAGCATCGACAGAGAAATCCTCGTATATAGGGCTCCGTCAGTCCGGATCAGCCCACGGGGTCCGTCTGCAGTGTCGGCCCTCGGCCTCGACAGTACAGGTCATCCCGTATCCATCTCTCTACTCTGGCCAGTAGCCTCCAGACAACTGCCAGGTCCAAACAATCACCGGTAGGTACTCGCCCGCCTCCAGGCTCAATCGGCAAACCCATCGATCTTCTTGCCGAGGGGAACTATACCGGGCCCCACCATGTACTCTCATATGGCAACCATACATCGTATGGAGCATAGAATCAGCACCGATAAAACTCATGGGGGACGCTCGAAATATCATATCAAGGAAACCGGGTTGTTCATGTATGCATAATTTCATGAACTCCCGCGGTTCCCAAATCCCGAAAACATCATATAAAATCCAGATAAACAATGCATAAATACAGGAATAAATGTATGCGATATATCTGAATACGAGCAGGTAAACACAAGTATATAGCTGAACCAGATGTAGGCGAAATCATGATAAGGTACAGCTAAGTAACATCAGTAAATGTGAATATGCGACAACAACTGAATATGTATCTAACATACAGGTGTAGCAAAGTATAGGTATCTACCTATAAGAACTGATGTCGTATACCCCCTGGGTATAAGTAACATATGTAGGAAATCCCTCCCGGTATAGGTAAAATATGTAGGAGGTATACCTGTAGCTGTATCGCAAAGTGAAATTATACCTGTCACTAAAGGTATGATACACTATAGGTATACCGATAAGCTAGATGTCAAGTATGGCAAGCAATGGTAGCTATAAGGGGTAGTGTGTGACATGGCAATTATTGACGGTGTGTGTGTAGCATGCAATCCGTGCTCGTGCAACATGAACCGTCAATAATGTGTGCAGTGTCCTACGGCTGCTAGTCACAGTATATAGCCATATCTAGGAAATGCAGTAAATGCGCAATTCTACAATGACGTAGAATGTGCGACAGGAAATTGAATCCTAGCCCAGACGCATAACGCCATGCGGGCGATTCCCCTGTAGATGTTATATCTACTCACCTAAACTCCACGCTGGGTGAATCCTATCATCTGCTCCCCCTGTAGTGGTGTCTGTAGTCCCTGTCTGCAAACCTGCAAATAAGACACGGAAATCACATATAAGCCACATATCTCGCGAAACGCGATATCGAATCGAAACGAGAAACTCGCGTCGCGAACTAAACGCGCGTGTGCACGATACGCTGAATCGTGTGTGTACGCGTCTAAAAACCATCGCGACACGCCGCGATACGCTGGATCACAGAACCCACTCACGTATCGCGCGTATCGCGCAAACACAACTAAACACAAAAGCGACATATAGTCCCAGATTTTCCTACATGCAAGATATTGCAAAACTATACATGCCAAAGACCTAAACAACACAGCAGGGACCCCTAGCCAAAAGACCAACACCCAACTCCCCAACTTGGCCGCAAATTGCGGCCAATCTGGAGAAATTGGCGGCCTGAACAAGGGGGTAGGAGCTCGTCTTCTGGTGGTGTGTTCTAGACCTAGGTATCATGTCCCAGTTTCCACAATTTTACTCTGCAAGGTCCGGGTCTATAGCAGATCACAAAAGTCACAAATATCGCTTTAAAAACACCAATTTGCACAATTCACAAACCCTATGGTATTTTAGTGTAATCTGGGGATTTCTCAGAAGAAGTGGCCTTGAAAACACCTAATTATGCTAGGTTAGCCAACATAATCAACAAATTACTACTATATCTCTCAAAACCCCAAAACTAGCACTAAACTAGCTAATTTAGCACTAATCGAATCAATCGATGCACAACTAAGCAAACCATGCAATGGGGTTAAGGAAATATACCCACAGAACCCTAGAAGGCAGGTGAAGGTGTGGAGAAGAGCTCCTGCGAGCACTGGGGTCCCTGTTGCTGCTGCTGCTGCCTGCTAATGCTGCTTCTGTTGTTGCTGCTGTTGTTGTTGTTATAGTTGCTGCTGTTGTTGTTGTTATTGTGTTGATGATGATGATGTTGCTGCTGCCTCTCTCTCTCTCTCTCTCACTCTGTTGCTGCTGCTGCCTCTCTCTCTCTCACTCTGTTGCTGCTGCTTCTCTCTCTCTCACTCTGTTGCTGCTGCTGCCTCTCTCTCTCTCTCACTCTGTTGCTGCTGCTGCTTCTCTCTCTCTCACTCTGTTGCTGCTGCTGCTTCTCTCTCTCTCTCTCTGCAGTGAGTGTGTGTGTGTGTGAGAGAGAGTGTGAGGGAAATGAGAGAAAGAAAAGGAAATGGGGAAATGGGCACACCCAAGGACCCCTTCTTACTCTCTCTCTCATAATGAGGCATGGGCAAAGCCATGATGCCCATGCTCACTCTCTCTCTCCCCAAAGTCAACCAAATTCAAAACTCCATTTTAAAACCCTTTTTAAATTAAAAACTATCATGACTAAAACCCATACTAATAACAACCATAACACTTAAACAAATATTAAAACTAGATTAGAGGAAATGGTTAGTTAACCATGTTGCTAATCATGGTTAAACACCAAAAACAAGCCTAGTTATCATGCACGAGTGTGTGTGTGCCTAACAAAATTCTAGTAAAATACTCAATAATTAGGATAAAATATTTAAAAACTAATTTGGTAAACTTTTTATTAAAAATCACATTTTAAAATATAAATAGCTACAAAACACATTCTAAGGTGTTACAATCTCCCCCCCCTTAAAAGAAATTCGTCCCCGAATTTAAAACTTATACTGTTACCTGCACCTTCAAAAGAAGATTAAAATCCTCAATTCTCGTTCGCAGCCTCCCAAGTGACTACCTCACTATACGGCTACGTCCAAGAAAACCCTTCACAGATGGCAAGACCCTTGACCGACGTTTCTCCACCTGTCGAGCCATTAACACACATGGCTGCTGGTGAACGAAAGATCGCGCCCAGCTAAAAGGTCTGGTGCTAAATCATGTGGGAAAGGTCATGAAGGTAATTGTAAGGTATCATCACAAGGAATACGGGGTGAAAATCCCATAATCTGGGCGGAAGTGCCAAGTTAAAGGCAACGAAACTAACTCGCTTATAGGATCTAAAAGGACCTAAAATCCTGGGACAAACTTCCCAAAATCCAACACGTCATTCATCGGAAGGTCCGTAGGAATACATGATTTGCCACTGCGCACTCAAGCCTGCGACCAACACAGTCGCATAAGACATCTGTTTGCAATGGACAGTTCTCATCCTGACCTGAACACACTGGACTAACCCGAATTCTCTAGACATAGCTGGGGTCCAAAATCCTACCTACGCAGAGTCAAAAAACAACAGGCTGGCGATCGACACGACCTAACTCCTAAGCCTAAGGGTGGCCAATTGGAGTATCTCCTGATAACAGCTATCGAAGGAGAACCCGAACGATGGCGAGTGACGATCCCAAGCTGCTGACGACCAAACAAAACAACAAACACACAACTTAAACAAAACAACTGAGCAAACTGAGTAAAACCGGACGACAAGAATCCGAATGGAGTCGCACCCTAACCAAAATTAGGTGGAAACCATAACGAAATTCGTGGAGATCTGCTCCCATTCCTGCTTCAGAACGGTAAAAGGTTGCAAGTCTCCAGCCGGCCTCAGATGCTCGACCCAAAGCACACAACAAGACAGACACTCGAAACGAAACCTGAAACTTCTCTTTACATCCCTGTCCACTCGTAACTATCTCACAAGTCACGCCCAAGCTGGTGGAACTTGAATGCATAGAGGGGGTTGACAGATGTGCATGTTCTAGGATTATACGTCTCTACCCGATGAAACCAGGTACACGAACGCGTCCCTAACTTAGCACATCATTGCCACAATCAAGGTCTCCGAATCATTACCCAGCCGAATATGCTCAAGTATCTCTGACGTACGAGCTTCGACGGGCAGTGTCTCGCGAAAACGATTTAAGGAAAGTGGTCGGGCGCGGACATGAGCAAGCTGTCCCCTCCGTAGAGACGAACTAAGCTATACTCGACGATCACACAAGAACTGTAAATCTGCAGAAGACCAACACAACAATCCAAATCTGCTGCAGGAAGATGTACATTAAGCTCTAGTGGTCCGTGGAAAATCTGACACGACTCTCAAGCAAGTAGTGTCTCCAAATATCCAACGCAAAACCACCGCGGCCATCTCCAGATCATGAGTGGAATATCCTCCTCGTATTTCCTCCAAATGTAGGGAAAGCAAAAGTGATATCTCTATAGTGTCACCTCAGTACACCCTCGAGCCCACTCAAGAAACATTACAGTTAAACAACAAAGTCGCCCGAACCAAAAGCAAAGAAAGACTGATGCAGTTGTTAACCGAATCTTCAACTGCTGAAACTCCGTACACATGCCTCAGTCCACAGAAAAGAAACCTCCTTTTTGGTCAATTCAGTCGACGGTGCAGCACTACTCTAGCAATCCTGCATGAAGCGGCGGTAAAAACCCTGCTAAGCCCAACTATCCGCGGATCTCCGTCCTGCACACAAGTCTGGGCCTAAGATGTACGGCCACGATCTCCCTCGGAACTATACGGAACCGTCTCCCGTGACTACAAGACCTAGGAGTCAACACAAACAAGCCTGAAGAAACACTCTGAGAATTTAGCAAACTGCTGGTGCCCTCCCAGCATCTGCATAACAATTCCTCAAGTGCTACTCCTGTCCCTCAAGACACATTAAATAGGCCAGAGTGTCGTAACTAATACAACAGAAACTGGTCGAGGAACGGCCTGCAGAAATCTGGCTCATCATATCTACGAATGCTGCTAGGGCGACAGCGAATCCAACGACTCACAAAAACACACAAAGCCCGTAGCACGCACAAGGCAGCCTTCGGAATGCCGTCACTCCGAATCCGCAATAATGATGACCTGATCCCAAACACACTTAGAATAAGTCTCGCACTTGGAGCTGATCGAAGAAATCGTCACGGCGAGGTGAAGGATACCTATCCGCACCGTAAGCCGGTTCAATTGATGATCCGTCGATACACAACCTCCAACTGCCGTCTTTCTCCTCGACGAACAGAAATAGGAGTTTCCAAAAGCGAAACACTCAGACGCACAAAACTCCCCAAACCAAAACTCTGCAGCTGACCCTTAAGCTCCCCCAGCTTCGCCGGCTCATCTGGAACAACGTCGGAAAAACTCTCACACGAAAAGAACCCGGTCCAACAATCCCACGGTGGCTCCGGTATCACGAATGAACTTCAAGAATCCACGACATCTCCTCAGTAGCCGACTAGCTAAACAGGCTGAATTCAAGCTGTAAGAGGCGGCACCACTATCCACCTGTACAACAAGAACTGACTTGCCGGGACAAACAAAACCTAACTTGTTCCCACACGGTAGTCCACAAATGCCTAACACGTAGTTAACCAATCCGTGCCCAGGAGAACGTCAAGTCCAACATCTCTAGAAGGATCAAAACGACGGACGAAACTCTATCTCCTATCCGCTTGGCACAAAACTGAAATACGTGTCGCGCAACCAAAGAATCGCTGACAGAAGTTAAAACAACTACGACTAATCTACCCAACCACGGTACAAGCAAGAAACAAACAAATACACCAAGAGAAAATGTAACTCAAGGGTACCTGAAAACTCCACATTGGACGTCTGCGCGTCCCGATGAGTAGAAGCAAACTCCTGTGTCTGCCCTCTACTCGCAGCTAGATGAACTCCTCTGGTAACCTGAGCCCTCTGAGCAAATCTTCCACGTCCACGGACCCTCTGAATACGATCCTGACGCCGTGCTGAGGAACAATCCCTGACGAAGTGCTGAAGGCTTCCGCATCGAAAACATCCACGTGCTGACTGCTGACCATCCTGGGGATGAGAGCTGAACGACTGTCCTCGTCCCAAGCCTCTGCTACTCCCGTAGTGGCCACGAAATCTGTCCCGACGACCGAACCTCTGTCTCTGGGCTGGTACGCTGGTACGAGTCCTCCACTGTCCTGGAACTCTCTGAGCCTCTGAAATATGTGCCTCGTCAACTGGGGCTGCAACCACTGGTGCTATGTAGGTGACGGACTGCTGCATGCTGATTGTAAGGGATAGCTGAGTAACGGGGGTGATAACTTCCTGTCGTAGCTCCCGAACGACATCAACCAAGGAACTCAACGTCTGGCGGAAATCCTGCATCTCTACCAAAAGTCTATCCATAGTATAGATCGTAGGCTGATCCGTCTACACCTGTGCAACTAGAGTGCCATCCGGGTCAGTACTCGTCTCATCCGAGCTAACTCTGACCTCGGCCCTCGTTGCATCGCTCTGAGTCCCCATAGTCATCGGCGGCAAGGCTATAAATAGATATAAGATGAGATTCGATAAGAATGAGGAATTCGAATCTCAAGGATATGAATCATCAAGGAAGGAATGTCAAGCAAATTGTACTTAGGTCACTTAATGCAAGGTACCGCGCTGTGGGTATGCTGCAGACATACACACACTACGTTACTCTGCTTAAGCTACCTACTCCATCATACTAAGGTCATCCTACACTCCGAAAGGTAAAACCTAACGCTCTGATACCAACTTTGTCACGACCCAAAATTGGCCCGTGACGGCCCTAATACTACGCAACGCCTAAATACGCAACATAGTAAAAGAAAGCCAAACCCAGAAATCTAAACCATGAAAAAATACGGAAAAAAATTATATAAGTTTGAAACAATTGAAATCGCAACCCAAATTCTTTAAAAAGGCTTACTTCTTTCTTTTTAAAGATTTAGCAACACCCCATTTTTATAAAGACTAGTCAAGAAGAATACAACAGAAGAATAAGGACAGTAGAGAAAAAGCTGTATATATAAAAGACATCAAATCCACAATAATACATGCTAACGTCCTCACCAAGTCTCTATGTCAATAATACAATAGCTGATGGAGAGTACAAAATACAACGAATATACAATATGTAATACAGATAACCATCTAACCCACCTAAGCAAAAAGGTACTGTGAGCTGATGCGGTATCTGTAGCAAAAGGTAATAGCTGGATAGCTGAATAGAGGAATAGCCTGCCTCGACTACTCTGGGGAAAAACCTGAAACACCTGTGGCACAACGGGGGTGATTTGCCAACTCGTGAATAGTATAAAACATATGCAGGTAATCGCAGGAATACACGTACAGCATGAATCTAAGATATGCGATTACAGTAGTAATAATATGTCATGCAATGCTGGAATAAAGAGAGTACACTAGCAGGTACAATCAATAAGTGAAGCGATAGTAACATGACAATAGTATGCAGTAGAGATGTGAGAAAGCAAATATGCAACTATCATAAGGGTACACTACAAGTACTACCAATATATGAATCTGTGCATAAGATAGGTAATGGTGAGGTATAGGGTGGAATATGTCATTTCCCACGGAAACCTGACGTCGTGGTAGGATCACAATCCATCGAGATACTCCAATCCCAAATCCTCAAACCGGCCCCCACGTTGGGCTGTCACAATATAAAAGTCTCATATCACCTCAATGTACAATATCGAGTAATCTCCTACATCCCGAATGTACAAATCACCAATCACATAGGTATATCCAATGTCCAAATCCCAATGAATCACCTAGTATCCCAAGTCCAATCTCAAGTAAGTTTCTAGCATCCTAAAAGTAAATATATGTACAGAAATAAATATGATGGGGGCAATACACATATATTAGCGTCCCATACCACTAATATTGGTGTAAGGGTATATATAACAACGGCTAAATCCCCTGTTATATATACAAAAAGGGGGTTAAAGAAATATCATGAAACCGTGTGCCAAGCATCGACACAGAAATCCTCGTATATAGGGCTCCGTCAGTCCGGATCAGCCCACGGGGTCCGTCTGCAGTGTCGGCCCTCGGCCTCGACAGTACAGGTCATCCCGTATCCATCTCTCTACTCTGGCCAGTAGCCTCCAGACAACTGCCAGGTCCAAACAATCACCGGTAGGTACTCGCCCGCCTCCAGGCTCAATCGGCAAACCCATCGATCTTCATGCCGAGGGGAACCATACCGGGCCCCACCATGTACTCTCATACGGCAACCACACATCGTATGGAGCATAGAATCAGCACCGATAAAACTCATGGGGGACACTCGAAATATCATATCAAGGAAACCGGGTTGTTCATGTATGCATAATTTCATGAACTCCCGCGGTTCCCAAATCCCGAAAACATCATATAAAATCCAGATAAACAATGCATAAATACAGGAATAAATGTATGCGATATATCTGAATACGAGCAGGTAAACACAAGTATATAGCTGAACCAGATGTAGGCGAAATCATGATAAGGTACAACTAAGTAACATCAGTAAATGTGAATATGCGACAACAACTGAATATGTATCTAACATACAGGTGTAGCAAAGTATAGGTATCTACCTATAAGAACTGATGTCGTATACCCCCTGGGTATAAGTAACATATGTAGGAAATCCCTCCCGGTATAGGTAAAATATGTAGGAGGTATACCTGTAGCTGTATCGCAAAGTGAAATTATACCTGTCACTAAAGGTATGATACACTATAGGTATACCGATAAGCTAGATGTCAAGTATGGCAAGCAATGGTAGCTATAAGGGGTAGTGTGTGACATGGCAATTATTGACGGTGTGTGTGTAGCATGCAATCCGTGCTCGTGCAACATGAACCGTCAATAATGTGTGCAGTGTCCTACGGCTGCTAGTCACAGTATATAGCCATATCTAGGAAATGCAGTAAATGCGCAATTCTACAATGACGTAGAATGTGCGACAGGAAATTGAATCCTAGCCCAGACGCATAACGCCATGCGGGCGATTCCCCTGTAGATGTTATATCTACTCACCTAAACTCCACGCTGGGTGAATCCTATCATCTGCTCCCCCTGTAGTGGTGTCTGTAGTCCCTGTCTGCAAACCTGCAAATAAGACATGGAAATCACATATAAGCCACATATCTCGCGAAACGCGATATCGAATCGAAACGAGAAACTCGCGTCGTGAACTAAACGCGCGTGTGCACGATACGCTGAATCGTGTGTGTACGCGTCTAAAAACCATCGCGACACGCCGCGATACGCTGGATCACAGAACCCACTCACGTATCGCGCGTATCGCGCAAACACAACTAAACACAAAAGCGACATATAGTCCCAGATTTTCCTACAGGCAAGATATTGCAAAACTATACATGCCAAAGACCTAAACAACACAGCAGGGACCCCTAGCCAAAAGACCAACACCCAACTCCCCAACTTGGCCGCAAATTGCGGCCAATCTGGAGAAATTGGCGGCCTGAACAAGGGGGTAGGGGCTCGTCTTCTGGTGGTGTGTTCTAGACCTAGGTATCATGTCCCAGTTTCCACAATTTTACTCTGCAAGGTCCGGGTCTATAGCAGATCACAAAAGTCACAAATATCGCTTTAAAAACACCAATTTGCACAATTCACAAACCCTATGGTATTTTAGTGTAATCTGGGGATTTCTCAGAAGAAGTATCCTTGAAAACACCTAATTATTCTAGGTTAGCCAACACAATCAACAAATTACTACTATATCTCTCAAAACCCCAAAACTAGCACTAAACTAGCTAATTTAGCACTAATCGAATCAATCGATGCACAACTAAGCAAACCATGCAATGGGGTTAAGGAAATATACCCACAGAACCCTAGAAGGCAGGTGAAGGTGTGGAGAAGAGCTCCTGCGAGCACTGGGGTCCCTGTTGCTGCTGCTGCTGCCTGCTAATGCTGCTTTTGTTGTTGCTGCTATTGTTGCTGCTATAGTTGCTGTTGTTGTTGTTGTTGTTATAGTTGCTGTTGTTGTTGTTGTTATTGTGTTGATGATGATGATGTTGCTGCTGCCCCCAGCTGCTGCTACTGCCTCTCTCTCTCTCTCACTCTGTTGCTGCTGCTGCTTCTCTCTCTCTCTCACTCTGTTGCTGCTGCTGCTTCTCTCTCTCTCTCTCTGCAGTGAGTGTGTGTGTGTGTGTGAGAGAGTGTGAGGGAAATGAGAGAAAGAAAAGGAAATGGGGAAATGGGCACACCCAAGGACCCCTTCTTACTCTCTCTCTCATAATGAGGCATGGGCAAAGCCATGATGCCCATGCTCACTCTCTCTCTCCCCAAAGTCAACCAAATTCAAAACTCCATTTTAAAACCCTTTTTAAATTAAAAACTATCATGACTAAAACCCATACTAATAACAACCATAACACTTAAACAAATATTAAAACTAGATTAGAGGAAATGGTTAGTTAACCATGTTGCTAATCATGGTTAAACACCAAAAACAAGCCTAGTTATCATGCACAAGTGTGTGTGTGCCTAACAAAATTCTAGTAAAATACTCAATAATTAGGATAAAATATTTAAAAACTAATTTGGTAAACTTTTTATTAAAAATCACATTTTAAAATATAAATAGCTACAAAACACATTCTAAGGTGTTACATCTTTGCACTCCTCAACATATTGAGGAGTTCAGGAAGTGACTTTTCCATATTGTGCACGTTGAAGTTTACAATGAATTGAGCAAAGGCAGGGGAGAGGGATTGTAGAACAATATCAACATACTGTTCGTTCTCCATGGTCCATCCCAGGTCCTCTAGTTCTTCGATAAGTCCTATCATCTTCAATACATGGTCACTTACAGACGTGCCAGCAGCCATCCGCATCTGAAACAACTTTCGAGATGTCTCGTATCGGAGAGTGCGAGATTGCTCTCCATACAACTCCTTTGTATGGAGAAAGATGGATTGTACATCCATTTTCTCATGCTGCTTCTGATATTCATTGTTCATAGAAGCAAGCGTGAGGCATTTGGCTATTGCACAGTCTATATCCCATGTCTTGCGGATTTCCTTATCCGCAACTGAAGAATCAGGGCCTGGGCTAGGAGGGGCTGGAGTAGTCAGGACGTATCTATCCTTATCATAGGTCTGGGCAATATTTACGTTCCTCATCCATTCTTTATAATTCGGTCCCGTGAGTTTATTCTTGTATAATAAAAGCTTAAGTCCCGTCATAGGTATCTGCCATTATGTAATATTTCAGAAAAATAAAATATTATTTTTGGGAATTTATATAATTAAATAATAATTATTATGAATATTTTGATAATGCGGTATAATTAATTACCGATAAATTGGGAAATATTTGGAAAATTATAGGAATTACTGAAATGAGGGTGTTTTATATGATTTAAGCAAATTATCAATTCTTTATGATTAATTATATTCCATTTTAATGCTAATCGCGATTAAATATCATTAATCGTGCATTAAGCTTGATTTGTGCACATGACATGCACCGCGTCATATTACACTTGTTACATTTTATTCTACCACGATTTCTTTTGTGCATGGTTGCAATTTAGGGTTTTTCATTTTGGTTTGCAAAAGAAAAGGAAAAGAAAAGAAAAGAAAAGAAAAGGAAAGGGAAAAGAATTAGAATATAGAGTATGGGCATGAGAGAGAAGAGAGATAGGTGAGGGGTCAAGTTGACCATGGCATTTTCCCTCCTTCATTTTTCCTTCACCATTTCTCCCCAGTTCCTCCCATGGCTGCCCTCTTCACCCCCCTCTTCTAACTCTTCATTACAACCCCAAATCAACATCAAAACTTCATCTCCCTTTCCTTACTACAAGCATTTTGGACCAAGAAAGCTAGGATTTTGAGCACTTGGGGCAATTCAAGAAAATTCTTGAGTTGCCAAATGAGGTATATTCTTCACCATTAGTGTAGTGTTTCAATTCCTTTAGCATCCATGTTAGTTTTGAATCGATTTAGTGTGGTTTCGTGAACTTAGAAAATTCCTAGATGAGGGTTAGGGTTTTCCTTGAGTTGTGATGGTGCAAGTGAGTGCAATTGGTGACCTTAAATCCCCCTTAGTGATTGAAACCAGTGACTAACCCAAAATACAGAATTTAGAAACTTCCGTGTCGGTTTTGCATTAAATTGTGGGGTGCAGGGAATCTGGAACGACCTGAGACTTTTAGAAGAAAAACAAACAACTCCATTGACATAGATTGGACACTAGGAGGACACCCTGCAAAAAATGAACCCATTCTGAGCTTACTTGGCCGAGCATGCCGGATAATTGGTGCATGTGGCCGGCCACTTTGGGAGCATTGGTGTTAGGGTTGCTTCTGTAGGTCATATACCCTATATACTACACCCCAGTATTGTTTGTTTATCCTATTTTCACCTGAACTAAAATCTGGGACCATTTTCTTGAGTTGCTGCTTTGTATTCCTTGATGTTTATGAATTGAAGTTTTGATATTTGTGTTTTGTATTGGTCGCTTGACATTTGTACGTCGATATCGGGTGTTGTTTAGTTGATTCGCGTGAGTAGACCATATGTTTTAACCTATGTGTGATTCACGCGTCGTTTTGGTTTTGAATTGGACGTTTTGATGCGATATGATATATGTGATATGTAGGTACCCTTACGTGGACTTCAGACGATGAAGAAGAGGATGACGACATCGACTTCGGCAGGTAAGGATCATGGTGAGTAGATATATATCTACGGGGGAAGTCGGGTGGATGGCGTATAGCACCCCCACAGTTTCGTAGTGTAGTATACATATATATATTTATGATATTGTGTATTGTGATACGAGGATAACTTAGTAAGAATGCTTTAGGTGACTTTGGGTTAGTGTTTAGCGTATTTGGAAGTTAATGCTATAGTCTAGTGTTAGTCGCGAAATCCTAGAGTAAGGATTTGCACACACGCACACATACACGGACACATTTTTTTTTCTTGTGCGTATATGTGGATATATATATATACACACACACACACACACATATACATATACATATATGTATGTGAGTATGTGTATATATATATGTGTGTGTGTGTGTGTGTGTATACATGGATGATGAGGATAGTATATGGTACTTAGAGATGAGTCGATGTGATTGGGCATGATGCCACGAGATCGGTGATGTGACTTGGTTTTTATTATGAGATACAGCATGATATTATAGCGGGTCTTTAGGCGATGTGTTTTCATACACACGCATATATATATATATATATATATATATATATATATATATATATATATATATATATATATATATGTTAATGGTATCAGAATGCACTAGAATTTAGATCAGTATCCCTAATTCAGGATATGATGATAAGGATACCGATGAATAATGAGATAAATGTAGTATTCGACCTGTACCCAGATTTGCGATGCCGTACGATGGATTTACCGTACGAGATATAATGATGATGATAGATCCTCACTCTTGACTCGAGGATGTCATATTATATATTGTATCGTACGTGATACTATTGAGGCGGGATCATCGACTACTATATATATATATATATATATATATATATATATATATATATATATATCGACTCAGACTTAGGTGGTTTTCCTTACCCTTTCGATTAGCCTGTTAGTTTAGTCCTGTAGTTCACTTAGTAGATGTCAGACTGGGCTCGAGTCATACCTATTTCTAAAACTAACGAATCGTGAGTATTTCAAAGACAGGCCAAGGGAAACTACGGATATTTCAAAGGACGTACCTCTTCATAAAAACACCGTAGTCCCTATTTTCTAAACACCACGATTCGTGTTATTTCAAATGCCAAAACTGTATGACTCATATATTATGTACATTCATTATTGTTGCATTTACTATTCATTTGCCATATATTCCTTCTATTCGCATCGCATTGCATACTTAAATGTGTTTTTATTGTTATATTGAACCCATATTATCTGGACACCAGCATCATTACCGATGATGTGTACGTCTACGAACACTTGCTTGCCGGCTCACACACATCATCATCGGTAATTACCATGTCACATACGCTTTAGAGAATATTAATTCATTGATATCGCTTGCTAGCTGATAGTTCCGATATATCATTATTGTGCTAGATTAGATATTGCATTTATTACTGTGATATTCCATGCATATTTATATATATTCATTTGACATGCGATATTATAGGCCAGTCCGGATTGCCGGAGCCCGGTATTCATTGTTATTGACCTGTCATTTTGAGATTCCGGATTTTCCATGAGATTTTTGGATTTGGAGAAACCGCAGATTTTATAAACCCATTTATCATTTTCAAAAGATAAAAAGTGCGGTTTTCTCATGATATGATGTGAGATACGTCCACCATGAGTTTTCTCGGCTCTTGAGTGATATCATACACCCGATTCGAGAAGGAGGAGGAACCGTCTGTGGGTGCATGGTGGATCCGGTGCGGTATTCAGGGGCAAGATGGTCGCAGATGATGGCGTTGAGCCTGGCAGGGGAGCACTACCGACCGGTTATTTATGACGCGGCGGATATCCGGAGGATACCGACGTAGTCGTGAGATTTGATGAGGGGCCAGTCCGGATAGCCGGAGCCCAGGGGCCATTCCGGATAGCTGGAGTCCGAGATATTGAGACTTTGAGGTATTGAGATTTTATGATATGAGCCAGTCCGGATAGCCAGAGCCTGAGATATTGGATATTTGGATATATGTTTTGTGTCGATGCTTGACACGGATTTTATGCTGATTTCATTGATGATACATTGATTTACATATACAGAAATCTCACTATTTTAAGAAAACAGTTTTCTCATTCATGATGTATTCTGTTTTCATTTCGATGCATTCATACATCATATATATGGTATGTTGCTATCTGAGGCACTGACATGAGCACGTGGTTTTACACTTATGTGTAGATGTTTAGAGTTATATTACTTTGAGGATATATTATCGTATGACCTAGGATTGAGTCATACATGCGATTTCTGCTCGGTGATGTTTTCTACTCACGAGTTGGCAACTCACCCCCGTTGTGCCACAGTTTCTTGCAGGTTTTGCCGTACAGGTTTCATGGCGGCTTGCTGTCACACTGCTTCCTTCCGGATGATTGCTTTGGTAGGTGGGTTCACTCACATTGTGACCACCATTGTACCTTTTATTATATTCTGTTGTATCTAGTAAACTCTATCGACCAGACTTGTATATTTTATTAGACCAAGAAGACCAGTTATATATTCTTTCGACCTTAGAGTCGCGCGCTGTATTATTATGGTTTTCTTGATGATATTGGTTTTCCTTTTGAGTTTTGATCCTCGCCCTTCGGCGTTGTATATTGTATTTCTTGCGTGGTTGTGACCGTCAATTGACGAAGAGCTAGCTCCCGCTTAGGGATGCCTTTATTCATTATATATATTTCATGTGTTGTACCCGTTTGGGGCCAGTATATACAAAGGAAACTCTGCCGAAATTTTCAGAAAAGACTTGATGATTTAAAAATGCATACTACGGCATATTTCGTTAAACCACTTGCTTTAAAACTAAACTTTTCCTTCACTTCTTAGTTTAAAATGGTTTAGATTTCTGGGCTTTTGGCTTACTTGAATTAGATGGGGTCTTATAGACTTCATATGATTCAAGTGCCAGTCATGTGCTATTTCGGGTCATGACAAAGTTGGTATCAGAGCGCTAGGTTTAACCTTGGTTCGAATCTATGTTTGACAATGCGGAGTCTAGGGAATTTATATATATTCGGAACCTAGGCTTGAACTTACGGAACTTAGACTTGGTCGAAGGGGTATTAGACCCGAACTTTCGTCGCGTAGGTTGACCTTGGTTGATGGAGTAGGTGACTTAAGTAGAGCGACGTACCGTGTGTATATTCCGCGGCATGCTTACGATGCGCTACTCCGCTTAAGAAGCCTTAGGATGTGCATTTCCTTGCACAGCATTATATTCATTCTTATGATCTATCCTCATCGATATTGGTTTATGTTTTTGCCACGATTACACGGGCAGAGAGAGTTGCGGTTAGAGTTGCGGTCAGCATGAGCTCGTTACGGACGAGGACTGACCATGGCGTGATTCCGATGACACACGATTGTATAGATGTGTCGTTTTATTGTGTTTTTCGCGCCATGAGCGTTTGAAGGATTACTTTTACAAAATTTCTCGAACGTGCAGATCAGCACCAGAAGATTAAGCCACTGCTAAACGTCGGCTAGATTGTGACGACCGTTGATGTATCATCTATTCTTGATGATTGAGGCACTATTTAGCGTGCGGACGAATGAGCCAGTTGCTGCTACGAATGATGAGATATCGCCCCAGATGTTTGGAGCTGTTGCAGCATGAGTTTATACTTAGAGATATGATAGAAGATCGTCAGTCACCCGTGGATGAATGACTAGGACATGTGGTTCGTTCGCTTACCCCGATGCGAGGTCATCAGATTGATTGATTCCAGCTTGAGGAGACTTCATGCAGATACGTTGAGAGTCGATAGAAGATGATCGAATGTCAGAAGCCCATTTTCCAAGTTTAAGGTATTCGGGAAAAAAAACATGCAAGTAATTTCATGGACCCTCTATAAAAATGAAACCCTAACTCGATATAATGACCATGGGAACGCTTTTGAATCTTAGGGTTTGCAGCAGTTCTGCGGTGCCATTAATGAGTCTTGGGTTTGCCCTTCTCCGGCTGGTCCATAGGTACTGTGGCATGTACTGAATATTATTAAACTGTACTCAAGAGTTGAGCTCTTGGGGGATTATGGAACTTTGACGAATCGATCGAAAAGTTCGACGTCGTTCGGATATCATGTGATGGGATACATTGCTTAGGAAACTCCAGATACGAGTATAGCCGTTGGAGCGCAGTCCATGCAGCCACGAAGAGATGAGTCCGAATTAGTCAACATTAGAGAAAAGTGGAGTAAGAGGTTCGTACGAGATTTTGATGAGATGAAGTTCCACTCCGTTGACATCAGAGATGTGATACGCATGCAGAGGCGTTGAATTTGGATATATCTTCCAGAAGGATTCGTGATGAGTATGCAGCCATTCCGGAACAGGAAATAGATTTAGTAAAGGGTGATAACTTCCGGGCAGTTCGGCAGAAACGAGATTGGGAGAGATCCTGACGAGATCTTTCTGGAAATACTAAACGAGAAGACTTGGACCCAGGATCGGTCATATTACACACACCCAGTAGGCCAGAGTTCAACATCATCGACGAGACATGTTATGGGTGACCATGACAGTTGGCCAGAGATCTTTAGAGGATGTTCCTGGGTGGGACTGTTTCCGCCATCTTTGATTTCAGTATTTTGGGTGATTTATTTGCATGATTGAGTTTTCGTGCACCACAGTTGCACTCGGTTTCGATTTGATATCATACGAGATGTTGATTTTGATTTCATACCTATGGTACATATGTGATTTGACTTGTGCCTTCGGTATGGTGTTCATGCACTCTAGTATTTTGATTCGATTTTGTGCATGCTGATGCACGTGGTTGTGAGATTATATACCACGGTATGCCTGATTTGGATTGGATGTGTTGTATACCATCGATTTCGATTTCGATATTCGATATTTGTTTTCGTGCACCTTGTGCACTTGAGTTGGATTTTTTTGAACATACTTTATGCGCTTGATGCGATTTTGGTGCACACCAGACACACTAAATCGGGATTCTTCGTGCATATCAGATGCACCTGATTTTGTTGTCAGGCACACTCGTTGCCCTTGATCGGTGTTTTCGTGCACACCCGTTGCACTTAGTTTTGGTTTCTGTGCCCATGTATGGCACATTCATTGATTTCGATTTCTGTGCGCACCAGACGCATGTGGCATTGTTACATGTACTATTGAGTATGATTTCTTTTGAGCAGTACGTTTTTATGATATTTACTATTTGGTTTAGTAGCCGAGCAGGACTGTTCTGAGAACAGTACCTAGGTGTTTTTGCATGCATTGATAGTTATCGAAGGGATTTCCAAGAAGGAGCTACAATCTCGATATTTTACCTATATATCCGAGATGACACGAACGTTTTACAAAGGAAACCCTTCTAAATTATCTTCAAAACGGCGGGACGTATGTTGAACAAAAGATACATATATGTATATATAGTTATTTTCTTACAAATAAACGTCCACTACTTGTGCTGTGATACGCGCATCGCACAACGAATTGAAAGGGTTTGGCATGCATTTCATTCAGATGTTTTGACGAGTTTACAACGATGCGTACTATGTACATGTTATAGTTTTGATATATATCATGTTGGTTTTCGTATTGGACCTTGACATTGGTGTCTTCACCATAACTCCGATGATTGCGGGATGCTTGACAGAGTTTTGATTTTGGTTTATATAATCGTTTTTCATGTGCATGCATTACGCTACGATATGTTTTATGTATTTATGATTTCGGAGCCCCGACGACTTGATCATTTTGATGAAATGTTTTAGAAATTGAGGGAGTTTAAATTTAAATTCGGGGACCGAATTTATTTAAGGGGGGAATATTGTAACATTTCAGAAAAATAAAATATTATTTTTGGGAATTTATATAATTAAATAATAAATATTATGAATATTTTGATAATGCGGTATAATTAATTACCGATAGATTAGGAAATATTTGGAAAATTATAGGAATTACTGAAATGAGGGTGTTTTATATGATTTAAGAAAATTATAAATTGTAACATTTAAGAAATATAAAATATTATTTTTGGAAATTTAATATTAAAATAATATATTTCGGGAAAACTCCCGATTTGCGAAATTGGGATTTTCGTAAATTGGTATAAGTGTATACCAATATTTAGAAATTTATCGGAGAATAAAATGATTTATTTATTTTAATGATATTTATCGGATTTTGGATAAAATCCGTGTTTTTACATTTCTCATGATTTTGCACTATGTCATGTGCATGTGTGCATGTATGTGTTTGTGAGTTTTGTGAGAATGAGAAAGGAAATGAAAAGGGAAAGAAAAGAAAAGAAATGAATTGAGTGTGGATGGAATATGAATTTGATGCCATGGACAAAAAAGATATTTGTGAAAGAAACAAGAATAGATATTTGTGAGGGGTGAGTGTAGGAGGGGGTGAGGCCAAGAGAGAGAGAGAGCCTTGGCTGCCCCATTCCCTTCATTTCTCCATTATTTCCTTCATCTTCATCATCTCCATCACTCCCTCACTACCTCCATGCCTCATCCCCAAATATTTCTCAAAACCCTATGCCCTCTTTACTAAAAACACGCACACATCCATTCTAAACCCTTAGAACCTTTCAAGTTTGGATTTTGAAGACTTGGGCAACTCAAGAAAGATCTTTGGTTGCAAATAAGGTAATCCATACACTTTAGTTTAGTTTTTGGTATTAAATATCGTATTTTTAGTTAGAAATTGAGTTATTGAGGTTATCGATTATAGAAAATTATACGTTTGTCACGACCCGAAATTTGGCCCGTGACGGTCCTTAAACTACGCAACGTCTACATGCGTAACGCAATTTAAGTAAGCCGAAAACCCAGCATTCTAAACCATCAAAAGTGGTAAGAATTAATAGAAGTTTTAAAACAATTGAAATCTCAACCCAAATTCTTTAAAAGTCCAACTTTATTTCCTTTAAAATTTGGCAGCACCTCCTTTGTAAAAACCAACCCCAAAAATGGGTACAACATAAATACAAGTAAAGTATCCCCAAACGGGAGCAAAAACACGGCCAAAGGCGGAAAACAACCACCACAATAGATATACGACGCCGTATCAAGGAAATAAAAGACGATAGAAGTAAAACTGCATAAAAGACATCCAAGTCTCAAAATAACATACAACATCGTCCTCACATCAAGTCTCTAAGTTAACATGAAAGTAGTAGATGGAGAGTACAAGGATACAACGAATATACAATACAACAACGAATAACCACAAAACAATGAATACAACAGGATTTGAGGGCCGATGAGGATGGCGGCGCTTGAGTTTTACTGGGATTTAGGTGTATTGTTAGGCACCGACTATTTTTTTCACGTTGACATTCCGTGTAGATATTATTTATTCCCATGCTCAGCATTTAGTATTTGCCATCTCATCCTGTACCTATTGTACCTGTTAGAGTACACATGCTATGCACAATCATTGCATACCCTGCTCATTCTATATAGAGTTGTTAGATTGCATTGCCATACATGATTATCACATACCTCGCTCATCACATAGAGATGTTATTAGATCGCACTTGTTGCATGATTTTGAGCATCCAGTTCATCATATAGATGTTATCTGTTGACATAGGTTAGAGTATCGCAGCACGTGCATACTCGCGATTACCTTTATATGTTATCTACTATTCACGAGTTGGAAACTCACCCCCGTTGTGCCACAGTGTTTGCAGGTTGCCCTTCGGAGTAGTCGCGGCAGGCTTCTTCCTTACACCTTTTGTTACAGATACCACTGCAGTTCGCATACTAGCCCTTTTGCTGATAGGTGGGTTTTTGTACAGTATCTGTTTACTTTTCACTTGTATACATCATTGTATCTAGTATTCTCCATCTACTACTTATGTATGGACTTAGAGACCAGTTGTGAGGATGATGTATATTATTTTGTACTCTGGTGTCGAGCTCGTTGTGAGCCAACTTTATTTATGCAGTTCTATATTTCTTGCTTTCTTCACTTATTTTTACTCAGTCTTCGCTACGGCGTCGTATATTATCATTGTGATGTTGTTTCCGCCGTTGGGCGTGATTGCTCCCATTTGGGATGCTTTATTCTTATTATACATCATTTTACTCATATATTGTCTTGTACCCGATTTCGGGGCTACTTTTTACAAAGGAAATGCTGCCAAAATTTTTAAATAATAACTTGAACCTTAAAGAATTTTTTCTAATCAACTTAAAGTTTTATAAATGTTTTAACAAATATTCTAATAAATGTTTTAAACACTCTATACTTTTATGGTTTTGATTTCTGGGTTTCGGCTTACTTAGTCGTGTTACGCCTGTAGACGTCACGTGGTTAAGTGCCGGTCACGGGCCGAACTTTGGGTCTTGACAAAGTTGGTATCAGAGCGTAGGTTTTACCTTCGGAGTGTAGAATGACCCTGGTATGATGGAGTAGGTAGCTGCAGCAGGGTGGCGTAGCGTGCGTATATTCCGCGGCATACTCACGACACGGTACTCCGCCTAAGCGACCTTAGGACTTATTGATTGAAATTCCTTCATGATTGTATACATTCTTGCGATTCGACTTCCGTATCCTTATCGAATCCTATTTTCCTTTTCATCCACTATGCCACCAAAGATTACGAGGGCACAGAGCGCGACCGCGAGGGCCGAGATTCGAGTTGACTTGTCCGAGACGAGGACTGATCCGGGTAGTACCCCTGTTGTACCCGAGCGGACTGTTCCTCCTTCGACAGACCAGACGATAGGATCCGGTATGAAGGAGATGCGCCAGATGATGGGATCCAGTAAGCAGGAGATGCTTCAGATGATAGGATCGCTAGTTGAGACGCTTCGAGCACAGCGACCAGAGGTAGCTCCACCCGTCACAGGGACCGCGATGGTACCTACCGTACAGACAGTTGCCCCTGTAGCCACGGAGGTGATTACAGTATCATTAGCAGAGTTCATGAGGCTGAAGCCTTCGTCCTTCACAGGCACCGATGCAGCCGAGGACCCACAGTCTTTCATTGATAGGACGGTCCGGATATGCCATTCGCTCAGATGCTCAGATGCGCGATGGGTAGAGTTTGCGACCTTTCGCCTGGAGGGTCTTGCGTAGAAATGGTATGAATCGGTTGAGAAGGGCAGAGCAGCCGTTCTTCCTCCTATGATCTGGATAGAGTTTGTGACGGTATTTCTAGCCTGTTTCCTTCCCCAGAGTGTTAGGGATGCCCGAGCACGCAGATTTGAGTCCTTGCGCCAGACGCTAGAGATGACAGTGGCAGAGTACGATGTGCTGTTCACCGAGCTATCAGTTTATGCTCCGTACCTGGTGGGTACTGAGGAGATGCGAGTCAAGAGATTTGTTCGAGGCTTGCTTACACCATTGTTCCTTGAAATCAGCGCACAGCATTGCGAGACGTATGCAGCAGCTGTAGATGCAGCCTTATTAGTCGAGGAGCGCCTTGATGAGACTTCGGTAGTTCCAGAGCCGAAGAGAGTTCATGCGGATACATCAGCACAGAGACAGCCTTTTCGGCGCCATGACAGACATCTTGCAGGTGGCAGAGATTTGGGACGAGGCCGGTTGTTCAGCTCTTATCCCCAGGAGGGGCAGTGGTCATCGTCGGGATGTTTCCGCTGCGGGAGTTCTTATCATCGTGTTAGAGATTGTCCTGAGATACCCCGGAGTGAGCCAGCAATACCGCATGTCACAATTCCACCTTCTCCACCCCAGAGGGCGTTGCCTATTGTACCCACAGTTGCTCCGCGTCAGACTCATGCACAGAGAGGCCATGGTCGCGGAGGGTTTGTTCCTAGAGGGCGAAGTGGCCGAGGCAGAGGACAGCCAGCTACCAGCAGAGTGCAGCCAGTTGCTAGTAGGGGACCGCCAGTTGCAGGTGGAGGACATGCACGGTTTTTTGCGTTGACGCATCAGGACGCGCAGGCGTCCAATGCGGTTGTCTCAGGTATCCTTTCAGTATGTTCTGTTGATGCACACGTGTTGTTCGATCCCGGATCCACGCACTCGTATGTATCCACACACTTTGTGCTGAGTTTGGGTAAAGAGTCCGGTTTGCTTGATCAGCCGCTTGTTGTGACTACTCCTGTGGGAGAGTCGTTTGTTGCTAGACACGTGTTCCGATCCTGTACCATCCGTATTGGCGAGAGAGAGTTGCCTGTCTACTTGATCCTTCTTGAGATGTTGGACTTCGACGTTCTTTTGGGCATAGATTGGTTAGCCACATGCTATGCGTCTGTGGACTGCCGCGAGAAGACAGTTAGATTTTGTTTTCTTGGCGAGTCGACTTTTGTTGTGCTGGGGGACCGTGGTGCCGCCCCTCACAGTTTGATTTCTTATTTTCGTGCTGGACAACTTTTGAGGAAGGGATGTCAGGGATTTCTCGCCTATGTTTGCGATACTAGAGCTACAGAGGTTCAGTTGGATCAGATTCCGATTGTTAGCGAGTTTCCTGACGTGTTCCCTGATGAGCTTCCTGGGCTACCGCCTGAGCGTGATATTGCTTTCTGTATTGATTTGATTCCCGGCACGGGGCCTATTTCTAGACCATCTTATCGGATGGCCCCGACGGAGCTTAGTGAGTTGAAGGGTCAGTTGCAAGATTTGCTAGATAAGGGACTTATTCGACCCAGTGTTTCTCCTTGGGGTGCTCCGGTCCTGTTTGTTAAGAAGAAGGACGGCAGTTTGCGTCTGTGTATCGACTACCGCCAGCTGAACCGAGTTACCGTGCGGAACAGATATCCGTTGCCACGCATCGACGAATTTTTCGACCAGCTTCAGGGGGCAGGATATTTCTCGAGGATCGATTTACGATCAGGCTATCATCAGCTACGAGTTCGACAGGAGGACATTCCGAGGACCGCTTTCCGCACGCGCTACGACCATTATGAGTTTTTGGTGATGTCGTTCGGACTCACCAACGCCCCAGCAGCGTTTATGGATTTGATGAACCATAGATTCAGGCCGTACCTTGACTTGTTCATCATCGTATTCATTGATGATATATTGGTGTATTCCCAGAGCAGAGAGGAGCACGAGCAGCATCTGCGGATCACACTGCAGACCTTGAGGGAGCACCAGCTTTTTGCAAAATTCTCCAAGTGCGCGTTCTGGCTGGACAGCGTAGACTTCTTGGGCCACATAATTACACGGGATGGTATATGTGTAGACCCGAGGAAGATCGAGGCCGTTCAGAGTTGGCCCAGGCCTACATCCGTTACTGAGATATACAGTTTTCTAGGATTGTCCGGTTACTACAGGCAGTTTGTACAGGATTTCTCCCGTATTGCTGCACCCTTGGCCGGATTGACCCGGAAGGGAGTTCCTTTTGATTGGACGGAGGAGTGCGAGCACAATTTTCAGCAGCTACGGACTTGTTTGACTACGGCGCCAGTTTTATCGTTGCCTTCAGGATCAGGCGGATTTGTAGCCTATTGTGACGCTTCATGAGTGGGGCTAGGGTGCGTATTGATGCAGCATGACAGGGTGATCGCGTATGCTTCACGCCAGTTGAAGATACATGAACAGAACTACCCCACTCATGATTTGGAGATGGCCGCAGAGGTCTTTGCACTTAAGATCTGGAGACATTACCTATACGGCGAGTCGTGCCAGATATTCACTGATCAGAAGAGCTTAAAGTATATATTTCAGCAGCGGGACCTGAATCTCCGACAGCGCCGTTGGATGGAACTAGTGAAGGATTACGATTACGAGATCTTATATCACCTGGGCAAGGCTAATGTAGTAGCAGATGCTTTGACCAGGAGGCCCGGGGGCAGTCCATCTTGTCTGAGCGCAGTGCAGAGGCAGTCGTCGACAGATTGGCAGATATTATGCGACAGCCGAGTGCAGTTGGAGTTCACGCCGATCAGGGGACAGCTTGCGCATGTTCGTGCACGCCCACAGTTACTTGACCGTATACATGAGTCACTGCACAGTGATGACCGATGTTCAGAGATCATGGCACAGATTGGACATGGCAGATTTTTCGAGTTCATGATCGATGATCATGGGATACTGCGATTTGGGACTAGACTGTGCGTACCAGATGCTGAGGGACTGCGGCGTGAGATTCTTGAGGAGGCACATCGATCGGTGTACAGTGTCCATCCCGGTTCCACCAAGATATACCATGATATGAGAGATGTTTACTGGTGGGACGGAATGAAGAGGGACATCGAAGATTTTGTGTCTAGATGCCTGACTTGTCAGCAAGTCAAGGCCGAGCACCAGAGGCCGGCGGGAGAGCTACAGCCGTTACCCATTCCGGAGTGGAAATGGGAACGGATTTCGATGGATTTCTTTGTGGGTCTACCCAGGACTAGGCGAGGGTATGACTCCATTTGGGTGATCGTGGATCGTCTGACGAAAGTGGCTCACTTCCTGCTAGTGAAGACGACTTTCGGATTTGCTCAGTACGCCCAGATTTACATCGACGAGATTGTACGACTGCATGGAGTCCCGACGTGTATCGTGTCCGACAGAGGCACCCAGTTTACCAGCCGACTATGGCAGAGGCTTCAGGAGGCTTTGGGCACCCGCTTGAGTTTCAACACAACATTCATCCGCAGACTGACGGCCAGTCAGAACGGACTATTCAGACTCTCGAGGACATGCTCCGAGCTTGCATTTTAGACTTTGGTGGTTGCTAGGATCATCATTTACCCTTGCTGGAGTTCTCCTACAACAATAGTTTCCGGGATACTATTCAGGTGGCACCTTTCGAGGCTTTGTATGGGAGGAGATGTAGATCGCCCATCTGTTGGACAGAGCTCAGCGAGAGCAGTATTTTGGGGCCACAGATCGTACAGGAGACGACCGAGAAGATACAGCTGATTCGAGACAGGATGAGGACAGCTCAGAGCAGGCAGAGATCGTATGCTGACAGGCGCCGCCGCAGATTAGAGTTCGCGGTTGGAGATCACATTTTTCTGAGGGTCTCTCCGATGAAGGGAGTGATGAGGTTTGGATGGAAGGGGAAGCTTAGCCCCAGATTCATAGGTCCCTTCGAGATCCTCGAGCGTATGGGCGCAGTAGCATATCGTTTGGCTCTTCCACCCGACTTTCCAGATGTTCACCCCGTGTTCCATGTGTCGATGCTTCGCAGATACCTACATGACCCTTCGCACATGATTCAGCATCAGACCGTTCAGCTCGAGCGCGATCTTACGTTCACCGAGCAGCCAGTCGTGATATTGGACCGACAGGTGATGAAACTAAGATCAAGGTCTTGCCATCAGTGAAGGTGCTTTGGCGCAGCCCGAAGGGTGAAGAGATCACTTGGGAGGCCGAGGACGAGATGCGGAAGAAGTTCCCTCATCTTTTTGAAGGTATGCGTTGCTTTATATTTTAAAATTCGGGGACGAATTTCTTTAAGGGGGGAAGATTGTAACACCTTAGAATGTGTTTAGTGACTAATTATATTTTATTATGTGATTTTTAATAAAAAGTTTACCAAATTGATTTTCAAATATTTTATCAAAATTAATAAATATTTTTCTAGAATTTTCCTAGGCTTGCACAAACTTGTGCATGTAAACTAGGGTTAGAATTTGGGTTAAACCATGTTTAACAACCATGGTAGATTAACCCCTCCTTGTTAAGATAAAATGATTTTAATTAAGGATTTTTTTTAAAATAAAAAGGGATTTAAACTATTTTCTTTGGTTGACTTGGGAGAAAATGAGAGAGAGAGTGTGCATCATGGAAATGCCATGCTTGCATTAAATGAGAGAGAGGGTGTGCATCATGGCATGAGCCCATGCTTGCATTTAATGAGGCAAGAGAGAGAGATGGGGGTTTGACTCTCTTGTATAATCATTTTGTATTGTTTGCACACTCATTTCTCCCTCTCTCACTCTATCACTCACACACACACAGCCCCAGCACCAACAGCAGCTACATCAGCAGCAGCTTCAGCCCCAGCAGCAGTGCAAGCAGCAGCAACACCAAGCAGCAGCAGCAGCTCCTTGCAAGAGCAACAGCAACACATGTAGCAGCAGCCCAAGCAGCCCCAGCAGCAGTGCAAGAAAAAGCAACACATGTAGCAGCAACCCAAGCAGCCCCAGCATCAACAACAACAACAGCTTCAGCTGAAGCAACAGCAACAACATCAGCTTCAGCAACAACAGCTTCAGTAGCACAGCAGCAGCCCCAGCAACTGCAGCATCCTCTTCTCCTTTCTCTTCTTCTCCTGACCCTGCATCGTAGGGTCGAGTGAGGTATAACCTCTGAGCTCCATTTCCATGGTTGCTAAGATTGTGTGTTTGTTTAGCTTATTTAGTGTTAAAATTGAGTTTTGGTGCTAGATTTGTGTTTTGATGTTAGATCTGGTTAAGTTAGAGTGCTTATAATTTGATCAACCCTATTAGGTGTTATTTACTCTGCTTTAGCCTAGTAGTGTCGCTAGAATTAGCTAGATATCCTTATGTCGTTAAACTTGAAACTTTAAAATACGGGTTTTGACACACATCTTAGGATATTGTGATCTGCTATCAACCCAGGCATTTCAGAATAAATCTGAGTGGACTGTAGCCTGCTTGAGAGACCTTGACCCCACCACCAGAGAACGAGACCCCCTTCACTTCAGGCCGCCGGAAAATTTTTCTGGCCGCAAATTGCGGCCAGACTAGGGAGATAGGTCCTAGGGTTTTTGGTACAGGTGTCTCCAACATTTTGTAAGTCTATGGTATATATAGATTTGTAATATTTTAACCTGGGTAAAATCTGGGACAGTATGTCGTTTTTCAGGTATTTTTAGTTTGCGCGTTACGCGCGATACGCGAGTGGGTTCTGTGATTCAGCGTATTGCGGCGTGCCGGGATGAGTTTTAGACGCGTACACACACGTTTCAGCGTATCGTACACACGCGCGTTAATTCGCGACGTGAGTTTCCCGTTTTGTTTCAATATCGCGTTTTGCGAGATATTCGCTTATATTTGGATTCTTGTGTATATTCCAGGTTCGCAGGCAGGTACGTCAGACGCCGCTAAGAAGGGAAAGCAAGTGGTCGGCTACGTGTAGCATGCGACCAGGTGAGTAGATTTAACATCTACGGGGAAATCTCCCGTATGGCGTTAAGCGTCAGGGCATTATAGGATATATTAGATTACATGTGTTCGTATAGATTTATATACATACTATAGTAGCATACCATATCCTAATGCATGTAGAATTGGTAATATAAAACACTGCACTATCACTAACGGTCCAAGCTGCACGAGCACTATTTTTATGTTACACTCACGCCGTTAGTGATTGCCATGACACTCACATTATAGGGTTGCTACTAATCATATAATGTATTGATTCTGCTTCATTGATGATTATCATGACATACCACATAGTGATATATATATATATATATATATATATATATATAATTATATTCATACTATGCACACTGTATATTCACTTAGTGCATACATACCATGATATATCTACACATGTGCGCATACACATCGGATATCCATATTAGTACACATGTACATTGCTACACTCACATTGCGTATATATCCATTTGCACATCCATACCTATACACATACATATGTTACATACATGGATGACATTGACATGAATTAAAAACTAAGGGACCGCATGGGATATTTCAAAACTGGATCTTTTAAAAGAGCGGTTTTCCCTTTATTTTACTCTTAGTGTCATACGACACCTTGCATGGATTTGCGCATTGAGTTTGGATTTATGTGATTTCTGGATTTGGGAACCGGAGTACTATTTTAAGAAAATACGCACTATTTAAAAATCCGGTTTCTCTTGATATGATATTTCAGTGTGTCTACCACGCGTTTTCTCGGTGCTGAGACGTGTGACATGTGAACCCGAATCGAGGAGCTGGACGAGGCCGATTGCGGGTACATGGTGGACCCGGTATGGTACCTCGGGGCGAGAACGGATCTGTCGTGCAGTAGACGATGAGCCTGGCAGTGGGACCACTACCTACCAGTGATTGGTTGGACCTGGCGGTTATCCGGAGGATACTGACTAGAGTCGATAGATGGATACGGGACGACCGGTACTGCCGGGGCCGAGGGCCGATACCGCAAACGGAGCCCGTGGGCTGACCCGGACTGACGGAGCCTGATATGTGAGGATTTGCGTGTCGATACTGGACACGAGTATTTCTTGATATTTGGGTGCCGATGTTGGGCACTCACGACTTTATGAGATTTACAGGATTTGAGGGCCGATGAGGATGACGGCGCCTGAGTTTTACTAGGATTTAGGTGTATTGTTGGGCACCGACTATTTTTTTCACGTTGACATTCCATGTGATATTATTTATTCCCATGCTCAGCATTTAGTATTTGACATCTCATCCTGTACCTATTATACCTGTTAGAGTACACATGCTATGCACAATCATTGCATACCCTGCTCATTCTATATAGAGTTGTTAGATTGCATTGCCATACATGATTATCACATACCTCGCTCATCACATAGAGATGTTATTAGATCGCACTTGTTGCATGATTTTGAGCATCCAGTTCATCATATAGATGTTATCTGTTGGCATAGGTTAGAGTATCGCAGCACACGCATACTCGCGATTACCTTTATATGTTATCTACTATTCATGAGTTGGCAACTCACCCCCGTTGTGCCACAGTGTTTGCAGGTTGCCTTTCGGAGTAGTCGCGGCAGGCTGCTTCCTTACACCTTTTGTCACAGATACCACTGCAGTTGGCATACTAGCCCTTTTGCTGATAGGTGGGTTTTTTTACGGTATCTGTTTACTTTTCACTTGTATACATCATTGTATCTAGTATTCTCCATCTACTACTTATGTATGGACTTAGAGACCAGTTGTGAGGATGATGTATATTATTTTGTACTCTGGTGTCAAGCTCGTTGTGAGCCGACTTTATTTATGCAGTTCTATATTTCTTGCGTCTTCACTTATTTTCACTCAGTCTTCGCTACGACGTCGTATATTATCATTGTGATGTTGTTTCCGCCGTTGGGCGTGATTGCTCCCGTTTGTGATGCTTTATTCTTATTATACATCATTTTACTCATATATTGTCTTGTACCCGATTTCGGGGCTACTTTTTACAAAGGAAATGCTGCCAAAATTTTTAAATAATAACTTGAACCTTAAAGAATTTCTACTAATCAAATTAAAGTTTTATAAATGTTTTAACAAATATTCTAATAAATGTTTTAAACACTCTATACTTTTATGGTTTTGATTTCTGGGTTTCGGCTTACTTAGTCGCGTTATGCCTGTAGACGTCACGTGGTTAAGTGCCGGTCACGGACCGAACTTTGGGTCGTGACAGTGCCCTCAAGGCAATTATTGTAATTGCTGGAAGGTGATTATGATAATTGAGGGAGGCCATATATGGGTAGAACAGTCTTACTCAAGATGATAGTATACTATATGGTTTTTCTTTATCATCATGTACATGTAGTATTGCGTATCACTATTACATGTTGATAGAGCCTATAGGATTCCTGCTTGACTACCAGGGTTAGGTGGCAATCATATGGGTGAGACCTGGGTAGTCCATAAACACATCCTTAAATGTCCTCGGTCATAGGTGTATCGAGACCTGAAATCGACCCGAGTAGACTAGTGTATACGTTTCTTGACCCCGACAAGGGGGCGATGGCTGTTCTCACAGCCATTTGTGTTAATCAGTCACCAAAGATTGTATACAGATGCTCATTAGGTTATGAATTACACTGGACGAACTCGCTAAGAACATGCTGAAAGTATGTCTTAGCACCTCTACAAGGGTTCTATGAGCATTAAGTATGCAATTTTAATAATCTGGAGGACTAAATCTACTTAAACAAGATCATACTAGAGATTAGGGTTTTAAAACATAGCAAAACAAGTTCTAAACTAAGTGAAGAGAGACTACAACCTTTGTAGTCTAGTCCTTCACTTTAAAATCTCCAAATAGTAGTTCTTAGAACTCTTCTTTGACACCACTTGAAGGATGGAACGAGCTTGCTCGAAGTTTTCATCGTCGAAGATGATCCACCTTGAATTCTCTCACACTCAAGCTCACACTTCACTAATCAAAGTATTAGTGAAGTTAACAACCTCAACTAGTATGCTAAAATAATATAGGTTGATGAAGTAGGGTTTAAGCTCAGTTGAAAATCTTTTTTTCTTTTTCTTTATCTCAACCTAGAAAGTAAACTAGGGAGAAAAAGAAGAAGATGAACTTGGAGATGAGAGTATGAACCTTGAGGATAAAATGAGATATAGATGAATGATGAATATGTATGAATAAAACAGAGAATGAAGATGGGTTATAACTTCTCAAAACTTCTCAAAGCAACCATAGAAAATGACTGATCGAGCGATGACAACCAGGAGGTGGGCTTGGAAGCAGCCATCCTTATTCTTCTTAAAGTATGTCTTATCATCTTTATCTCTAATGTGATTCTCACACATCCATGTTCCATGTATCATCAACCATGATACAAATGAATACACACACACACACACACATAAAGAGAAGAAAATCTTAAATGAGCTTAATATTAGTTTATATATATATATATATATATATATATATATATATATCAAATTATCAAATTAACACTTGATTCAATAATCCGGTTATATCATATATAACCCGGCTAATATCAATTAACGCTAGATTAGAATACGGTATCATATATGTTGGATATAGTGCCCTCAAGTCAATTATTGTAATCGCAGACAGGCGGTTGTGATGATTGAGGGAGGACCGATACGGGTAAAACAGTCTTACTCGAGATGATAGTATGCTATCTGGTTTGTCTTTATCGTCATGTACATGCATTATGTGGTATTACAGATTACTATTACATGTTGATAAATCTCGTAGGATTATTGCTTGACTACCAGTGTTATGATGGTGATCATACATATGGGGGCTGGGTAGTCCATAAGAACATCCTTAAATGTCCCTAGACGTGGGAGTATCGAGACTAAGCATTGATATTCCGAAGTAGACTTGTATATACATTTCTAGACCCCGATGAGGGGCGATGGTTGGTCCCAGAGCCATTGGTCTTTCACACATAAGATCGTATACAGGTGCTCACTGGGGGTGAGTACACTGGACGGAATCGCCGAGAACACGTTAGTTGGTATTATACCTATTGCCAGATAGCAGTTCTCAGGTGACATGAGTATATGTTAGTCCTTCGACCTGAGATCATCATTTGTCTCGTGTGAGTTCCCATTGTGCTTTGATTACTACCTTACCACGGCTTAATGGAGTCGTGAAAACAGGTTTTAGTTTGGTACAGTCCCAAGCCATATGGAGGCAGTGAGCGGATCGTTGGGGATTCGTCTCTCCCATTATTGGGGGTTGATGTCACGCTGGGCATGGGTGGACATCACCAAAAATCCTTGGCCAAGGTGGAAAAGAATTACTGATTTGGATCGGTAGTTTCTCAGTGGATGATGGGCTTCACACCGACACGAAATATCGCATTATTAAGGGTCTGACTTTATCCACCCCCTTGACCCGATATGCGATACTCTTAGACGAAGATACCGGACTGTACGGAGATTGTCACAGATAGGCTCAGTAGGGATCCGGATGAGTTTGCTCGCCGGCCTTCCTTTTCGACAGGTACCCGGGTAGCCGTTACGTACAGCTAGTATCGCTGACGTGCTTATGGTTATGGATTTATCCAGTAACTCACTGCCGGCATACTGTCGAGTCTTTAGATTCCCACACAGAGAGTTTCCCTGGTTTAGGCGAAATGATATAGTGGCCGTTTTTTGATACGTGCAGGGTCCCGATCGAATGATTGCACTAGTTATCCGGACTTTCGATCGGACGGTTGATAATACTAGCCGGCTTAGGATTGAGTCGGATTATTAAATCAAGTATTGATTTAATAATTTACGTATATATATTTCGATATGTATATTCTAGTATTATGTTCTTTATGTTATTCTATCTCTTTGGGTATTCGTATTTTGATACGAATACGGGTATGTATATATAATTGAGTGTATTCCGTATTTATATGGAAAACATTCTAGAAGGTGGACACCTTATTTTAGTTTATCCATTTATTAATTTAAATGATAAATGAGGTGTAAAGGTAGTGAGGTGAGAATGGTGAGAACCGTGCTTGAATAATGTTGACAAATGAATTGTATTTTCATTTGTGTAAACTATTCAAGTATGGTTGTTATATTTTTATTGGAAAATGGTTTTATACAAAACAATGCTTCATATTTTTCTCTCACTTGGTCGATTTTTTATGGAAAATCATTCTCACCATTTTTTGTTATCTCTCCTAACTAGCCTTTCTTAAGCTCCTCCTCCTTCTTCTTCATTTTCTATCCTACCATCTCATGTGTTGAGAATCAAGGGTGGAAGAGAGATAGATATACACTAAGAAAAACTCACTACATAACTAGACACTCTATATTAGCAATCTAGAGTCCCTAGTTGCTCCACTAGATTTTTAGTGTGGAGCTAGAGCCATGAACCACAACCCTCGGGTGGATCATCTTCGACGCAGGAAGACCGGCAGCCAAGCTTGATCAAGGAGACCTCAAGGAGCTAAGGAAGAGGGTAGAAGACCGAAAGAAACGGATCTTTTGGTGAAACACTCTATCACAGTAGATAACCTCTTTGTAACTTGCTAGTTTCATGTTTGCTTTCAATTCTAGGTAGTTGTTTCTTGCGCCAAGTTTTTTAAACCCAAAATTTTTCATTCCGTAACGGCCTCGGTTGACGGCCAGGGCACTAGGACCCCCAGCAATATACACGTATTTAATCTAGCTCCCGCATAAATCTCCAAACATGCCCTACTTCATTTCGCTTGAGCTAGGAAAGCTCTATGTGGGACTCTAAAAGCTCGTCAAAACGCTAGCAGTAGATAATGATCACATCAGATACCCACAAGCCGTCAGCGGTACTAGCTGGACGTAACGGCTACCCAGGTATTGAACAAATAGAAGATCAACAAGAAAACTTGTCCAAACTACCATAGAGCCTATAAGCAACACTTACCGTACAGTCCGGTCTCTTCATCTGAAATGTCACATATCGGGTCTGGGGCTGGAATCGTTAGACCCCAATAACTCGATAAGTCATGTTGTTCGGTCGAAAATAGTGGGCTAAGCTATAATAATCTTGAATCGAACTAGAGAATTAGGGTTTATAAAGCAAGTAAACAAGTTTTACACTAAGTGAAAAGGATTACAACCATTGTAGACTAAGTCCTTCACTTCTAAAACTCCAAGTAGTGGTCCCTAGAACACTTCTTTGCTCCACTTGAAGAAAGGAACGAGCTTGCTCACGGATTTTCGAGGCCGAAGATGATCCATCTTGAAGTTTCTATAACTCAAGCTAATACTTCACTAATCAAGTATTAATGAAGCTAACAACCTAAACTTATGAGCTAGAAGAGAATAGGTCGATGAAGTACGAATTTTACTCACTTTAGAAGATTATTTCTCTTTTTCTTTTTCTCACTTTAGAAAACCTAGAGAGGAAGAAGAAGAACTTAGGTGAGGAAAATGTCTCAAGTGATAATGAGAATTAACCATGGGCTAAAAATAATGGTAAGGGTTATAAAAAAATCTAGAGTGCAAACAAAACAAGTGGGATAAGTTATGACTTCTACATGCTTCCACAAGCATCTAAGACATGCTCATTTCCACATCATTTTGAATTAACTCTAAATAAATATTCACTCAAATTATCTTTAGTTTTGGTGTGAGTCTCATACACCCATGTCCAATGTATCATCCACCATGACATAATAGTAAATACATATATTAATGTATATCACATATATATTAAATATATTTCAAGAGAAAAAAATCTTTATGTGAGCACAATATTAGTTAATATATACTAATATATCAAATATAAATATATATAAATCAAATTATTAAATCAACACTTGATTCAATAATCCGGTTATATCATATATAACCGACTAATATCAATTATATGTATATGACATATAACATATCATTGAATCAACACTTGATTCAACAATCCAGTTTTATCACATATAACCTAACCGATATCACATATCGTAGGATTAGAATACGGTATCACATACACGTATTTAATCAAGCTCCAGCGCAAATCACCATATATGCCCTATTTCGTTTCGCTTGAGCTAGGAAATCTCTGTGTGAGACTCTAAAGACTCGTCAATACGCCAACAGTAGGTAATGATCACATCAGTCACCCACAAGCCGTCAGCAGTACTAGCTGGACGTAACGGCTACCCAGGTATTGAGCGAATAGAAGATCAACAAACAATCTTTTCCAAACTCCCGCAAAGCCTATAAGCAACACTTACCATATAGTCCTGTCTCTTCGTCTGATATGTCGCATATCAAGTCTATGGGTGGAATCGTCAGACCCCAGTAACTAGATAAGTCATGCTGATATGTGGCCTATAATCGTTCGAGAAACTACTGATAACACTTACCAGTAAATCTCATCAGCCCTGCCCAGGGACTTGCTGTTATAGCCAATCGAGCATAGCGCAACATTAACTCCCTATACCGGGAGAGAAGAAGCCCCTTCTATCGCTCATTGCCTCCATGTGACTCCACCTGTTTGCATAACTCCTTTGAGCTAGGTAGGGAGGAAATCAAAGCACAGTGGGAACCACACAAGACTCTATGACGATCTTGGGTCTACAGACTAACCTGTACATGTGTCACCAGAGAACTGCTATCTGACGATAGGTATAGTACCAACTAGGAGTTCTCGGCGAGTCTTATTCGGTATACCTATTCTCTAATGAGTACATGTGTACAATCTTTGATGTCAAACACCAATGGTTGTGGGATCAACCATCGCCTCTATATAGGGTCAAAAAACGTACACACTGGTCTACTCTGGAATATCGATGCCCTGTCTCAATATCCCATCAACTAGGAACTGTAAAAGGATGTGCTTGTAGACTACATAAGCCCCACTAGTATGATCTGCATCATAGTCCTGGTAGTCAAGCTAACATCCTAAGGGCTTTATCAACATGTATCAGAGAGACAGTATAATAATACTAGTGTACATGTTAAGATAAAGAGCAACCAGATAGCATACTATCATGTCGAGCAAGAAAGCCCTCTATATATATGTCCGACCATCCACTATATCATACAATAATAGCCTCTAGGACATACATATCCCTAACAATAGTCTTGAAGCACATGGAGGTATTGAGCGATCAAGATAGAATTCGTCTCTCCCGGTATAATGAATTAATGTCGTGCTGTGTAAGATATAACTATAACTTGAAGTCTCTGACCAGGGTGATTGAGATAAACTGATAAATGTTATCAGTTGTATCTCGGACGGTTATGAGTTTGATATCTGCATGATATATTGGATTATTGGGGATTTAACTGTTTCCACCCCCAGATCCGATATGCGACACTGTTTGACGAAGAGACCTGATTACCTCATTTTCACCGTGTCGTTTTAAAAAGAATTTGAAATAATCGCAATAAAAAACGGTGTCACGTGTAGCAAGCCGCTATGAGTACGGGTCGTCCGCAGGGAGATGATAGGTTTTTAAGTTTGTTTTAACGAGTTTGTTAGTGATATGAATGCCCTAGAGGCCATTACTGTACATACGATGCATATTGTAGTGGATGCTTAGATATATATATGGAGGACTTTCTTGCTCGACATGATAGTATGTTATCTGGTTGCTCTTTATCTTAACATGTACACTGATTGTCTCTATGTTACATGTTGATAAAGCCCTTAGGATGAGTACTTGACTACCAGGATTGTGATGCAGATCATACTAGTGGGGACAGAGTAGTCGCTAAGTACATCCTTCAAATGTTCCTAGTCATGGGTATATCAAAACAGGGCATCGATACACCAGAGTAGACTAGCGTATAGCTTCTCGACCCATGTAGATGGGTGATGGATGATCCTATATCCATTGGTGTTTGATATCAGAGACAGTATACGGGTACTCAGTGAAGACTGGGTATACTAAACGGACTCGCCGAGAACTCCCAGATGGTATTATACCTAACGTCAGATGGCAGTTCTTTGGTGACACTGGTACAGGTTAGTCTGTAGACCCGAGAACGTCATAGACTCTTGTGTGATTCCCACTGTGCTTTGATTTCCACCTTACCACGTTCAAGAGAACATGCAAAACGGTGGCTTTTGGGTACTGTCCCGAGTCACATGGAGGCAATGAGCGATAGGAGGGGTTTCGTCTCTCCCGGTATAGGGAGTTGATGTTGCGCTGTGCTCGATTGTCTATAACAGGAAGTCCTTGGCCAAGGCTGCTTCAGAAATATACTGGTAAGTCTTATCAGTAGTTTCTCGACCCGTTATGAGCCTCATATCGACACGACTTATCGAGTTAATGGGGTCTGACGTTTACCGCCCCTAAACGAGGATATGCGACATATCAGACGAAGAGACCGGACTGTATAGTAGTGTTACTGATTGGATTCGCAGGAGCGTGAGCAGGATTGCTTGTTGATCTTCTGATCGCTCAATACCCGGGTGACCGTTACGTTTAGCAGATCGCTTGCGCCTTGTGGGTGTTTGATATGATCATCACCTGCTACTGGCGTATTGTCGACTCTTTAGAGTCCTTTACAGGGGTTTTCTGGCTCAAACGAAACGGAGTAGGAGCACATATGTGATATGCGTGGGACCGAGATTAATACGATATGAGATACCATATTCTATTCTCGCGATTTGTGACATTGGTCAGTTATATGCGATATAGCCGGGTTATCGAATCAAGTGTTGATTCGATAAGTTGTTACACATGATATTAGTCGGTTATATGAGATATAGACGGATTATTAAATCAAGTGTTGATTTAATAATTTAATGTATAATTATATATTTGATATATTACATTACATTAACTAGTATTAGCTCACTTATGATTTCTTTTCTCACTTTGGATACATTGATGTATATGTGATATATGTTAAATGTATCATGCTAGGTTATAAATGCAAGTAGGGTTAATGAGGGTTAAACCATACTAGGTTAAGATTAGGGTTTAAATTTATCATTAAGTAATTCAAATAAATTGTGGAATTAGTCATGGTTGATATTTGTTGAAAGTTTGTAGAAGCTTCAAGGCATCTTTGATTTTGTTCACTCTCTTTGTCTTGCTTAAGATATTTTTGACCTAACCTTTAACCATAACACATGGTTAACTCTCTACAAGGGTTAAGCAAAACATGCTTAACCCTTGGTTTCATTATTAACCTAAACAATAATTCATTTGATGAGTTAGTTATTCATTCTTCTACTTCTTCCTCAAAGCTTTCTAGCTTCAATGGAGTTGTGAGAAAATGAGTGAGAAAAAGATTTCTAATATGAGCAAACTGTTGGAGATAGTGCCCTCAAAGTCAATTATTGGATCACAAGCACGTGATTGCAATGATTGTGGGAGGACCTATGCCGGTAGGACAGTCTTACTCAAGATGATAATATGCTATCTGGTTTATCTTTATCATCGTGTACTGCTTTAGGTGACATTACAGATCACTATTGCACATTGGTAGAGCCCTTAGGATTCTTGCTTGACGGCCAACAGTATGATGGTGATCATATACGTGGGAGCTGGGGTCTATAAGCACATCCTTAAAAGGTTCCTAGTCGTGGGAGTTTTCGAGACAGGGCATCGATACTCCAGAGTAGACTAGTGTATATAGTCGAGACCCCGACGAGGGGCGGTGGCCGGTCTCACAAGCCACTGGTGTCAGTTGGTTCACCTAAGATGTATACATGTGCTCATTGGGTTATGAGTACACCGGACAGGACTCGCCGGGAACATGCTAGTTGGTTTTATACCTGACGTCAGATAGCAGTTCCCCGGAGACATGTGTACAGGTTAGTTCATCGACCTGAGATCGTCATTTGTCTCGTGTGAGTTCCCACTGTACTTTGATTACTACCCTACCACGGATCAAAGGAGTCGTGCAAACAGGTTTTAGTTGGGTACGGTCCCGAGCCACATGGAGGCAGTGAGCGGATCTGCAGGGGTTCGTCTCTCCCGGTATTGGGGGTGAGGTCGCGCTGTGTCTAGGAGAGCCATTACACAAAGTCCTTGGCCAAGGCAGGAGATTTACTGGTAGGTATTCCGGTAGTATCTCAGGGTGTTCTGGGCTACACTCTGACACGACTTGTACCGCTTTTGGGGGTCTGACTTTTACCAACCCCCTAGGCCCGCCATGCGATGCTCATAGACGAACGAACCGGACTGTATGGATATTGTCACTGACAGGCTCAGTGGGGTGTCAGGATGAGTTCGCTCATCGACATCCCTTTTGGTCAATACTTGGTAGCCTGTTACGTACGGCTAATACCTCTGACGTGCTAGTGGTTAAATCCACAGCTAATTTATTGACGAGTCTTTAGAGTCCCCCACAGACAGTTTCTCAAGTTTCGGGCGAAACGCTGTAGAGGCCGTATGGATATACGGCAGGGTTCGATCATGTACGCGCGGTATTGCATGGATCATGATTGGACGGATGATACTAGCGGGCTTTGGTTTAAGCCGGATCCTAGTATTGTATAGTGTAGATTTTGTCTCATTGCATTTGAATCCGGTCGCAATACAAATGCGGGTATGTATATACAGTCGCGGGGTTTTCCTGTAATTTATTACGGGATCGTCTTTTTGAAGTTGCCAGTTTGCTTTCCGTTTCGGTCATTTTCCTTTGTTTCTTTCTTTGGCTAAAAAATTGATGGAGGAGGGCTTATTTGCCAATGTGCAATTAATAATGGAGAAGACTTTTTGTGGCACATTGTTGGTTCATGATGGTTCTAGCTTCCATTGACTTCTTTTTGTTCATCATTGTTTACTTTATATGATGGGATTATGATGAGACTTTGGGGTAATGATTATTTATCATCATCACCCTTTTTCTCTCTCTTGGATTATTGCTCACTCCCTCTCTCACTCTCCTAGCATGGCCGGCCACACAAAAGGGGAGGGGGGCTGTCCAAATTTTGGTGTGGGAAATTACTCTCATTTGCTTTGCACAAAATCCTTTTTGGTTCATCTAAAAAGCTTTCTCCTTCACCTCCACTCCAAATGTCAACTTCTAATAACCCCATGAGACATAGTGATCTACATATATATTCTACAGCAATCTTGGACACGTCGGCTTGCGAACTTCGTGTTTGAGTTGCCTTGGTCCAGAGATGGGAGCCCGTAAAAGGACTCGGTGATGTGGAGCCCTTCCGACGAGGAGATCGAGACCGGAGATGCCGCGAGGAGATTGGGATGGTGGCCGAAGACCGAAGGACACGGATCGCTCAGTATAGCTCTCTACCCTTTCTCTAGTTAGCTAGTAGTAGGTTAATAGTCCGATCCGGGTTTATAGTCCGCGGTAACGCCGGTTTCTAAGTAAAGAAAAGTTTTTGTTTCCGGATTTTGGCCTCGTTCAGACGGCCGGGGCGCTGCCGTGCACTTACATGGTATCAGAGCATCAAGAGCGTGTTTAAAACTTCGATCGAACAAATATTCCAAAACCGTGATTTCAAGAGCATCAGTTTCTGTCGATTTTATTTGTGCTCGAAAAATTCTTTTGAGTGTTGCAGAAATTCGTGCAGGTGATTTTAAGAGTTCTATGAAAATTTGGTGCCATAATATTATTGTTTAGCCGCGGAACTGCGGCCAATCCTATGCTCTGGCCGCGGTTCTGCCGCCATGTTATCTCCTCTCTGCACCAAATTTCTACAGTGGGACTCTGTCTTGAAAATGAGGTTTTTGGTATATTCTGTTTGGACCTAGATTTATTTTGAGTGCTACAGTTGTGCTTGGGGCCCACTTCGGTAATTTTGTCGATCGAAAATTTTAAACATGTTAGTTCACAGTATTTACATTATATCTGCGACCGTGAATGTCATTTGATCGGTAAATCCTGTCTAATTGCTATAGCTCTCTTAGAAGGATTTGCGAAGGTGACATTCACGTTGATGTTCTGTGTTGTGCTGTGATGTTGCGGATTTATTGTGGTGGATAGCCTGGATGCAATGTTAGTACAGTTTGGTTGTATATGTACATTTGATATTGCGGGGAGAGCGTCCGACATGTGGACTTCCGTTACTGCCTGTTTGTATATTATTTTTTTGGGGCACGACCGGGCTGAGGTTGATGTACCCGTTGTATATATTTTACTTTCTGTACTAGGATTACCCTACGGAGGGGTGCAGGGGTAGCCGGGTTCTAGAAGGCAACGGGCCCGCATCTCATGGCGTTGAGACGGAGGGGGATTCACTCTAGAATTGGCGGGCTATTCGCTGCACTCGTAGGGGTACAGGTTGACCCAAGGAGTGGTGCACAAGTTACCGGATTCCGTGAAGTGCTGGGTGGTCCATTCACGTTGTTGAAGGGGGCTGCCTCGCTTCAGGTTTTGGCGGGTAACTTGCCGCGCCCATAGGGGTCTAGGATTTCATTGCACATGCTATCCACACGACCAGGGGAACGTCGGGTTTCAGTAGCGGCTCTATGAAACCAGGGGATCCCAGATATCTGTATTGTTCTGTGATGCTTATTACATTTCTGTGATGTTGCATTTTATCACGCCTTGAGCGATTATTATATATTGATATATATACTAGTAGATGTTATATATGTTTTGCATCCGCGCTAGTCCAGTCCCCACTCTGTCATTAGTTAAGTAACCTAACGGGTAATGACGGGACCAAGTGGCGAATGCGGATGGCATATACGTACATCATTATTTTTGTTCTTTTGTGGTGTGATCAATTGATGGGATTGCGTTGATTCGGATCAATGCAAGCTAAACAAACCTATTCTGATGTTGTTGGAACAATTTTCAAAAAGCTGTTATTGAAAGGACGTTCTTTTTTGTTTTGCACAGTGGTATTCGGTTATGAATATCCAGCACCTCAGTCCACGAGGCAAGGGCCGAGATCCCTTCACCGGGAGTGACCCCTTGGACAGAAGTTTGCGTCAGGGTAATAACTTCACTATAGCCGATTGCCTTTTGCTTTGCATCGTGGTATTCAGTTGGAATATCCTGCACCTCATTCTACAGGGAAAGAGCCGAGATCCCTTCGCCGAGAGTGATCTCTTTAGCAATGGTTTTCGTCACTATATTTTTTATAAAAAGCTATCCGGTTCCTTCAACGATATCAAGTTCATTATGTTAAAGGTTTTTCGCCAAAAACCATTCGTAGCCCTCCGTCATTTCAGAAAGGTAGCACCCAGTATTCATTCTATGTATGTTGGCATACGTCAAGGCATAGGGTATGGTAGCTATTTGTTACTTTTCTGTTGCATAGATAGATGCGTTAGTTTGCGACAGTCGTACTGCTATTTTGGCCTACGTCAAGGGTATGTACGGGTGGGTTCAAATTAACCTGGATAATGACGGGGTAGAACTTGACATGTGACTTATGATATGTTGGCCTACGTTAAGGTCATAAGAGCATGGGGTAAAAATCATATCGGGAGTTTCTAAAGAAACTGAAACTTGCCAGATATTCGCATACTTTCTGGAGTGTGATAACGTGAGTGGATTCCATCACATTATCATGCGATGATAGTTGGATCCCGATTCCCACCGATGAGTTGGTCTACTCCTCGGGTGATCCCGACTAATTCTTCTTTCAGGTTTGGAGGAGAATTTGACGTTACAGTGGGAGGTTTCCTGATTAGATAAATTGGTAACCATTCTGATCTAGGCTAGAGTGCACGCTGAATGTTTCTTTTCTCTCTCTCTTTGGCAGCAACCATGACCCGACCCTTGACCATGACTCAGTGATCAAGATTAACCGAACCTTCTTAAACACTGCTTTTGGATTGTCAGAGTTGCATACCTCCTTGTCACTCCTACTTTTACCCTTTTCTCCAGAACACCTCGTATTATTACGAATGTCCACTTCCATTGGTTAAAACCATCGTATGGTTATATACGAACTCGAAGGAACTTGTTCCAGATTCGAGAATGGTTTCCGGATCTGGAGAAAACGAATAGGACTATTCAGTTGTCTTTTCCTTTTACCTTCTCTCAGGTTGCGAGTGCTCCTTGGATTAGGAGATAGTACACCCGTTACGCTTATTGGATAGTCTTATTCCAAACCTTAGGCTGGGGTGCCGAACGGTAGGGAATGAAGAAAGCCGATTAGCCTAAGTGTGGTGTACAGAAGGTATTAAGTAAAGACAAATAAAGGGATTAGTAAGAGGGCAAAGTAAATTGCGACTGCTATTCACTACCAAACCAAGTATTTCATTACCACTCCCACTTCACCTTTGTATTTCTCTAGAACACTCCGTATCACTACGAAGATCCACAGTTATTTGGATATTCCATCGTATGGTTATATCCGAACTCGAAAGGAACTTGTTCCAGATCGGGGATGGATTCTGGTTCAGGAGAAATAGGAATAAGGTTTATTCAGTTGTATTTTATCTTCACCTTCTCTCGCGTTGCGAGTGCTCCTAGGATTAGGACAGTACACCCATTATGCTTATTGGATAGTCTTCTTCCAAACCATAGGCTGGTGCCGAAAGGTAGGAAGGAAGAAAACCATTTAAGCCTAAAGGGGGTGTACAGAAAGTAATGGCTAAAGACATATAAAGGGATTTGGAGAGATGACAAAGAATATACGGTTACAGTTGTGAATCTGGATAATGGAAGAGGTATTACTACGAATACCCGGATACCCCTACGAAACATTTCAATGTTTCAGTTTCACTGTGTATTGTTAAAAGAAAAACTGATTTCCCGATTAGTCTTGCTCCAGGGTATGTACTTACCAGGTTTGATTCTCACATCTGTATGGTTTTACAGATGATGAGTGGGAGTAAGTTATTGGGAATTAGGTGATCATCCTCATTATATCGGAATTCGTTGTAATTGGTGTATATTTGAGGAAATCACCTGGGTAGTTTGCCCGACGGCAAATATTTGGTTTTGAATATCCGCTGTTATGCACCAATTTCAAATTGATATATCTGTACGTCTATTTTTATAGAGTGAGATATAACTTTTTGAAATTATGTCTATGACATTTACCTATATCAGTGGATGGTTAGGTAAGGAGCATTGAACAACGGTGTAATTCTTCTTAACCATAAGTACAGTTTTCAACCTACGACACACAAGGAATGAGTTATTAGACTCAAAGGACTTATACAGAGTATTGTATATTTTCCAGTGTCCTTTAGGACAGAGGGGTTGCGGTCCTCGTACTATGTTCTGTTTACTTATGACTTCTCTAGTTCTCAGACAAGTGTTTCATAGAAACACAAGGTCCAAGTTTCGAGAAGTTATAGGTATATGAATAAAGTAGAGAACCAGGTATTGCAAGTATCAGGATTCTTCAAGGTGATCGAAGATGTAGATACTTGTGTATGGTATTCAGTTGATAGTAATGATTTTGAGAAACTTGTTTTCTTTCAGGTTACTCATATCTGGATAGGATCCTAAGTTCGAGTAACGCTGATAGGCCTCCTTCCATTTAGTTGACATGCACTGGAGACAGTTGCATGATTTGAATCTGGTTCAATTAAATCAGTGCATCTGTTTCTATATTGAATATAGAGCGGTTCATATCTTCACGATGTTAAGGTACGGGGAGGTTGTCCGGCTTATGCTTAAAACCAGACTCTAGATAACTCAAGACACGTTTCTGTAATGGCTGTTTGTGGGTTGACCCGGTCTATGAAGTGGGTTGACTTATCTTCCATCTGGAAGATCAATAATGATATTGTTCTAGACTCGCCACAGTTTTAACAAAATTGATTTTTTCAGAAAACAGTAGTGGGAGTATGATAGAACTGGAAGTGATTCCAGAACCGCAAACGATTACTGAAAATTTGAAAAGAACCCTGAAGATTCAATGTGAATTGACATTCCATTGGCCACTCCACAGATATGGTGGGTAATCTCAGGCACTCGAGAGGTACTTCGGTATGCTCAAAGACGGTGACATGGAGGTTCTTATTTACCCAGACTTGACACTACTGTTGTTCCAGGCTATGAGACCCGGCAGAAGGATGAGTATAGCGTCGTTACTAAACAAGCTTTAGAAGTGTACGTGTATATGATTCTGCCAGAGGGTTATCATAGTCAGTGGGAGCAGCGGAAGCATTGGTGGACAGGTAGCTTATGTCTATTTATAGACTAAAGCAGATGTAGCGGAGATAGATCATCTATTTTCTGATATGACGGTCATAGGTTTGACTTCATCAGAATAGGGGATGGATCTGTTAAGATGGTAGTAGGGTGTGACTGTCCTGGTATTCTGGATGACATACACAGAGTAGGGAAGTGAAATTCCTATACTACGATCGGTTATACTTCGGTTGTCACACAGTGGCTTTCTCCACATAGGATATGGATTTTATATCAGGACATTCTGGTTACTAGATCTATGGTTTCTAGATCTAGATTTGGTAGTTCCCAATCAGGGTACTTAGACAGCATTCTAAAGGTATTTAGAATGGACGACTCCAGGCATGGTAGTGTACCTGCAGGTGATGGAGTCATCCTCTCTAAAGGTGTCTTACAGACTAAAGGGCGAGAGGGATGTGCATGATTGGCAGATCACTTGCTTAGAAATTGAGTCAATCATGAGATGTCAAGTACCACACCAGATATTGTTTTTGCACGAAATGCAATAAGTTGATAGTGATCCAATCCTGGAGAAAAGATCGGAAGCAGTTTTAGAACATAAGTAGATGTTCTAGGGATCTGATAATGGCAGCACTCTTTCAGGAGACAATTATCATTCCAGGCTTCCAAGTGTAAGGTTTATAGGCACTCTAATGAAGGTTCATACAGGCATCAAACATGCCCGGATAAAAATTTAGACGTGGCCGAACAACCCAAAGCCGGGATCTTTGTTAGATTATTAGGTTTAACATGCAAGATGATAACTTTTATCGTAAGTGTGAGGGATTACAACCTTTGTAGTCCGCTCCTTCGCTTCACAAGCTCCGAGTAGAAGTCCCTTTGCCGCGATCCACGATCTCCCGGGGACTCATGGAGGCTCCACGACTCGAACCGATCCCATGCTAGCTTGAAGTGTTCCAAATCTCCGATGATCTACGTCGAAGTTGCAGAAGACTCAAGCTTTCTCACTCTAAAGAGATGAACACACTAATCTCATGGGCTAGATGAGATGAGGATGAGAGAGTAGTATTTTTTGCCTTTCTTTTTATATCATTTTCTCATATTTATTCATCACATAAAGAAAAATCAAGCTAAGCTTTTTCAAGAGAGAAGAAGATGATCATGGAAATGATAATGATAAGATTAATCCTTTTGTGATGAATAGAAAGAAGAGTATATGATTGATATCTAAAACCATGGTTAAGGATGAGTGGCCAAGATTGTGTAGAGAATAAACTAGAGTTAGGGTTTGGTTGGGTTAAAGAATGTGTCATCCAAAAATATCATAACAATGACAAAAGAAAAAGCTTCTAGCAGGTGCATGAAGCATCTAACCCCTAATCAAACCCTAACCTCAATTAATCATCCTTAAACATGTTTAACAATTAATCATATCATGTCACAATAATATATATCACATATATATTATATATTTGCAACGAAAAGAAAATAATACAATTAACATATACTCGCATATATATCAAGTGTACCATCCAGTGAGAAAAATGAAATAATAAAGCGAGCCAATATTAGATTAATATAATACAATATATCATATATATTATTATATCATTAAATCATCGAATCAACACTTGATTTCGATGATCCGGCTATATCGAATATTACCGACTAATATATCATGTACCGATTCATCGAATCAACACTTGATCCGATGTCCCAGTTCACATCTAAATATCGCGAGAATATAATACGGTATCTCATATCGCATTATTCTCGGTCCTGCACATATCACATATGTGCCTCTACTCCGTTTCGCCTGAGCCAAGAAACCTCTGTGTAGGACTCTAAAGAATCGTCAATACGCCGGTAGCAGGTGGATGACATATCAAACACCCACAGGCTGCAAGCGGTCAGCTAAACGTAACAGCCACCCAGGTATTGAGCGATCAGAAGATCAACAAGCTAGCCTGTGCCGTTCTCCTGTGAATCCAATCAGTAACACTCCCGTACAGTCCGGTCTGTTCGTCTGATATGTCGCATATCAAGTCTAGGGGTGGTAGTACGTCAGACCCCAGTAACCGATAAGTCGTGTCGATGTGTGGCTCATAACGGGTCGAGAAACTACTAGTAACACTTACCAATAAATCTCTATATCATCCCTGGCCAGGGACTCCAGTTATAGCCAATCGAACACAGCACAACATCAACTCCCTATACCGGGAGAGACGAATCCCCTCCTATCGCTCATTGCCTCCATGTGATTCGGGGACTGTACCCAAAAGCCACCGTTTTGCACGCCCTCTTGGACGTGGTAAGGTGGAAATCAAAGCACAGTGGGAATCACACAAGACTCCATGACGATCTCGGGTCTACAGACTACCCTGTACCTGTGACACCGGGGAACTGCCATCTGACGTGTGGTATATCACCTTCTGGGAGTTCTCGGCGAGTCCGTCCAGTGTACCCAGTCTTCACTGAGCACCCCGTACACCATCTCTGATGTCTAACACCGATGGATATGGGATCATCCATCGCCCATCATATGGGTCAAGATGCGTATACGCTAGTCTACTCTGGTGTATCGATGCCCTGTCTCGATATACCCCTCGACTTAGGAACAGTTATAGGATGTACTCACCGACTACCGTGGCCCCACCAGTATGATCTCATCATAGTCCCAGTAGTCGAGTACAAATCCTAAGGGGCTTTATCAACATGTGAGAGTAAAACAGTAAACCAATACAAGTCACCATGTTAAGATAAAGTGAAACCAAATAGCATACTATCATGACGAGCAAGAAAGTCATCTCTATATATATCCAAGCATCCAATTATAAGTATACATCATATGGTACAACAATGGCCTCTAGGGCATAGTACATAACTAACAATCTCCCACTTGCACTAAGGCCAGCTGCTGTAGTATCTCATACCTAGCATCCCGAATATCTCTCAAACTGTATCTGGGGAATAGCCTTCGTGAATGGATCCGCAGTGTTGTCCTTCGTTCTACTCTCCTGACCTCGACTCTCCCGGCGATCAACTATCTCCCTGATCAGGTGATATCGCCTCAGAATATGTCTGGAGCTTTTGATGGGATCTGGGTTCCTTTGGCCCAAAAGCCACAGCTCCATTGTTATCGCAATACAGAGCTATTGGATGCTCAATGGATGGAACCACACCAAGTTCACTAATGAACTTCTTGATCCAGACAGCCTCTTTGGGCAGCACTCGTTGGCAGCGATGTATTCAGCCTCCATCGTCGAGTCTGCAACGGTATCCTGTTTGGAACTCTTCCAACATACCGCCCCTCCATTGAGGGTAAAGACACAACCGAATGCGACTTAGAGTCGTCCTTATCACTTTGGAAGCTGGAATCGGTAAAGGACTCCACCTGGAGTTCTCCGTTACCATACACCAAGAACATCTCCTTAGTCCTTCGTAAGTACTTGAGAATGTTCTTCACTGCTGTCCAATGACTCTCTCCAGATCTTCTTGATACCGACTCACTACACTTAGTGAGTATGCTACATCGGGTCTGGTACATAGCGTCGCATACAT